>JACCIZ010000255.1:0-128426 GCA_025506415.1 Flaveria robusta | reverse complement strand
CCGAACACGAAAACACAATATGACCCTTAAAATCAATCAACTCATATCCAAAACTAATCAAGACCACTCCACAACATTATCAAACACTCTCGGCTTAAAACGCCACTTATGTAAACCAACTGATAACTTTCAATCTCCAAAATCATTTATTGAGCATCAAGGCAAGAAAGCAAGTTGTAAAAGACCAAAACACTAACTGTATACACTCATATACACTCGTATACACTCATACGTCATACGTATAACAATCAACGCAATGTGTGATAGACGAAAATGATATCAAATTATGGTAACATGATGTAGTAAATAAGATTTATCTGTATTTTAATCAAAATTGTGCAACAACGAATTGTTGCATCGAGTTATTCAAGAAACCTTAACAAAATACATGGAAAAGAATGTAGTTTTAGAAAAACATTAAAAAAGAGTAGTTCACGCTTGGTTAGTTTGTTGATTACAATAACAACCTCCGATTCCATGGAGTTTTGATATTTAAGCCTTCTAAAAACACTCATGAACTAATATAATAGAAACCGATGATTACAATCAGTGAAATGACACTATAAACGACAACTGAAAACTGGTACTAACCGTTTATAAAGAAACACAAACCGAACATGAAAACACACGAATGACCCTTAAAATCAATCAACACATATCCAAAACTAATCAAGACCACTCCACAACCATTATCAAACACTCTCGGCTTAAAAAGCCACTTATTTAAACCAACTGATAACTTTCGATCTCCAAAATCATTTATTGAGCATCAAGGCAAGAAAGCAAGTTGTAAAGGACCAAAACACTAATTGTATACACTCATATACACTCGTATACACTCATATGTCATACGTATAACAATCAACGCAATGTGTGATAGACGAAAATGATATCAAATTATGGTAACATGATGTAGTAAATAAGATTTATCAGTATTTTAATCAAAATTGTGCAACTATGAATTGTTGCATGGAGTTATTCAAGAAAGCTTAACAAAATACATAGAAAAGAATGTAGTTTTACAAAAACATTAAAAAATAGGAGTTCACGCTTGGTTAGTTTGTTGATTACAATAACAACCTCCGATTCCATGGAGTTTTGATATTTAATCCTTCTAAATACACTCATGAAATAATATAATCGAATCCGATGATTACAATCAGTGAAATGTCACTATAAATGACAACTGAAAACTAGTACTAACCGTTTATAAAGAAACACAAGCCGAACACGAAACCACATGAACGACCCTTAAAATCAATCAACTCATACCCAAAACTAATCAAGACCACTACACAACCATCATTAAACACTCTCGACTTAAAAAGCCAATTATTTAAACCAAGTGATAACTTTCGATCTCCAAAATCATTTATTGAGCGTCAAGGCAAGAAAGCAAGTTATAAAGGACCAAAACACTAATTGTATACACTCATATACACTTGTATACACTCATATGTCATACGTATAACAATCAACGCAATGTGTGATAGACGAAAATGATATCAAATTATGGTAACATTATGTAGTAAATAAGATTTATAAGTATTTTAATCAAAATTGTGCAACTACGAATTGTTGCATGGAGTTATTCAAGAAAGCTTAACAAAATACATAGAAAAGAATGTAGTTTTACAAAAACATTAAAAAATAGGAGTTCACGATTGGTTAGTTTGTTGATTACAATAACAAACTCTGATTCCATGGAGTTTTGATATTTAAGCCTTCTAAAAACACTCATGAACTAATATAATAGAAACCGATAATTACAATCAGTGAAATGACACTATAAACGACAATTGAAAACTGGTACTAACCGTTTATAAAGAAACACAAACCGAACACGAAAACACACATATGACCCTTAAAATCAATCAACTCATATGCAAAACTAATCAAGACCACTCCACAACCATTATCAAACACTCTCGGCTTAAAACGCCACTTATGTAAACCAACTGATAACTTTCGATCTCCAAAATCATTTATTGAGCATCAAGGCAAGAAAGCAAGTTGTAAAGGACCAAAACACTAAGTGTATACACTCATATACACTCGTATACACTCATATATCATACGTATAACAATCAACGCAATGTGTGATAGACGAAAATGATATCAAATTATGGTAACATAATGTAGTAAATAAGATTTATCAGTATTTTAATCAAAATTATGCAACTACGAATTGTTGCATGGAGTTATTCAAGAAAGCTTAACAAAATATCTAGAAAACAATGTAGTTTTACAAAAACATTAAAAAATAGGAGTTCACGCTTGGTTAGTTTGTTGATTACAATAACAACCTCCGATTCCATGGAGTTTTGATATTTAATCCTTCTAAATACACTCATGAACTAATATAATCAAATCCAGTTGATTACAATAAGTGAAATGACAATATAAATGACAACTGAAAACTGGTACTAACCGTTTATAAAGAAACACAAACCGAACACGAAACCACATGAATGACCCTTAAAATCAATGAACTCATGCCCAAAACTATTCAAGGCCACTCCACAACCATTATCAAACACTCTCGGCTTAAAAAACCACTTAAATAAACCAAGTGATAACTTTCGATCTCGAAAATCATTTATTGAGCATCAAGGCAAGAAAGAAAGTTGTAAAGGACCAAAACACTACTTGTATACACTCATATACACTCCTATACACTCATATGTCATACGTATAACAATCAACGCAATGTGTGATAGACGAAAATGATATCAAATCATGGTAACATGTTATAGTAAATAAGATTTTTAGTATTTTATCAAAATTGTGCAACTACGAATTACTATATCGAATTATTCACGAAAGCTTATCAAAATACATGGGAAAGAATGTAGTTTTACAAAAACATTAAACAATAGAAGTTCACGCTTGGTTAGTTTGTTGATTACAATAACAACCTCCGATTCTATGGAGTTTTGATATTTAAGCCTTTCAAACACACTCATGAACTAATATAATCAAATCCGATGATTACAATCAATGAAATGACACTATAAATAACAACTGAAAACTGGTACTAACCTTTTATAAAGAAACACAAACCGAACTCGAAAACACACAAATGACCCATAAAATCAATCAACTCATATCCAAAACTAATCAAGAACACTCCACAACCATTATCAAACACTCTCGGCTTAAAAAGCCACTAATTTAAACCAACTGATAACTTTCGATCTCTAAAATCATTTATTGAGCAACAAGGCAAGAAAGCAAGTTGTAAAGGACCAAAACACTAATTGTATACACTCATATACACTCGTATACACACATATGTCATACGTATAAGAATCAACGCAATGTGTGATGGACGAAAATGATATCAAATTATGGTAACATGATGTAGTAAATAAGATTTATCAGTATTTTAAACAAAATTATGCAACTACGAATTGTTGCATCGAGTTATTCAAGAAAGCTTAACAAAATACATAGAAAGAATGTAGTTGTACAAAAGCATTAAAAAATAGGAGTTCACGCTTGGTTAGTTTGTTGATTACAATAACAACCTCCGATTCCATGGAGTTTTGATATTTAATCCTTCTAAACACACTCATGAAATAATATAATCGAATCCGATGATTACAATCAATGAAATGTCACTATAAATGACAACTGAAAACTAGTTCTAACTGTTTATAAAGAAACAAAATCCGAACACGAAACCACATGAATGACCCTTAAAATCAATGAACTCATGCCCAAAACTATTCAAGGCCACTCCACAACCATTATCAAACACTCTCGGCTTAAAAAACCACTTATATAAACCAAGTGATAACTTTCGATCTCCAAAATCATTTATTGAGCATCAAGGCAAGAAAGAAAGTTGTAAAGGACCAAAACACTACTTGTATACACTCATATACACTCATATACACTCATATGTCATACGTATAACAATCAACGCAATGTGTGATAGACGAAAATGATATCAAATCATGGTAACATGTTATAGTAAATAAGATTTTTTAGTATGTTTATCAAAATTGTGCAACTACGAATTACTATATCGAATTATTCACGAAAGCTTATCAAAATACATGGGAAAGAATGTAGTTTTACAAAAACATTAAACAATAGGAGTTCACGCTTGGTTAGTTTGTTGATTACAATAACAACCTCCGATTCTATGGAGTTTTGAAATTTAAGCCTTCCAAACACACTCATGAACTAATATAATCAAATCCGATGATTACAATCAGTGAAATGACACTATAAATAACAACTGAAAACTGGTACTAACCTTTTATAAAGAAACACAAACCGAACTCGAAAACACACAAATGACCCATAAAATCAATCAACTCATATCCAAAACTAATCAAGACCACTGCACAACCATTATCAAACACTCTCGGCTTAAAAAGCCACTAATTTAAACCAACTGATAACTTTCGATCTCCAAAATCATTTATTGAGCAACAAGGCAAGAAAGCAAGTTGTAAACGACCAAAACACTAATTGTATACACTCGTATACACTCATATGTCATACGTATAAGAATCAACGCAATGTGTGATAGACGAAAATGATATCAAATTATGGTAACATGATGTAGTAAATAAGATTTATCAGTATTTTAAACAAAATTATGCAACTACGAATTGTTGCATCGAGTTATTCAAGAAAGCTTAACAAAATACATAGAAAAAAATGTAGTTGTACAAAAACATTAAAAAATAGGAGTTCACGCTTGGTTAGTTTGTTGATTACAATAACAACCTCCGATTCCATGGAGTTTTGATATTTAATCCTTCTAAACACACTCATGAAATAATATAATCAAATCCGATGATTACAATCAATGAAATGTCACTATAAATGACAACTGAAAACTAGTACTAACTGTTTATAAAAAAACAAAAGCCGAACACGAAACCACATGAATGACCCTTAATATCAATCAACTCATACCAAAAACTAATCAAGACCACTGCACAACCATTATCAAACACTCTCGGCTTACAAAGCCACTTATTTAAAGCAAGTGATAACTTTCAATCTCCAAAATCATTTATTGAGCGTCAAGGCAAGAAAGCAAGTTATAAAGGACCAAAACACTAATTGTATACACTCATATACACTTGTATACACTCATATGTCATACGTATAACAATCAACGCAATGTGTGATAGACGAAAATGATATCAAATTATGGTAACATGATGTAGTAAATAAGATTTATCAGTATTTTAATAAAAATTGTGCAACTACGAATTCTTGCATCGAGTTATTCAAGAAAGCTTAACAAAATACATAGAAAGGAAAGTAGTTTTTCAAAAACATTAAAAAAGGGGAGTTCACGCTTGGTTAGTTTGTTCATTATAATAACAACCTTCGATTCCATGGAGTTTTGATATTTAAGCCTTCTAAACACACTCATGAACTAATATAATGGAATCCAGATGATTACAATAAGTGAAATGACAATATAAATGACATCTGAAAACTAGTACTAACCGTTTATAAAGAAATACAAACCGAACACGAAAACACACGAATGACCCTTAAAAATAATCAACTCATATCCAAAACTAATCAAGACCACTCCACAACCATTATCAAACACTCTCGGGTTAAAAAGCCACTTATTTTAACCAAGTGATAACTTCCGATCTCCAAAATGATTTATTGAGCGTCAAGGCAAGAAAGCAAGTTGTAAAGGACAAAAACACTAAGTGTATACACTCATTTACACTCGTATACACTCATATGTCATACGTATAACAATCAACGCAATGTGTGATAGACGAAAATGATATCAAATCATGGTAATATGTTTTAGTAAATAAGATTTTTTAGTATTTTAATCAAAATTGTGCAACTACGAATTACTACATCGAGTTATTCAAGAAAGCTTATCAAAATACTTGGGAAAGAATTTAGTTTTACAAAAACATTAAACAATAGTAGTTCACGCATGGATAGTTTGTTGCTTACAATAACAACCTCCGATTCCATAAAGTTTTGATTTTTAAGTCTTCTAAACACACTCATGAACTAACATAATCTAATCCAATGATTACAATCATTAAAATGTGTAACACCCGAAAATTTTAAAAGAAGAGAAAAGCGAAAAAAAAGGAAGAAAAGCAAAATAACCCAAGTTGAGGGGTTAAAGTTGTATAATGGACAAACTTTGATATTAATTTGTTCAAAAGGTGGTCATGGCCGCCCATGACCCCTGTACCAACTTTCATTCGGATTTCTAGAGAGAGAAAGAGCAGAATTCTCTTTGGTTTTAGAGAGACGAAGAAGAAGAGGCTGAATTCAGGTTAGTTTCCTGATTTCGGGGTATTCTTGGCTGATTTTCAGCTTCGGTTATGTGCTTATGTGCTTGTGTGTGTGTTCGGTTGTGTGTTTTGATATTTTTTTAGGTGTTTGAACTCATAAGCATTCGGGTTTGAAGGAAGTCTTACTCGGAAGTTGCAAGAGGTAAGTTCTAGATCCCTGTTTTTATATGTTTTAACTGATTTGGGGTTGGAAATGCATGTTTAAACGTTTTTATAAAATTTGGGTGTATACCCGTATGTATATGTGTGTGCCCTGTTGTGGGTGGGTGTATGTTCGGGATGATTTATGATAATGTGCATGTTTTATGCTTGTTTGATGCTTAGTATGCTAGAAACTAGGCTAGAACAGGTTGGATTGATGTTTTTGGGTCTAAATTGATGGTAGTTAGAAAAGTAGTTGGCCATGCGCCTAAGTGCTCATGCGCCTGAGATCATGCGCCCAAATAGTACCCAAACGCCCAAGGTTCATGCGCACAAATAGTGCCCATGCGCCTAGGATTATGCCCAGGAGCCTAAGTATGCCATGCGTCTAAGTCTGCTAAAACGCCTAAGTGTTGGCCGTGCACCCAAACAGTGCCCATGCGCCTGAGTCGCCCATGCGCCTAAGTATTCGTGCGCCCGCATAGTGCTCGTGCGCCCGCATACTGCTCGTGCGCCTGCATAGTGCTCATGCGCCTAAGACTTAGAAAATTTTTCTGAAATTTTTGGGAAGGAAGGACTTTTAGGCTATGACTTGGGATGTTTCCGGGGTTGATGTGTGATGATTATGTGATGATTTTATGAATGTTATGGCTTGTTTTCTTTATGTTCCTATTATGTATTATTCCGTGGCTTTACGTGGTGTGATTATGATAATAAACGTAAAGTATTATATAATGAAAGCGGAAGTTAATGATAATGAAAAGTGGAACGTAAAGAATGAAAGAAGAGTCTTGCAAGCAAACGTAAGGAGGTTCACACCCAATGAAGGGTGTTAGCTCAACTGTGTGCGGTTTAGCTAACCCAGAAGGATGCACACGGGGGTCTAATCCTTGTGATTGACCAAACGTATGGGACCCTTGTCGCTTGCCTCAGGTACTGGAGTTAGCTTCGTGCACAATGTTAGGGGTCTATTTATAGACTTCGGCCCAGTAACCAGCTTCGTGCATAATGTTCGGGGTATAGCACATGGCGTTGGTCTGGATGAAAGTGAAAGATAATGATGAATGAACGAATGACGTACGATAATGAATGATGATGAAAGATAATAATAAATATTATCTGTATATACGTATGATGTATGATCGTGAACGAAAGTAAAGAAAGGTTTTTTTCTAAGCAAAGATAAAGTATTTCTATTATAAAACTAAAACTCACTCAGCAACGCTGACTTTTATGCATTTTCAGTTGGCAGGTAATGGTTGCTGAGGATGGCACGGGGTGAAGCTACTTGGCAAAGTTTTTGGTTGGCATCCATTTTGTATAGTAATGAAACCAGACGATGATTTGTAATGTAATGATGTTGTAAACAGTGATTATTAATATATGAATGGTTTCATTAAATTTTTCCGCTGCAAATGTTAAGTAGATTTTATGTGATTTTGAAATATTATGTGCGACGATTGTCCAACTGTGGGTGTCCCGGGAACGGGGCCTTACAAGTTGGTATCAGAGCCAAAGTTTAAGAGAAATGGGTAAATATTTTCCAATAAACCTAAACTTAAACTGAGAATGGGACAAAGGGAAGGATGCCAGCCCAAGTAGCTACGTGCCATCAGGTATTTTCTCCAATGTTAACCGGTATTATGTGCGCATGCTATCTGCTTAATGTGCTCTTAGTAGATTTGGATACTGATGTAGTCAGGATAGGGAATGCTTGGGGTATGAAGAGTAAAGTAAGTGGCTAATCACAGCTGGCCACTGTAATTAGAGACTTACTATACTTGACATAAACTGAGCTATTACCTTGAATGACCGTATTGGTGTTTGAGTCTTGTAGTGCGTTTAGAGGATGGCGGGAGGTAGATCTTCAAAGGCTTCTAGAGGTGGAGGTCGTGGTGGATGTGGTGCTGGACCACGAGCCACAAGAGGTGATGCTAAGGCTACAGAGAGGGCACCTGAAGAGCCCGAGACTCATCACCAGGAAGGTGGTGATGAGAGTGCCAATCTGAGGGCCTCGGTGAAGGAGGCTGTTGTTGAAGAAGTTCACCAGGTCATGCAGACAATCCTGCCGTCTGTGGTGGTCGAAGTGATCAGAGCTGTAAGGGAGGACGAGAAGAAGGAGAAAGAGAAAACCGCTGGGAGAAGCGGGACAGCGAGAGACTGAGACGGTTGTCCCAAGTGACGAGGAGGAGGAAGAAGCAGTGCCAGGGACAGCTCGGGGCTATACTTATGGGGCATTCCAAAGATGCAAGCTCCCGACTTTTGATGGCAATGGTAACGCTGCTGCTGCCCATCGATGGGTGAGAGAAATGGAAGCTGTGCTTGATATCAGCGAGTGCAGGGAGGATCAGAAAGTGAAGTTTGCTACCCATTCATTTGTGGACTCGGCTTTGTGCTGGTGGGACAATATTGTCCAGGCTGAGGGTAGCAGAGCAATTGGAAAGATGAGGTGGGATGAACTAAAGAAGCTGGTGATTGAGGAGTTTTGTCCTCATAGGGAACTTGATAAGATTGAGAGAGAGTTCCTATAGCTGGAGGCGGGAACCATGACGCATCAACAGTATACCACTAAATTCAATGAGATGGCGCGACCGGTGCCGGATCAGGTGACACCTGTGTCATGAAAGATAAAGAGGTACATCCAAGGTCTGCCAGCGGATATTCGCAGGCACATGATCGCCACCCGGCCAAGCACGTTTAGGTCGGTGGTTGATCTGGAGGGAAGGTTGTATGATGAACGGGAGGTGGCTGTGGTGGAAGTGAGTAAGAAGGTGGTTGTGGTGATCGGAACTGGAATGGAAAGAGGTTCGGACGCAGTGGTGTAGCCCCAAACAGCAAGGTGGCAAGGGTGGATGACCGGCGAGTGACCGCCTCTGGTGCGAGGATAAGGAAATGTGGTAAATGAGGAAGGGAGCATACTGGAGAGTGCAGATGGGGATCGAATGTCTGTTTCAAGTGTGGGAAGCTCGGTCACATAGCAAAGAATTGTGGGGTGACAAGGTGTTTTAACTGTGGCGGAGAGGGTCACCTGAGCAGGGACTATAAGAAGCCAAGGGCGGAGAGTTCTGGAGCAAGAAAGACGACAGGGAGGAGGCTAGGACGGACCCCGATGTTGTGTCAGGTACGTTTCTAGTAAACCAAACTCTTGCTTCTGTGTTATTTGATTCTGGTGCTAGTGGGAGTTTTATTTCTGCTGCTTTCTGTGCTAATTTGCCCATTAGAAGTAGAAGTATTAATGAGCCCTTCGATGTAGAAATTGCCATAGGTAAGTCTACCAGGATCTCTGATCTGATAAAAGGTTGTGACATAGAACTAGAAGGTCATAAGTTTCCTGTTAGACTGTTTGTGATGACCTTAGGCGGGTTTGATGTAGTCCTAGGGATGGACTGGTTAGCAGCCTATGAAGCGAATATTGTATGTCGCGAGAAGATGATCCGATTAACAGCGCCTGACAGGAGTTCGGTGACGGTCTACGGTGATCGAGTTACTACGGTTCCGAAGATAATTTCAATGGCGGTGGCAGGGAAGTATATGAGACGTGGATGTAGTGCCTACCTGGCTTATGTGAAAGATGTGGACACGTCAACACCACAATTGTCCGATGTACCGGTTGTGTGTGAATTTCCCGATGTGTTTCCAGAAGACTTACCAGGTGTGCCACCGGACCGTGAGATCGAGTTCCAGATTGATTTGATACCCGGTACTCAGCCTATCGCTAAGGCATCGTATCGACTGGCTCCAATAGAGATGAAGGAACTAATGGTTCAATTGCAAGAACTGTTGGATAAAGGGTTTATTTGACCGAGTATCTCTCCCTGGGGTGCTCCGGTCTTGTTTTAAAGAAGAAAGACGGTAGCATGAGGATGTGCATCGACTACCGTGAGTTGAACAAGTTGATGGTGAAGAACCGATATCCTTTACCAAGAATCGACGACTTGTTTGATCAGCTGCAAGGTGCCAATTGGTTTTCGAGAATCGATCTTCAATCGGGTTATCATCAGTTGAAGGTGAAGAAGCAGGATATTCCTAAAATAGCTTTTCGTACGCGTTATGGACACTACGAGTTTCTCGTTATGTCTTTTGGTTTAACTAACGCGCCAGCTGCTTTTATGGATTTGATGAATCGAGTGTGTCGGCCGATGTTAGATAAATCGGTTATTATGTTTATCGATGATATCCTGATTTATTCGAGAAGCGAGGAGGAGCATGCCGGTCACATTCGGGAAGTGTTGGGGACGCTTAGAAGGGAGAAGTAGTATGCCAAGTTCTCCAAGTGCGCGTTCTGGTTGCGCGAAGTTCAGTTTTTGGGTCATGTGGTAAATTCCGAAGGAATCATGGTCGACCCAGCGAAGGTAGAAGCTGTGATGCAATGGAAGTCTCCAAAAACGCCATCCATCCGTAGTTTCCTTGGATTGGCGGGATATTATAGAAGATTCATTCAAGACTTCTCCAAGTTAGCTTCTCCGTTGACTAAATTGACCCGTAAGGACGTGAAATTTGTATGGGGTCAAGAGCAAGAAAGGGCTTTTGAGGAGCTAAAGGCGAGGCTGACGCAAGCTCCAGTCTTGTCGTTACCCGAAGGAAGCGAAGATTTGGTAGTTTATTCAGATGCTTCTTATTTAGGGTTGGGTTGCGTGTTGATGCAGCGAGGGAAGGTTATAGCCTACGCATCCCAACAGCTAAAAGTTCATGAGGTTAATTACCCTACTCATGACTTGGAGTTAGCAGCTGTGGTCTTCGCATTGAAGATTTGGAGGCACTACTTATATGGGACGAAGTGCACTATCTTCACCGACCATAAGAGCTTGAAGTATTTCTTCAAGCAGAAAGATTTGAATATGAGGCAGAGGTGATGGTTGGAGCTCATTAAGGATTATGATTGTGAGATCCATTACCATCCAGGCAAAGCTAATGTAGTGGCGGATGCCCTTAGCCGAAAGGCGAGGCCTGAACCGATCCGGGTGAAGGCTTACCAATTGGTTATGACCTCCGATGTGATGAAGCAAGTCAAGGAGTTCCAAGACGAGGCATTAAAAGAAGATCGCCTTAACTCCGAGAGGATGAGAGGTTTAGTCACGAAATTGGGTGAAAACACTCTCGGTGTTAGAACTCGATTTGGGCGAATGTGGATTCCTCGCTATGGAGATTTACGTGGGAAGATCATGGACGAGGCTCATAAGACTCAATACTCCATTCATCCTGGTGCTACAAAGATGTATCATGATATGAAGAAAGATTATTGGTGGCCGGGTATGAAGCGGAACGTGGCGGAGTACGTGAGTAAGTGCCTTACTTGTTTGCAAGTGAAGGCGGAGCATCAGAAGCCATACGGTAAGATCCAACCTTTGGATATACCCGAGTGGAAGTGGGAGCATATCACCATGGATTTTATTACGAAGCTGCCGCGAACGGCAAGAGGGTATGATGCCATATGGGTGATAGTCGACCGTCTGACGAAGAGTGCTCATTTCTTACCGATCCGTGAAACGTATTCATCCGAGAGGTTAGCGGATCTGTTCATCAAGGAGATTGTGACTCGTCATGGTGTACCGGTGTCTATTGTGTCTGACCGTGACACTCGGTTTACATCCAAGTTTTGGAAGAGATTTCATGATGCAATGAGGACGAGGTTACATATCAGTACGGCTTATCATCCTCAAACGGATGGTCAATCAGAAAGAACTATTCAGACGCTTGAGGATATGCTTCGGGCATGCGTCATTGACTTTGGAGGAAGTTGGGACGAACACTTACCGTTAGCTGAATTCTCATACAACAATAGTTATCATGCCAGCATTGGTATGCCACCCTATGAGATGCTATACGGTAGGAGGTGTAAGACGCCCATATGTTGGGGTGATATCGGTCAGAAGGAGTTGGGAAGCATTGAGGTGATCGAAGCTACGACTGAGAAACTGGAAAAGATCAAAGCCTATATGAAGGCAGCCAAAGATAGACATAAGTCGTATGCCGATAAGAGACGTAGACCGATTGAATTCAAGGTGGGTGATAGAGTTATGTTGAAGGTTTCACCTTGGAAGGGTATCATTCGGTTTAGAAAACGGGGCAAGTTGAGTCCGAGGTATATAGCGCCTTTCCGAATCATTGCTCGAGTAGGAGAGGTGGCCTATAGATTGGAGTTGCCCGATGAGTTAAGTGGAATTCATCCAACATTCCATGTATCTCATCTGAGGAAGTGCTTAGCTGATGAGGATATGGTGGTACCACTGGAAGACATTAAGGTTGACAAACAGCTCAATTATGTGGAGCAACCAGTGGCTATCATTGATAGGAAAGAGAAGAGGCTAAGGAATAAAGTGATTCCCTTAGTGCGGGTACAGTGGAAGCATAGAAAGGGATCCGAGTTTACATGGGAACCTGAGGAGGAGATGAGACAGCATTATCCTCAGCTGTTCGAGGAGTGACAGGTTTCGGGGACGAAACCTATATAAGGGGGGTGGACTTGTAACACCCGGAAATTTTAATAGAAGAGAAAAGCGAAGAAAAAGGAAGAAAAGCAAAATAACCAAAGTTGAGGGGTTAAAGTTGTACAATGGACAAAGTTTGATATTAATTTGTTCAAAAGGTGGTCATGGCCGCCCATGACCCTTGTACCAACTTTCATTCGGATTTCTAGAGAGAGAAAGAGCAGAATTCTCTTTGGTTTTAGAGAGACGAAGAAGAAGAGGCTGAATTCAGGTTAGTTTCCTGATTTCAGGGTATTCTTGGCTGATTTTAAGCTTCGGTTATGTGCTTATGTGCTTGTGTGTGTGTTCGGTTGTGTGTTTTGGTATTTTTTTAGGTGTTTGAACTCATAAGCATTCGGGTTTGAAGAAAGTCTTACTCGGAAGTTGCAAGAGGTGAGTTCTAGATCCCTGTTTTTATATGTTTAAACTGATTTGGGGTTGGAAATGCATGTTTAAACGTTTTTATAAAATTTGGGTGTATACCCGTATGTATATGTGTGTGCCTTGTTGTGGGTGGGTGTATGTTCGGGATGATTTATGATAATGTGCATGTTTTATGCTTGTTTGATTATTAGTATGCTAGAAACTAGGCTAGAATAGGTTGGATTGATGTTTTTGGGTCTGAATTGATGGTAGTTACAAAAGTAGTTGGCCATGCGCCTAAGTGCTCATGCGCCTGAGATCATGCGCCCAAACAGTACCCAAACGCCCAAGGTTCATGCGCACAAATAGTGCCCATGCGCCTAGGATTATGCCAGGAGCCTAAGTATGCCATGCATCTAAGTCTACTAAAACGCCTAAGTGTTGGCCGTGCACCCAAATAGTGCCCGTGCGCCTGAGTCGCCCGTGCGCCTGAGTCGCCCGTGCGCCTGAGTCGCCCGTGCGCCTGAGTATTCGTGCGCCCGCATAGTGCTCGTGCGCCTGCATAGTGCTCATGCGCCTAAGACTTAGAAAATTTTTCTGAAATTTTCGGGAAGGAAGGACTTTTAGGTAATGACTTGGGATGTTTCCGAGGTTGATGTGTGATGATTATGTGATGATTTTATGAATGTTATGGCCTGTTTTCTTTATGTTCCTATTATGTATTATTCCGTGGCTTTACGTGGTGTGATTATGATAATAAACGTAAAGTATTATATAATGAAAGCGGAAGTTAATGATAATGAAAAATGGAACGTAAAGAATGAAAGAAGAGTCTTGCAAGCAAACGTAAGGAGGTTCACACCCAATGAAGGGTGTTAGCTCAACTGTGTGCGGTTTAGCTAACCCAGAAGGATGCACACGGGGGTCTAATCCTTGTGATTGACCAAACGTATGGGACCCTTGTCGCTTGCCCCAGGTACTGGAGTCAGCTTCGTGCATAATGTTAGGGGTCTATTTATAGACTTCGGCCCAGTAACCAGCTTCGTGCACAATGTTCGGGGTATAGCACATGGCGTTGGTCCGGATGAAAGTGAAAGATAATGATGAATGAACGAATGACGTATGATAATGAATGATGATGAAAGATAATAATAAATATTATCTGTATATACGTATGATGTATGATCGTGAACGAAAGTAAAGAAAGGTTTTTTTCTAAGCAAAGATAAAGTATTTCTATTATAAAACTAAAACTCACTCAGCAACGCTGACTTTTATGCATTTTCAGTTGGCAGGTAATGGTTGCTGAGGATGGCACGGGGTGAAGCTACTTGGCAAAGTTTTTGGTTGGCATCCATTTTGTGTAGTAATGAAACCAGACGATGATATGTAATATAATGATCAGTAATTATTAATATATGAAATGGTTTCATTAAATTTTTCCGCTGCAAATGTTAAATAGATTTTATGTGATTTTGAAATATTATGTGCGACGATTGTCCAACTGTGGGTGTCCCGGGAACGGGGCCTTACAAAATGACACTATAAATAACAACTGAAAACTTGTACTAATTGTTTATAAAGAAACACAAACCGAACACGAAACCACACGAATGACCCTTCAAATCAATGAACTTATGCCTAAAACTAATCAAGATCACTCCACAACCATTATCAAACACTCTCGGCTTAAAAAGCCACTTATATAAACCAAGTGATAACTTTCGATCTCCAAAATCATTTATTGAGCATCAAGGCAATAAAGCAAGTTGTAAAGGACCAAAACACTACTTGTATACACTCATATACACTCGTATACACTCATATGTCATACGTATAACAATCAACGCAATGTGTGATAGACAAAAATGATATCAAATCATGGTAACATGTTTAAGTAAATAAGATTTTTTAGTATTTTTATCAAAATTGTGCATCTACGAATTACTATATCGAGTTATTCACGAAAGCTTATCAAAATACACGGGAAAGAATGTAGTTTTACAAAAGCATTAAACAATAGCAGTTTACGCTTGGTTAGTTTGTTGATTACAATAACAACCTCCGATTCCATGGAGTTTTGATATTTAAGCCTTCCAAACGCACTCATGAACTAATATAATCGAATCCGATGATTACAATCAGTGAAATGACACTATAAATGACAACTGAAAACTGGTACTAACCGTTTAAAAAGAAACACAAACCGAACACGAAAACACACGAATGACCCATAAAATCAATCAACGCATATCCAAAACTAATCAAGACCACTCCACAACCATTATCAAACACTCTCGGCTTAAAAAGCCACTTATTTAAACCAACTGATAACTTTCGATATCCAAAATCATTTATTGAGCAACAAGGCAAGAAAGCAAGTTGTAAAGGACCAAAACACTAATTGTATACACTCATATACACTCGTATACACTCATACGTCATTCGTATAAGAATCAACGAAATGTGTGATAGACGAAAATGATATCAAATTATGGTAACGTGATGTAGTAAATAAGATTTATCAGTATTTTAATCAAAATTATGCAACTATGAATTGTTGCATTGAGTTATTCAAGAAAGCTTAACAAAATACATAGAAAAGAATGTAGTTTTACAAAAACATTAAAAAATAGGAGTTCACGCTTGGTTAGTTTGTTGATTACAATAACAACCTCCGATTCCAAGGAGTTTTGATATTTAAGACTTCTAAACACACTCATGAAATAATATAATCAAATCTGATGATTACAATCACTGAAATGACAATATAAATGACAACTGAAAACTGGTACTAACAGTTAATAAAGAAACGCAAACCGAACTATGACAATGGGTTGCCCGGGATTCGAACCCGGAACAAGTCGGATGGAGTAGATAATTTCAAACACACGAATGACCCTTAAAATCAATCAACTCATATCCAAAACTAATGAAGACCACTCCACAACCATTATCAAACACTCTCGGCTTAAAAAGCCACTTATTTAAACCAAGTGATTACTTTCGATCTTTAAAATCATTTATTGAGTGTCAAGGAAAGAAAGAAAGTTGTAAAGGACAAACACTACTTGTATACACTCATATACACTCGTATGCGCTCATATGTCATACGTATAACAATCAACGCAATTTGTGATAGACGAAAATGATATCAAATAATGGTAACATGTTTTAGTAAATTAGATTTTTTAGTATTTTTATCAAAATTATGCAACTACGAATTACTATATCGAGTTATTCAAGAAATCTTAACAAAATACATAGAAAAGAATATAGTTTTACAAAAATATTAAAAAATAGGAGTTCACGCTTGGTTAGTTTGTTGATTACAATAACAACCTCCGATTCCGTGGAGTTTTGATATTTAAGCCTTCCAAACACACTCATGAAATAATATAATCGAATCTGATGATTACAATCAGTGAAATGACCCTTAAAATCAATCAACTCATACCCAAAACTAATTAAGACCACTCCACAACCATTATCAAACACTCTCGGCTTAAAAAGCCACTTATTTAAACCAAGTGATAACTTTCGATCTCCAAAATCATTTATTGAGCGTCAAGGCAAGAAAGCAAGTTGTAAAGGAACAAACCACTAATTGTATACACTCATATACACTCATATGTCATACGTATAACAATCAACGCAATGTGTGATAGACGAAAATGATATCAAATCATGGTAACAAGTTTTAGTAAATAAGATTTTTTAGAATTTTAATCAAAATTATGCAACTACAAATTACTACATCGAGTTATTTAAGAAAGCTTATCAAAATACATGGGAAAGAATATAGTTTTACAAAAACATTAAACAATAAAAGTTCGCGCATGGATAGTTTGTTGCTTACAATAACAACCACCGATTCCATAAAGTTTTGATTTTTAAGTCTTCTAAACACACTCATAAACTAATATAATCTAATCCAATGATTACAATCATTGAAATGACACTATAAATAACAACTGAAAACTTGTACTAATTGTTTACAAAGAAACACAAACCGAACACGAAAACACACGAATGACCCTTAAAATCAATCAACTCATATCCAAAACTAATGAAGCCACTCCACAACCATTATCAAACACTCTCGGCTTAAAAAGCCACTTATTTAAACCAAGTGATAACTTTCGATCTCTAAAATCATTTATTGAGCGTCAAGGCAAGAAAGCAAGTTGTAAAGGACCAAAACACTAATTGTATACACTTATTTACGCTCGTATACACTCATATGTCATGCGTATAACAATCAACGCAATGTGTGATAGACGAAAATGATATCAAATCATGGTAACATGTTTTAGTAAATAAGATTTTTTAGTATTTTAATCAAAATTATGCAACTACAAATTACTACATCGAGTTATTCAAGAAAGCTTATCAAAATACATGAGAAAGAATGTAGTTTTACCAAAACACTAAACAATAGTAGTTCACGCATGGATAGTTTGTTGCTTACAATAACAACCTCCGATTCCATAAAGTTTTGATTTTTAAGTCTTCTAAACGCACTCATGAACTAATATAATCTAATCCAATGATTACAATCATTAAAATGACACTATAAATAACAACTAAAAACTTGTACTAATTGTTAATAAAGAAACACAAACTGAACACGAAACAACGTGAATGACCCTTGAAATCAATGAACTCATACCCAAAACTAATCAAGACCACTCCACAACCATTATCAAACACTCTCGGCTTAAAAAGCCACTTATATAAACCAAGTGATAACTTTCGATCTCAAAAATCATTTATTGAGCATCAAGGCAAGAAAGCAAGTTGTAAAGGACCAAAACCCTACTTGTACACACTCATATACACTCGTATACATTCATATGTCATACGTATAACAATCAACGTAATGTGTGATAGACGAAAATGATATCAATTTATGGTAACATGATGTAGTAAATAAAATTTTCTAGTATTTTTATCAAAATTGTGCAACTACGAATTACTATATCGAGTTATTCACCAAAGCTTATCAAAATACATGGGAAAGAATGTAGTTTTACAAAAACATTAAACAATAGGAGTTCACGCTTGGTTAGTTTGTTGATTACAATAACAACCTCCGATTCCGTGGAGTTTTGATATTTAAGCCTTCCAAACACACTCATGAAATAATATAATCGAATCTGATGATTACAATCAGTGAAATGTCACTAATGACAACTGAAAACTAGCACTAACCGTTTATAAAGAAACACAAGCCGAACACGAAACCACATGAATGACCCTTAAAATCAATCAACTCATACCCAAAACTAATTAAGACCACCCCACAACCATTATCAAACACTCTCGGCTTAAAAAGCCACTTATTTAAACCAAGTGATAACTTTCGATCTCCAAAATCATTTATTGAGCGTCAAGGCAAGAAAGCAAGTTGTAAAGGAACAAAACACTAATTGTATACACTCCTATACACTCATATGTCATACGTATAACTATCAACGCAATGTGTGATAGACGAAAATGATATCAAATCATGGTAACAAGTTTTAGTAAATAAGATTTTTTAGTATTTTAATCAAAATTATGCAACTACAAATTACTGCATCGAGTTATTCAAGAAAGCTTATCAAAATACATGGGAAAGAATGTAGTTTTACAAAAACATTAAACAATAAAAGTTCGCGCATGGATAGTTTGTTGCTTACAATAACAACCTCCGATTCCATAAAGTTTGATTTTTAAGTCTTCTAAACACACTCATGAACTAATATAATCTAATCCAATGATTACAATCATTGAAATGACACTATAAATAACAACTGAAAACTTGTACTAACTGATTACGAAGAAACACAAACCGAACACGAAAACACACGAATGACCCTTAAAATCAATCAACTCATATCCAAAACTAATGAAGACCACTCCACAACCATTATCAAACACTCTCGGATTAAAAAGCCACTTATTTAAACCAAGTGATAACTTTCGATCTCTAAAATCATTTATTGAGCGTCAAAGCAAGAAAGCAAGTTGTAAAGGACCAAAACACTAATTGTATACACTCATTTACACTCGTATACACTCATATGTCATGCGTATAACAATCAACGCAATGTGTGATAGACGAAAATGATATCAAATCATGGTAACATGTTTAGTAAATAAGATTTTTAGTATTTTAATCAAAATTATGCAACTACAAATTACTACATCGAGTTATTCAAGAAAGCTTATCAAAATACATGAGAAAGAATGTAGTTTTACAAAAACACTAAACAATAGTAGTTCACGCATGGATAGTTTGTTGCTTACAATAACAACCTCCGATTCCATAAAGTTTTGATTTTTAGGTCTTCTAAACACACTCATGAACTAATATAATCTAATCCAATGATTACAATCATTAAAATGACACTATAAATAACAACTAAAAACTTGTACTAATTGTTAATAAAGAAACACAAACCGAACATGAAACCACATAAATGACCATTGAAATCAATGAACTCATGCCCAAAACTAATCAAGACCACTCCACAACCATTATCAAACACTCTCGGCTTAAAAAGCCACTTATATAAACCAAGTGATAACTTTCGATCTCCAAAATCATTTATTGAGCATCAAGGCAAGAAAGCAAGTTGTAAAGGACCAAAACACTACTTGTATACACTCATATACACTTGTATACACTCATATGTCATACGTATAACAATCAACGCAATTTGTGATAGACGAAAATGATATCAGATAATGGTAACATGTTTTAGTAAATAAGATTTTTTAGTATTTTTATCAAAATTATACAACTACGAATTACTATATCGAGTTATTCAAGAAAGCTTATCAAAATACATGGGAAAGAATGTAGTTTTACAAAAACATTAAACAATACGAGTTCACGCTTGGTTAGTTTGTTGATTACAATAACAACCTCCGATTCCATGGAGTTTTGATTTTTAAGCCTTCTAAACACACTAATCAAATAATATAATCGAATCCAAAGATTACAATCATTGAAATGTCACTATAAACGACAACTGAAAACTAGTACTAACCGTTTATAAAGAAACACAAGCCAAACACGAAACCACATGAATGACCCTTAAAATCAATCTACTCATACCCAAAACAAATCAAGACCACTCCACAACCATTATCAAATACTCTCGGCTTAAAAAGCCAATTATATAAACCAAGTGATAACTTTCGATCTCAAAAATCATTTATTAAGCATCAAGGCAAGAAAGCAAGTTGTAAAGGACCAAAACACTACTTGTACACACTCATATACACTCGTATACATTCATATGTCATACGTATAACAATCAACATAATGTGTGATAGACGAAAATGATATCAATTTATGGTAACATGATGTAGTAAATAAAATTTTCTAGTATTTTTATCAAAATTGTGCAACTACGAATTACTATATCGAGTTATTCACCAAAGCTTATCAAAATACATTGGAAAGAATGTAGTTTTACAAAAACATTAAACAATAGGAGTTCACGCTTGGTTAGTTTGTTGATTACAATAACAACCTCTGATTCCATGGAGTTTTGATATTTAAGTCTTCTAAACACACTCATGAAATAATATAATCAAATCCGATGATTACAATCAGTGAAATGTCACTATAAATGACAACTAAAAACTAGTACTAACCGTTTATAAAGAAACACAAGCCAAACATGAAACCACATGAATGACCCTTAAAATCAATAAACTCATACCCAAAACTAATCAAGACCATCCACAACCATTATCAAACACTCTCGGCTTAAAAGACACTTATTTAAACCAAGTGATAACTTTCAATCTCCAAATCATTTATTGAGCGTCAAGGCAAGAATGCAAGTTATAAATGACCAAAACACTAATTGTATACACTAATATACACCCGTATACCCTCATATGTCATACGTATATCAATCAACGCAATGTGTGATAGACGAAAATGATATCAAATTATGGTAACATGATGTAGTAAATAAGATTTATCAGTATTTTAATCAAAATTATGCAACTACGAATTCTTGCATCCAGTTATTCAAGAAAGCTTAACAAAATACATAGAAAAGAATGTAGTTTTACAAAAACATTAAAAAAGAGGAGTTCACGCTTGGTTAGTTTGTTGATTACAATAACAACCTCCGATTCCATGGAGTTTTGATATTTAAGCCTTCTAAACACACTCACGAACTAATATAATCGAATCCGATGATGACAATAAGTGAAATGACAATATAAATGACAACTGAAAACTGGTACTAACCGTTTATAAATAAACACAAACTGAACTATGACAATGGGTTGCCCAGGATTCGAACCCGGAACTAGTCGGATGGAGTAGATAATTTCAAACACACAAATGACCCTTAAAATCAATCAACTCATATCCAAAACTAATGAAGACCACTCCACAACCATTATCAAACACTCTCGGCTTAAAAAGCCACTTATATAAACTAAGTGATAACTTTCGATCTCCAAAATCATTTATTGAGCATCAAGGCAGGAAAGCAAGTTGTAAAGGACCAAAACACTACTTGTATACACTCATATACACTCGTATACACTCATATGTCATACGTATATCAATCAACGCAATTTGTGATAGACGAAAATGATATCAAATAATGGTAACATGTTTTAGTAAATAAGATTTTTTAGTATTTTTATCAAAATTATACAACTACGAATTACTATATCGAGTTATTCAAGAAAGCTTATCAAAATACACGGGAATGAATGTAGTTTTACAAAAACATTAAACAATAGGAGTTCACGCTTGGTTAGTTTGTTGATTACAATAACAACCTCCGATTCCATGGAGTTTTGATATTTAAGCCTTCTAAACACACTCACGAACTAATATAATCGAATCCGATGATGACAATAAGTGAAATGACAATATAAATGACAACTGAAAACTGGTACTAACCGTTTATAAATAAACACAAACTGAACTATGACAATGGGTTGCCCAGGATTCGAACCCGGAACTAGTCGGATGGAGTAGATAATTCAAACACACGAATGACCTTAAAATCAATCAACTCATATCCAAAACTAATGAAGACCACTCCACAACCATTATCAAACACTCTCGGCTTAAAAAGCCACTTATATAAACTAAGTGATAACTTTCGATCTCCAAAATCATTTATTGAGCATCAAGGCAGGAAAGCAAGTTGTAAAGGACCAAAACACTACTTGTATACACTCATATACACTCGTATACACTCATATGTCATACGTATATCAATCAACGCAATTTGTGATAGACGAAAATGATATCAAATAATGGTAACATGTTTTAGTAAATAAGATTTTTAGTATTTTATCAAAATTATACAACTACGAATTACTATATCGAGTTATTCAAGAAAGCTTATCAAAATACACGGGAATGAATGTAGTTTTACAAAAACATTAAACAATAGGAGTTCACGCTTGGTTAGTTTGTTGATTACAATAACAACCTCCGATTCCATTGAGTTTTGATTTTTAAGCCTTCTAAAACACTCATCAAATAATATAATCGAATCCAATGATTACAATCATTGAAATGTCACTATAAACGACAACTGAAAACTAGTACTAACCGTTTATAAAGAAACACAAGCCAAACACGAAACCACATGAATGACCCTTAAAATCAATCAACTCATATCCAAAACTAATGAAGACCACTCCACAACCATTATCAAACACTCTCGGCTTAAAAAGCCACTTATATAAATTAAGTGATAACTTTCGATCTCCAAAATCATTTATTGAGCATCAAGGCAGAAAGCAAGTTGTAAAGGACCAAAACACTACTTGTATACACTCATATACACTCGTATACACTCATATGTCATACGTATATCAATCAACGCAATTTGTGATAGACGAAAATGATATCAAATAATGGTAACATGTTTTAGTAAATAAGATTTTTTAGTATTTTTATCAAAATTATACAACTACGAATTACTATATCGAGTTATTCAAGAAAGCTTATCAAAATACACGGGAATGAATGTAGTTTTACAAAAACATTAAACAATAGGAGTTCACGCTTGGTTAGTTTGTTGATTACAATAACAACCTCCGATTCCATGGAGTTTTGATATTTAAGTCTTCTAAACACACTCATGAAATAATATAATCAAATCCGATGATTACAAGCAGTGAAATGTCACTATAAATGACAACTGAAAACTAGTACTAACCGTTTATAAAAAAACACAAGCCGAACATGAAACCACATGAATGACCCTTAAAATCAATAAACTCATACCCAAAACTAATCAAGACCACTCCACAACCATTATCAAACACTCTTGGCTTAAAAAGACACTTATTTAAACCAAGTGATAACTTTCAATCTCCAAAATCATTTATTGAGCGTCAAGGCAAGAATGCAAGTTATAAAGGACCAAAACACTAATTGTACACACTAATATACACCCGTATACACTCATATGTCATACGTATAACAATCAACGCAATGTGTGATAGACGAAAATAATATCAAATTATGGTAACATGATGTAGTAAATAAGATTTATCAGTATTTAATCAAAATTGTGCAACTACGAATTCTTGCATCCAGTTATTCAAGAAAGCTTAACAAAATACATAGAAAAGAATGTAGTTTTACAAAACATTAAAAAAGAGGAGTTCACGCTTGGTTAGTTTTTGATTACAATAACAACCTCCGATTCCATGGAGTTTTGATATTTAAGCCTTTTAAACACACTCACGAACTAATATAATCGAATCCGATGATGACAATAAGTGAAATGACAATATAAATGACAACTGAAAACTGGTACTAACCGTTTATAATAAACACAAACCGAACTATGACAATGGGTTGCCCGGGATTCGAACCGGACTAGTCGGATGGAGTAGATAATTTCAAACACACGAATGACCCTTAAAATCAATCAACTCATATCCAAAACTAATGAAGACCACTCCACAACCATTATCAAACACTCTCGGCTTAAAAAGCCAATTATATAAACCAAGTGATAACTTTCGATCTCCAAAATCATTTATTGAGCTGCAAGGCAAGAAAGCAAGTTGTAAAGGACCAAAACACTACTTGTATACACTCATATACACTCGTATACACTCATATGTCATACGTATAACAATCAACGCAATGTGATATACGAAATTATATCAAATAATGGTAACATGTTTTAGTAAATAAGATTTT
This sequence comes from Flaveria robusta, assembly GCA_025506415.1. Classification (NCBI taxonomy): domain Eukaryota; kingdom Viridiplantae; phylum Streptophyta; class Magnoliopsida; order Asterales; family Asteraceae; genus Flaveria; species Flaveria robusta. The sequence goes on along the minus strand of JACCIZ010000255.1, from coordinate 103,932 downwards.
TTAGTATTTTTATCAAAATTATACAACTACGAATTACTATATCGAGTTATTCAAGAAAGCTTATCAAAATACATGGGAAAGAATGTAGTTTTACAAAAACATTAACAATAGGAGTTCACGCTTGGTTAGTTTGTTGATTACAATAACAACCTCCGATTCCATGGAGTTTTGATTTTTAAGCCTTCTAAACACACTCATCAAATAATATAATCGAATCCAATGATTACAATCATTGAAATGTCACTATAAACGACAACTGAAAACTAGTACTAACCGTTATAAAGAAACACAAGCCAAACACGAAACCACATGAATGACCCTTAAAATCAATCAACTCATACCCAAACAAATCAAGACCACTCCACAACCATTATCAAACACTCTCGGCTTAAAAAGCCAATTATATAAACCAAGTGATAACTTTCGATCTCAAAAATCATTTATTGAGCATCAAGGCAAGAAAGCAAGTTGTAAAGGACCAAAACACTACTTGTACACACTCATATACACTCGTATACACTCATATGTCATACATATAACAATCAACGCAATGTGTGATAGACGAAAATGATATCAAATTATGGTAACATGATGTAGTAAATAAAATTTTCTAGTATTTTTATCAAAATTGTGCAACTACGAATTACTATATCGAGTTATTCACCAAATCTTATCAAAATACATGGGAAAGAATGTACATTTACAAAAACATTAAACAATAGGAGTTCACACTTGGTTAGTTTGTTGATTACAATAACAACCTCCGATTCCATGGAGTTTTGATATTTAAGTCTTCTAAACACACTCATAAAATAATATAATCAAATCCGATAATTACAATCAGTGAAATGTCACTATAAATGACAACTGGAAACTAGTACTAACCGTTTATAAAGAAACACAAGCCGAACACGAAACCACATGAATGACCCTTAAAATCAATAAACTCATACCCAAAACTAATCAAGACCACTCCACAACCATTATCAAACACTCTCGGCCTAAAAATACACTTTTTTAAACCAAGTGATAACTTTCAATCTCCAAAATCATTTATTGAGCGTCAAGGCAAGAATGCAAGTTATAAAGGACCAAAACACTAATTGTATACACTAATATACACCCGTATACACTCATATGTCATACGTATAACAATCAACGCAATGTGTGATAGACGAAAATAATATCAAATTATGGTAACATGATGTTGTTAATAAGATTTATCAGTATTTTAATCAAAATTATGCAACTACGAATTCTTGCATCCAGTTATTCAAGAAAGCTTAACAAAATACATAGAAAAGAATGTAGTTTTACAAAAACATTAAAAAAGAGGAGTTCACGCTTGGTTAGTTTGTTGATTACAATAACAACCTCCGATTCCATGGAGTTTTGATATTTAAGCCTTTTAAACACACTCACGAACTAATATAATCGAATCCGATGATGACAATAAGTGAAATGACAATATAAATGACAACTGAAAACTGGTACTAACCGTTTATAAATAAACACAAACCGAACTATGACAATGGGTTGCCCGGGATTCGATCCCGGAACTAGTCGAATGGAGTAGATAATTTCAAACACACGAATGACCCTTAAAATCAATCAACTCATATCCAAAACTAATGAAGACCACTCCACAACCATTATCAAACACTCTCGGTTTAAAAAGCCAATTATATAAACCAAGTGATAACTTTCGATCTCCAAAATCATTTATTGAGCTTCAAGGCAAGAAAGCAAGTTGTAAAGGACCAAAACACTACTTGTATACACTCATATACACTCGTATACACTCATATGTCATACGTATAACAATCAACGCAATTTGTGATAGACGAAAATGATATCAAATAATGGTAACATGTTTTAGTAAATAAGATTTTTTAGTATTTTTATCAAAATTATACAACTACGAATTACTATATCGAGTTATTCAAGAAAGCTTATCAAAATACATGGGAATGAATGTAGTTTTACAAAAACATTAAACAATAGGAGTTCACGCTTGGTTAGTTTGTGGATTACAATAACAACCTCCGATTCCATTGAGTTTTGATTTTTAAGCCTTCTAAACACACTCATCAAATAATATAATCGAATCCAATGATTACAATCATTGAAATGTCACTATAAACGACAACTGAAAACTAGTACTAACCGTTTATAAAGAAACACAAGCCAAACACGAAACCACATGAATGACCCTTAAAATCAATCAACTCATACCCAAAACAAATCAAGACCACTCCACAACCATTATCAAACACTCTCGGCTTAAAAAGCCAATTATATAAACCAAGTGATAACTTTCGATCTCAAAAATCATTTATTGAGCATCAGGGCAAGAAAGCAAGTTGTAAAGGACCAAAACACTACTTGTACACACTCATATACACTCGTATACACTCATATGTCATACGTATAACAATCAACGCAATGTGTGATAGACGAAAATGATATCAAATTATGGTAACATGATGTAGTAAATAAAATTTTCTAGTATTTTCATCAAAATTGTGCAACTACGAATTACTATATCGAGTTATTCACCAAAGCTTATCAAAATACATGGGAAAGAATGTACTTTTACAAAAACATTAAACAATAGGAGTTCACGCTTGGTTAGTTTGTTGATTACAATAACAACCTCCGATTCCCTGGAGTTTTGATATTTAAGTCTTCTATACACACTCATGAAATAATATAATCAAATCCGATGATTACAATCAGTGAAATGTCACTATAAATGACAACTGAAAACTAGTACTAATGGTTTATAAAGAAATACAAGCCGAACACGAAACCACAAGAATGACCCTTAAAATCAATAAACTCATACCCAAAACCAATCAAGACCACTCCACAACCATTATCAAACACTCTCGGCTTAAAAAGACACTTATTTAAACCAAGTGATAACTTTCAATCTCCAAAATCATTTATTGAGCGTCAAGGCAAGAATGCAAGTTATAAAGGACCAAAACACTAATTGTATACACTAATATACCCCGTATACACTCATATGTCATACGTATAACAATCAACGCAATGTGTGATAGATGAAAATGATATCAAATTATGGTAACATGATGTAGTAAATAAGATTTATCAGTATTTTAATCTAAATTGTGCAACTACGAATTCTTGCATCCAGTTATTCAAGAAAGCTTAACAAAATACATAGAAAAGAATGTAGTTTTACAAAAACATTAAAAAGAGGAGTTCACGCTTGGTTAGTTTGTTGATTACAATAACAACCTCCGATTCCATGGAGTTTTGATATTTAAGCCTTTTAAACACACTCACGAACTAATATAATCGAATCCGATGATGACAATAAGTGAAATGACAATATAAATGACAACTGAAAAATGGTACTAACCGTTCATAAAGAAACACAAACCGAACTATGACAATGGGTTGCCCGGGATTCGAACCCGGAACTAGTCGGATGGAGTAGATAATTTCAAACACACGAATGACCCTTAAAATCAATTAACTCATATCCAAAACTAATGAAGACCACTCCACAACCATTATCAAACACTCTCGGCTTAAAAAGCCAATTATATAAACCAAGTGATAACTTTCGATCTCCAAAATCATTTATTGAGCTTCAAGGCAAGAAAGCAAGTTGTAAAGGACCAAAACACTACTTGTATACACTCATATACACTCGTATACACTCATATGTCATACGTATAACAATCAACGCAGTTTGTGATAGACGAAAATGATATCAAATAATGGTAACATGTTTTAGTAAATAAGATTTTTTAGTATTTTTATCAAAATTATACAACTACGGATTACTATATCGAGTTATTCAAGAAAGCTTATCAAAATACACGGGAATGAATGTAGTTTTACAAAAACATTAAACAATAGGAGTTCACGCTTGGTTAGTTTGTTGATTACAATAACAACCTCCGATTCCATTGAGTTTTGATTTTTAAGCCTTCTAAACACACTCATCAAATAATATAATCGAATCCAATGATTACAATCATTGAAATGTCACTATAAACGACAACTGAAAACTAGTACTAACCGTTTATAAAGAAACACAAGCCAAACACGAAACCACATGAATGACCCTTAAAATCAATCAACTCATACCCAAAACAAATCAAGACCACTCCACAACCATTATCAAACACTCTCGGCTTAAAAAGCCAATTATATAAACCAAGTGATAACTTTCGATCTCAAAATCATTATTGAGCATCAAGGCAAGAAAGCAAGTTGTAAAGGACCAAAACACTACTTGTACACACTCATATACACTCGTATACATACATATGTCATACGTATAACAATCAACGCAATGTGTGATAGACGAAAATGATATCAAATTATGGTAACATGATGTAGTAAATAAAATTTTCTAGTATTTTTATCAAAATTGTGCAACTACGAATTACTATATCGAGTTATTCACCAAAGCTTATCAAAATACATGGGAAAAAATGTACTTTTACAAAAACATTAAACATAGGAGTTCACGCTTGGTTAGTTTGTTGATTACAATAACAACCTCCGATTCCTGGAGTTTTGATATTTAAGTCTTCTAAACACACTCATGAAATAATATAATCAAATCCGATGATTACAATCAGTGAAATGTCACTATAAATGACAACTGAAAACTAGTACTAACCGTTTATAAAGAAACACAAGCCGAACACGAAACCACATGAATGACCCTTAAAATCAATAACTCATACCCAAAACTAATCAAGACCACTCCACAACCATTATCAAACACTCTCGGCTTAAAAAGACACTTATTTAAACCAAGTGATAACTTTCAATCTCCAAAATCATTTATTGAGCGTCAAGGCAAGAATGCAAGTTATAAAGGACCAAAACACTAATTGTATACACTAATATACACCCGTATACACTCATATGTCATACGTATAACAATCAACGCAATGTGTGATAGACGAAAATGATATCAATTATGGTAACATGATGTAGTAAATAAGATTTATCAGTATTTTAATCAAAATTATGCAACTACGAATTCTTGCATCCAGTTATTCAAGAAAGCTTAACAAAATACATAGAAAAGAATGTAGTTTTACAAAAACATTAAAAAAGAGGAGTTCACGCTTGGTTAGTTTGTTGATTACAATAACAACCTCCGATTCAATGGAGTTTTGATATTTAAGCCTTCTAAACACACTCACGAACTAATATAATCGAATCCGATGATGACAATAAGTGAAATGACAATATAAATGACAACTTAAAACTGGTACTAACCGTTTATAAAGAAACACAAACCGAACTATGACAATGGGTTGCCCAGGATTCGAACCCGGAACTAGTCGGATGGAGTAGATAATTTCAAACACACGAATGACCCTTAAATCAATTAACTCATATCCAAAACTAATGAAGACCACTCCACAACCATTATCAAAACTCTCGGCTTAAAAAGCCATTATATAAACCAAGTGATAACTTTCGATCTCCAAAATCATTTATTGAGCTTCAAGGCAAGAAAGCAAGTTGTAAAGGACCAAATACTACTTGTATACACTCATATACACTCGTATACACTCACATGTCATACGTATAACAATCAACGCAGTTTGTGATAGACGAAAATGATATCAAATAATGGTAACATGTTTTAGTAAATAAGATTTTTTTATTTTTATAAAAATTATACAACTACGAATTACTATATCGAGTTATTCAAGAAAGCTTATCAAAATACATGGGAATGAATGTAGTTTTACAAAAACATTAAACAATAGGAGTTCACGCTTGGTTAGCTTGTTGATTACAATAACAACCTCCGATTCCATTGAGTTTTGATTTTTAAGCCTTCTAAACACACTCATCAAATAATATAATCGAATCCAATGATTACAATCATTGAAATGTCACTATAAACGACAACTGAAAACTAGTACTAACCGTTTATAAAGAAACACAAGCCAAACACGAAACCACATGAATGACCCTTAAAATCAATCAACTCATACCCAAAACAAATCAAGACCACTCCACAACCATTATCAAACACTCTCGGCTTAAAAAGCCATTATATAAATCAAGTGATAACTTTCGATCTCAAAATCATTTATTGAGCATCAAGGCAAGAAAGCAAGTTGTAAAGGATCAAAACACTACTTGTACACACTCATATACACTCGTATACATACATATGTCATACGTATAACAATCAACGCAATGTGTGATAGACGAACATGATATCAAATTATGGTAACATGATGTAGTAAATAAAATTTTCTAGTATTTTTATCAAAATTGTGCAACTACGAATTACTATATCGAGTTATTCACCAAAGTTTATCAAAATACATGGGAAAGAATGTACTTTTACAAAAACATTAAACAATAGGAGTTCACGCTTGGTTAGTTTGTTGATTACAATAACAACCTTCGATTCCGTGGAGTTTTGATATTTAAGTCTTCTAAACACACTCATGAAATAATATAATCAAATCCGATGATTACAATCAGTGAAATGTCACTATAAATGACAACTGAAAACTAGTACTAACCGTTTATAAAGAAACACAAGCCGAACATGAAACCACATGAATGACCCTTAAAATCAATAAACTCATACCCAAAACTAATCAAGACCACTCCACAACCATTATCAAACACTCTCGGCTTAAAAAGACACTTATTTAAACCAAGTGATAACTTTCAATCTCCAAAATCATTTATTGAGCGTGAAGGCAAGAATGCAAGTTATAAAGGACCAAAACACTAATTGTATACACTAATATACACCCGTATACACTCATATGTCATACGTATAACAATCAACGCAATGTGTGATAGACGAAAATGATATCAAATTATGGTAACATGATGTAGTAAATAAGATTTATCAGTATTTTAATCTAAATTGTGCAACTACGAATTCTTGCATCCAGTTATTCAAGAAAGCTTAACAAAATACATAGAAAAGAATGTAGTTTTACAAAAAACATTAAAAAGAGGAGTTCACGCTTGGTTAGTTTGTTGATTACAATAACAACCTCCGATTCAATGGAGTTTTGATATTTAAGCCTTCTAAACACACTCAAGAACTAATATAATCGAATCCGATGATGACAATAAGTGAAATGACAAATAAATGACAACTGAAAACTGGTACTAACCGTTTATAAAGAAACACAAACCGAACTATGACAATGGGTTGCCCAGGATTCGAACCCGGAACTAGTCGGATGGAGTAGATAATTTCAAACACACGAATGACCCTTAAAATCAATTAACTCATATCCAAAACTAATGAAGACCACTCCACAACCATTATCAAACACTCTCGGCTTAAAAAGCCAATTATATAAACCAAGTGATAACTTTCGATCTCCAAAATCATTTATTGAGCTTCAAGGCAAGAAAGCAAGTTGTAAAGGACCAAAATATTACTTGTATACACTCATATACACTCGTATACACTCATATGTCATACGTATAACAATCAACGCAGTTTGTGATAGACGAAAATGATATCAAATAATGGTAACATGTTTTAGTAAATAAGATTTTTTAGTATTTTTATCAAAATTATACAACTACGAATTACTATATCGAGTTATTCAAGAAAGCTTATCAAAATACATGGGAATGAATGTAGTTTTACAAAAACATTAAACAATAGGAGTTCACGCTTGGTTAGTTTGTTGATTACAATAACAACCTCCGATTCCATTGAGTTTTGATTTTTAAGCCTTTTAAACACACTCATCAAATAATATAATCGAATCCTATGATTACAATCATTGAAATGTCACTATAAACGACAACTGAAAACTAGTACTAACCGTTTATAAAGAAACACAAGCCAAACACGAAACCACATGAATGACCCTTAAATCAATCAACTCATACCCAAAACAATCAAGACCACTCCACAACCATTATCAAACACTCTCGGCTTAAAAAGCCATTATATAAACCAAGTGATAACTTTCGATCTCAAAAATCATTTATTGAGCATCAAGGCAAGAAAGCAAGTTGTAAAGGACCAAAACACTACTTGTACACACTCATATACACTCGTATACACATATGTCATACGTATAACAATCAACGCAATGTGTGATAGACGAAAATGATATCAAATTATGGTAACATGATGTAGTAAATAAATTTTCTAGTATTTTTATCAAATTGTGCAACTACGAATTACTATATCGAGTTATTCACCAAAGCTTATCAAAATACATGGGAAAAATGTACTTTTACAAAAACATAAACAATAGGAGTTCACGCTTGGTTAGTTTGTTGATTACAATAACAACCTCCGATTCCCTGGAGTTTTGATATTTAAGTCTTCTAAACACACTCATGAAATAATATAATCAAATCCGATGATTACAATCAGTGAAATGTCACTATAAATGACAACTGAAAACTAGTACTAACCGTTTATAAAGAAACACAAGCCGAACACGAAACCACATGAATGACCCTTAAAATCAATAAACTCATACCCAAAACTAATCAAGACCACTCCACAACCATTATCAAACACTCTCGGCTTAAAAAGACACTTATTTAAACCAAGTGATAACTTTCAATCTCCAAAATCATTTATTGAGCGTCAAGGCAAGAATGCAAGTTATAAAGGACCAAAACACTAATTGTATACACTAATATACACCCGTATACACTCATATGTCATACGTATAACAATCAACGCAATGTGTGATAGACGAAAATGATATCAAATTATGGTAACATGATGTAGTAAATAAGATTTATCAGTATTTTAATCTAAATTGTGCAACTACGAATTCTTGCATCCAGTTATTCAAGAAAGCTTAACAAAATACATAGAAAAGAATGTAGTTTTACAAAAACATTAAAAAGAGGAGTTCACGCTTGGTTAGTTTGTTGATTACAATAACAACCTCCGATTCAATGGAGTTTTGATATTTAAGCCTTCTAAACACACTCAAGAACTAATATAATCGAATCCGATGATGACAATAAGTGAAATGACAATATAAATGACAACTGAAAACTGGTACTAACCGTTTATAAAGAAACACAAACCGAACTATGACAATGGGTTGCCCAGGATTCGAACCCGGAACTAGTCGATGGAGTAGATAATTTCAAACACACGAATGACCCTTAAAATCAATTAACTCATATCCAAAACTAATGAAGACCACTCCACAACCATTATCAAACACTCTCGGCTTAAAAAGCCAATTATATAAACCAAGTGATAACTTTCGATCTCCAAAATCATTTATTGAGCTTCAAGGCAAGAAAGCAAGTTGTAAAGGACCAAAATATTACTTGTACACACTCATATACACTCGTATACACTCATATGTCATACGTATAACAATCAACGCAGTTTGTGATAGACGAAAATGATATCAAATAATGGTAACATGTTTTAGTAAATAAGATTTTTTAGTATTTTTATCAAAATTATACAACTACGAATTACTATATCGAGTTATTCAAGAAAGCTTATCAAAATACACGGGAATGAATGTAGTTTTACAAAAACATTAAACAATAGGAGTTCACGCTTGGTTAGTTTGTTGATTACAATAACAACCTCCGATTCCATTGAGTTTTGATTTTTAAGCCTTTTAAACACACTTATCAAATAATATAATCGAATCCTATGATTACAATCATTGAAATGTCACTATAAACGACAACTGAAAACTAGTACTAACCGTTTATAAAGAAACACAAGCCAAACACGAAACCACATGAATGACCCTTAAAATCAATCAACTCATACCCAAAACAAATCAAGACCACTCCACAACCATTATCAAACACTCTCGGCTTAAAAAGCCAATTATATAAACCAAGTGATAACTTTCGATCTCAAAAATCATTTATTGAGCATCAAGGCAAGAAAGCAAGTTGTAAAGGACCAAAACACTACTTGTACACACTCATATACACTCGTATACATACATATGTCATACGTATAACAATCAACGCAATGTGTGATAGACGAACATGATATCAAATTATGGTAACATGATGTAGTAAATAAAATTTTCTAGTATTTTTATCAAAATTGTGCAACTACGAATTACTATATCGAGTTATTCACCAAAGTTTATCAAAATACATGGGAAAGAATGTACTTTTACAAAAACATTAAACAATAGGAGTTCACGCTTGGTTAGTTTGTTGATTACAATAACAACCTTCGATTCCGTGGAGTTTTGATATTTAAGTCTTCTAAACACACTCATGAATAATATAATCAATCCGATGATTACAATCAGTGAAATGTCACTATAAATGACAACTGAAAACTAGTACTAACCGTTTATAAAGAAACACAAGCCGAACACGAAACCACATGAATGACCCTTAAAATCAATAAACTCATACCCAAAACTAATCAAGACCACTCCACAACCATTATCAAACACTCTCGGCTTAAAAAGACACTTATTTAAACCAAGTGATAACTTTCAATCTCCAAAATCATTTATTGAGCGTCAAGGCAAGAATGCAAGTTATAAAGGACCAAAACACTAATTGTATACACTAATATACACCCGTATACACTCATATGTCATACGTATAACAATCAACGCAATGTGTGATAGACGAAAATGATATCAAATTATGGTAACATGATGTAGTAAATAAGATTTATCAGTATTTTAATCTAAATTGTGCAACTACGAATTCTTGCATCCAGTTATTCAAGAAAGCTTAACAAAATACATAGAAAGAATGTAGTTTTACAAAAACATTAAAAAAGAGGAGTTCACGCTTGGTTAGTTTGTTGATTACAATAACAACCTCCGATTCAATGGAGTTTTGATATTTAAGCCTTCTAAACACACTCAAGAACTAATATAATCGAATCCGATGATGACAATAAGTGAAATGACAATATAAATGACAACTGAAAACTGGTACTAACCGTTTATAAAGAAACACAAACCGAACTATGACAATGGGTTGCCCAGGATTCGAACCCGGAACTAGTCGGATGGAGTAGATAATTTCAAACACACGAATGACCCTTAAAATCAATTAACTCATATCCAAAACTAATGAAGACCACTCCGCAACCATTATCAAACACTCTCGGCTTAAAAAGCCAATTATATAAACCAAGTGATAACTTTCGATCTCCAAAATCATTTATTGAGCTTCAAGGCAAGAAAGCAAGTTGTAAAGGACCAAAATATTACTTGTATACACTCATATACACTCGTATACACTCATATGTCATACGTATAACAATCAACGCAGTTTGTGATAGACGAAAATGATATCAAATAATGGTAACATGTTTTAGTAAATAAGATTTTTTAGTATTTTTATCAAAATTATACAACTACGAATTACTATATCGAGTTATTCAAGAAAGCTTATCAAAATACACGGGAATGAATGTAGTTTTACAAAAACATTAAACAATAGGAGTTCACGCTTGGTTAGTTTGTTGATTACAATAACAACCTCCGATTCCATTGAGTTTTGATTTTAAGCCTTTAAACACACTCATCAAATAATATAATCGAATCCTATGATTACAATCATTGAAATGTCACTATAAACGACAACTGAAAACTAGTACTAACCGTTTATAAAGAAACACAAGCCAAACACGAAACCACATGAATGACCCTTAAAATCAATCAACTCATACCCAAAACAAATCAAGACCACTCCACAACCATTATCAAACACTCTCGGCTTAAAAAGCCATTATATAAACCAAGTGATAACTTTCGATCTCAAAAATCATTTATTGAGCATCAAGGCAAGAAAGCAAGTTGTAAAGGACCAAAACACTACTTGTACACACTCATATACACTCGTATACATACATATGTCATACGTATAACAATCAACGCAATGTGTGATAGACGAAAATGATATCAAATTATGGTAACATGATGTAGTAAATAAAATTTTCTAGTATTTTATCAAAATTGTGCAACTACGAATTACTATATCGAGTTATTCACCAAAGCTTATCAAAATACATGGGAAAAAATGTACTTTTACAAAAACAATAAACAATAGGAGTTCACGCTTGGTTAGTTTGTTGATTACAATAACAACCTCCGATTCCCTGGAGTTTTGATATTTAAGTCTTCTAAACACACTCATGAAATAATATAATCAAATCCGATGATTACAATCAGTGAAATGTCACTATAAATGACAACTGAAAACTAGTACTAACCGTTTATAAAGAAACACAAGCCGAACACGAAACCACATGAATGACCCTTAAAATCAATAAACTCATACCCAAAACTAATCAAGACCACTCCACAACCATTATCAAACACTCTCGGCTTAAAAAGACACTTATTTAAACCAAGTGATAACTTTCAATCTCCAAAATCATTTATTGAGCGTCAAGGCAAGAATGCAAGTTATAAAGGACCAAAACACTAATTGTATACACTAATATACACCCGTATACACTCATATGTCATACGTATAACAATCAACGCAATGTGTGATAGACGAAAATGATATCAAATTATGGTAACATGATGTAGTAAATAAGATTTATCAGTATTTTAATCTAAATTGTGCAACTACGAATTCTTGCATCCAGTTATTCAAGAAAGCTTAACAAAATACATAGAAAAGAATGTAGTTTTACAAAAACATTAAAAAAGAGGAGTTCACGCTTGGTTAGTTTGTTGATTACAATAACAACCTCCGATTCAATGGAGTTTTGATATTTAAGCCTTTTAAACACACTCAAGAACTAATATAATCGAATCTGATGATGACAATAAGTGAAATGACAGTATAAATGACAACTGAAAACTGGTACTAACCGTTTATAAAGAAACACAAACCGAACTATGACAATGGGTTGCCCAGGATTCGAACCCGGAACTAGTCGGATGGAGTAGATAATTTCAAACACACGAATGACCCTTAAAATCAATTAACTCATATCCAAAACTAATGAAGACCACTCCACAACCATTATCAAACACTCTCGGCTTAAAAGCCAATTATATAAACCAAGTGATAACTTTCGATCTCCAAAATCATTTATTGAGCTTCAGGCAAGAAAGCAAGTTGTAAAGGACCAAAATATTACTTGTATACACTCATATACACTCGTATACACTCATATGTCATACGTATAACAATCAACGCAGTTTGTGATAGACGAAAATGATATCAAATGATGGTAACATGTTTTAGTAAATAAGATTTTTTAGTATTTTTATCAAAATTATACAACTACGAATTACTATATCGAGTTATTCAAGAAAGCTTATCAAAATACACGGGAATGAATGTAGTTTTACAAAAACATTAAACAATAGGAGTTCACGCTTGGTTAGTTTGTTGATTACAATAACAACCTCCGATTCCATTGAGTTTTGATTTTTAAGCCTTTTAAACACACTCATCAAATAATATAATCGAATCCTATGATTACAATCATTGAAATGTCACTATAAACGACAACTGAAAACTAGTACTAACCGTTTATAAAGAAACACAAGCCAAACACGAAACCACATGAATGACCCTTAAAATCAATCAACTCATACCCAAAACAAATCAAGACCACTCCACAACCATTATCAAACACTCTCGGCTTAAAAAGCCAATTATATAAACCAAGTGATAACTTTCGATCTCAAAAATCATTTATTGAGCATCAAGGCAAGAAAGCAAGTTGTAAAGGACCAAAACACTACTTGTACACACTCATATACACTCGTATACATACATATGTCATACGTATAACAATCAACGCAATGTGTGATAGACGAAAATGATATCAAATTATGGTAACATGATGTAGTAAATAAAATTTTCTAGTATTTTTATCAAAATTGTGCAACTACGAATTACTATATCGAGTTATTCACCAAAGCTTATCAAAATACATGGGAAAAAATGTACTTTTACAAAAACAATAAACAATAGGAGTTCACGCTTGGTTAGTTTGTTGATTACAATAACAACCTCCGATTCCCTGGAGTTTTGATATTTAAGTCTTCTAAACACACTCATGAAATAATATAATCAAATCCGATGATTACAATCAGTGAAATGTCACTATAAATGACAACTGAAAACTAGTACTAACCGTTTATAAAGAAACACAAGCCGAACACGAAACCACATGAATGACCCTTAAAATCAATAAACTCATACCCAAAACTAATCAAGACCACTCCACAACCATTATCAAACACTCTCGGCTTAAAAAGACACTTATTTAAACCAAGTGATAACTTTCAATCTCCAAAATCATTTATTGAGCGTCAAGGCAAGAATGCAAGTTATAAAGGACCAAAACACTAATTGTATACACTAATATACACCCGTATACACTCATATGTCATACGTATAACAATCAACGCAATGTGTGATAGACGAAAATGATATCAAATTATGGTAACATGATGTAGTAAATAAGATTTATCAGTATTTTAATCTAAATTGTGCAACTACGAATTCTTGCATCCAGTTATTCAAGAAAGCTTAACAAAATACATAGAAAAGAATGTAGTTTTACAAAAACATTAAAAAAGAGGAGTTCACGCTTGGTTAGTTTGTTGATTACAATAACAACCTCCGATTCAATGGAGTTTTGATATTTAAGCCTTCTAAACACACTCAATAACTAATATAATCGAATCCGATGATGACAATAAGTGAAATGACAATATAAATGACAACTGAAAACTGGTACTAACCGTTTATAAAGAAACACAAACCGAACTATGACAATGGGTTGCCCAGGATTCGAACCCGGAACTAGTCGGATGGAGTAGATAATTTCAAACACACGAATGACCCTTAAAATCAATTAACTCATATCCAAAACTAATGAAGACCACTCCACAACCATTATCAAACACTCTCGGCTTAAAAAGCCAATTATATAAACCAAGTGATAACTTTCGATCTCCAAAATCATTTATTGAGCTTCAAGGCAAGAAAGCAAGTTGTAAAGGACCAAAATATTACTTGTATACACTCATATACACTCGTATACACTCATATGTCATACGTATAACAATCAACGTAGTTGTGATAGACGAAAATGATATCAAATAATGGTAACATGTTTTAGTAAATAAGATTTTTTAGTATTTTTATCAAAATTATACAACTACGAATTACTATATCGAGTTATTCAAGAAAGCTTATCAAAATACACGGGAATGAATGTAGTTTTACAAAAACATTAAACAATAGGAGTTCACGCTTGGTTAGTTTGTTGATTACAATAACAACCTCCGATTCCATTGAGTTTTGATTTTTAAGCCTTTTAAACACACTCATCAAATAATATATCGAATCCTATGATTACAATCATTGAAATGTCACTATAAACGACAACTGAAAACTAGTACTAACCGTTTATAAAGAAACACAAGCCAAAACGAAACCACATGAATGACCCTTAAAATCAATCAACTCATACCCAAAACAAATCAAGACCACTCCACAACCATTATCAAACACTCTCGGCTTAAAAAGCCAATTTATAAACCAAGTGATAACTTTCGATCTCAAAATCATTTATTGAGCATCAAGGCAAGAAAGCAAGTTGTAAAGGACCAAAACACTACTTGTACACACTCATATACACTCGTATACATACATATGTCATACGTATAACAATCAACGCAATGTGTGATAGACGAAAATGATATCAAATTATGGTAACATGATTAGTAAATAAAATTTCTAGTATTTTATCAAAATTGTGCAACTACGAATTACTATATCGAGTTATTCACCAAGCTTATCAAAATACATGGGAAAAATGTACTTTTACAAAAACAATAAACAATAGGAGTTCACGCTTGGTTAGTTTGTTGATTACAATAACAACCTCCGATTCCCTGGAGTTTTGATATTTAAGTCTTCTTAACACACTCATGAAATAATATAATCAATCCGATGATTACAATCAGTGAAATGTCACTATAAATGACAACTGAAAACTAGTACCAACCGTTTATAAAGAAACACAAGCCGAACACGAAACCACATGAATGACCATTAAAATCAATAAACTCATACCCAAAACTAATCAAGACCACTCCACAACCATTATCAAACACTCTCGGCTTAAAAAGACACTTATTTAACCAAGTGATAACTTTCAATCTCCAAAATCATTTATTGAGCGTCAAGGCAAGAATGCAAGTTATAAAGGACCAAAACACTAATTGTATACACTAATATACACCCGTATACACTCATATGTCATACGTATAACAATCAACGCAATGTGTGATAGACGAAAATGATATCAAATTATGGTAACATGATGTAGTAAATAAGATTTATCAGTATTTTAATCAAAATTATGCAACTACGAATTCTTGCATCCAGTTATTCAAGAAAGCTTAACAAAATACATAGAAAAGAATGTAGTTTTACAAAAACATTAAAAAAGAGGAGTTCACGCTTGGTTAGTTTGTTGATTACAATAACAACCTCCGATTCAATGGAGTTTTGATATTTAAGCCTTCTAAACACACTCACGAACTAATATAATCGAATCTGATGATGACAATAAGTGAAATGACAATATAAATGACAACTGAAAACTGGTACTAACCGTTTATAAAGAAACACAAACCGAACTAAGACAATGGGTTGCCCAGGATTCGAACCCGGAACTAGTCGGATGGAGTAGATAATTTCAAACACACGAATGACCCTTAAAATCAATTAACTCATATCCAAAACTAATGAAGACCACTCCACAACCATTATCAAACACTCTCGGCTTAAAAAGCCAATTATATAAACCAAGTGATAACTTTCGATCTCCAAAATCATTTATTGAGCTTCAAGGCAAGAAAGCAAGTTGTAAAGGACCAAAATACTACTTGTATACACTCATATACACTCGTATACACTCATATGTCATACGTATAACAATCAACGCAGTTTGTGATAGACGAAAATGATATCAAATAATGGTAACATGTTTTAGTAAATAAGATTTTTTAGTATTTTTATAAAAATTATACAACTACGAATTACTATATCGAGTTATTCAAGAAAGCTTATCAAAATACATGGAATGAATGTAGTTTTACAAAAACATTAAACAATAGGAGTTCACGCTTGGTTAGTTTGTGGATTACAATAACAACCTCCGATTCCATTGAGTTTTGATTTTTAAGCCTTCTAAACACACTCATCAAAATATAATCGAATCCAATGATTACAATCATTGAAATGTCACTATAAACGACAACTGAAAACTAGTACTAACCGTTTATAAAGAAACACAAGCCAAACACGAAACCACATGAATGACCCTTAAAATCAATCAACTCATACCCAAAAAAATCAAGACCACTCCACAACCATTATCAAACACTCTCGGCTTAAAAGCCATTATATAAACCAAGTGATAACTTTCGATCTCAAAAATCATTTATTGAGCATCAAGGCAAGAAAGCAAGTTGTAAAGGACCAAAACACTACTTGTACACACTCATATACACTCGTATACATACATATGTCATACGTATAACATCAACGCAATGTGTGATAGACGAAAATGATATCAAATTATGGTAACATGATGTAGTAAATAAAATTTTCTAGTATTTTTATCAAAATTGTGCAACTACGAATTACTATATGGAGTTATTCACCAAAGCTTATCAAAATACATGGGAAAGAATGTACTTTTACAAAAACATTAAACAATAGGAGTTCACGCTTGGTTAGTTTGTTGATTACAATAACAACCTCCGATTCCCTGGAGTTTTGATATTTAAGTCTTCTAAACACACTCATGAAATAATATAATCAATCCGATGATTACAATCGGTGAAATGTCACTATAAATGACAACTGAAAACTAGTACTAACCGTTTATAATGAAACACAAGCCGAACACGAAACCACATAATGACCCTTAAATCAATAACTCATACCCAAAACTAATCAAGACCACTCCACAACCATTATCAAACACTCTCGGCTTAAAAAGACACTTATTTAAACCAAGTGGTAACTTTCAATCTCCAAAATCATTTATTGAGCGTCAAGGCAAGAATGCAAGTTATAAAGGACCGAAACACTAATTGTATACACTAATATACACCCGCATACCCTCATATGTCATACGTATAACAATCAACGCAATGTGTGATAGACGAAAATGATATCAAATTATGGTAACATGATGTAGTAAATAAGATTTATCAGTATTTTAATCAAAATTGTGCAACTACGAATTCTTGCATCCGGTTATTCAAGAAAGCATAACAAAATACATAGAAAAGAATATAGTTTTACAAAAACATTAAAAAAGAGGAGTTCACGGTTGGTTAGTTTGTTGATTACAATAACAACCTCCGATTCCATGGAGTTTTGATATTTAAGCCTTCTAAACACACTCACGAACTAATATAATCGAATCCGATGATGACAATAAGTGAAATGACATATAAATGACAACTGAAAACTGGTACTAACCGTTTATAAAGAACACAAACCGAACTATGACAATGGGTTGCCCGGATTTGAACCGGAACTAGTCGGATGGAGTAGATAATTTCAAACACCACGAATGACCCTAAAATCAATCAACTCATATCCAAAACTAATGAAGACCACTCCACAACCATTATCAAACACTCTCGGCTTAAAAAGCCATTATTTAAACCAAGTGATAACTTTCGATCTTTAAAATCATTTATTGAGCGTCAAGGCAAGAAAGCAAGTTGTAAAGGACCAAAACACTACTTGTATACACTCATATACACTCCTATACACTCATATGTCATACGTATAACAATCAACGCAATTTTTGATAGACGAAAATGATATCAAATAATGGTAACATGCTTTAGTAAATTAGATTTTTTAGTATTTTTATCAAAATTATGCAACTACGAATTACTATATCGAGTTATTCAAGAAAGCTTAACAAAATACATAGAAAAGAATGTAGTTTTACAAAAACATTAAAAAATAGGAGTTCACGCTTGGTTAGTTTGTTGATTACAATAACAACCTCCGATTCCGTGGAGTTTTGATATTTAAGCCTTACAAACACACTCATGAAATAATATAATCGAATCCGATGATTACAATTAGTGAAATGTCACTATAAATGACAACTGAAAACTAGCACTAACCGTTTATAAAGAAACACAAGCCGAACATGAGACCACATGAATGACCCTTAAAATCAATCAACTCATACCCAAAACTAATCAAGACCACTCCACAACCATTATCAAACACTCTCGGCTTAAAAAGCCACTTATTTAAACCAAGTGATAACTTTCGAACTCCAAAATCATTTATTGAGCGTCAAGGCAAGAAAGCAAGTTTTAAAGGAACAAAACACTAATTGTATACACTCATATACACTAGTATACACTCATATGTCATACGTATAACAATCAACGCAATGTGTGATACACGAAAATGATATCAAATCATGGTAACAAGTTTTAGTAAATAAGATTTTTTAGTATTTTAATCAAAATTGTGCAACTACAAATTACTACATCGAGTTATTCAAGAAAGCTTATCAAAATACATGGGAAAGAATGTAATTTTACAAAAACATTAAACAATAAATGTTCGCGCATGGATAGTTTGTTCCTTATATTAACAACCTTCGATTCCATAAAGTTTTGATTTTTAAGTTTTCTAAACACACTCGTGAACTAATATAATCTAATCCAATGATTACAATCATTGAAATGACACTATAAATAACAACTAAAAACTTGTACTAATTGTTTATAAAGAAACACAAACCGAACACGAAAACACACGAATGACCCTTAAAATCAATCAACTCATATCCAAAACTAATGAAGACCACTCCACAACCATTATCAAACACTCTCGGCTTAAAAAGCCACTTATTTAAACCAAGTGATAACTTTCGATCTCTAAAATCATTTATTCAGCGTCAAGGCAAGAAAGCAAGTTGTAAAGGACCAAAACACTAATTGTATACACTCATTTACACTCGTATACACTCATATGTCATGCGTATAACAATCAACGCAATGTGTGATAGACGAAAATGATATCAAATCATGGTAACATGTTTTAGTAAATAAGATTTTTTAGTATTTTAATCAAAATTATGCAACTACAAATTACTACATCGAGTTATTCAAGAAAGCTTATCAAAATACATGAGAAAGAATGTAGTTTTACAAAAACACTAAACAATAGTAGTTCACGCATGGATAGTTTGTTGCTTACAATAACAACCTCCGATTCCTTAAAGTTTTGATTTTTAAGTCTTCTAAACACACTCATGAACTAATATAATCTATTCCAATGATTACAATCATTAAAATGACACTATAAATAACAACTAAAAACTTGTACTAATTGTTAATAAAGAAACACAAACCGAACACGAAACCGCATGAATGACCCTAGAAATCAATGAACTCATGCCCAAAACTAATCAAGACCACTCCACAACCATTATCAAAACACTCTCGGCTTAAAAAGCCACTTATATAAACCAAGTGATAACTTTTGATCTCCAAAATCATTTATTGAGCATCAAGGCAAGAAAGCAAGTTGTAAAGGACCAAAACACTACTTGTATACACTCATATACACTCGTATACACTCATATGCCATACGTATAACAATCAACGCAATTTGTGATAGACGAAAATGATATCAAAT
This sequence comes from Flaveria robusta, assembly GCA_025506415.1. Lineage (NCBI taxonomy): Eukaryota > Viridiplantae > Streptophyta > Magnoliopsida > Asterales > Asteraceae > Flaveria > Flaveria robusta. The sequence continues at coordinate 83,241 of JACCIZ010000255.1, read as the reverse complement.
AATGGTAACATGTTTTAGTAAATAAGATTTTTTAGTATTTTATCAAAATTATACAACTACGAATTACTATATCGAGTTATTCAAGAAAGCTTATCAAATTACATGGGAAAGAATGTAGTTTACAAAAACATTAAACAATAGGAGTTCACGCTTGGTTAGTTTGTTGATTACAATAACAACCTCCGATTCCATGGAGTTTTGATTTTTAAGCCTTCTAAACACACTCATCAAATAATATAATCGAATCCAATGATTACAATCATTGAAATGTCACTATAAACGACAACTGAAAACTAGTACTAACCGTTTATAAAGAAAACACAAGCCAAACACGAAACCACATGAATGACCCTTAAAATCAATCAACTCATACCCAAAACAAATCAAGACCACTCCACAACCATTATCAAAACTCTCGGCTAAAAAGCCAATTATATAAACCAAGTGATAACTTTCGATCTCAAAAATCATTTATTGAGCATCAAGGTAAGAAAGCAAGTTGTAAAGGACCAAAACACTACTTGTACACACTCATATACACTCGTATACACTCATATGTCATACGTATAACAATCAACGCAATGTGTGATAGACGAAAATGATATCAAATTATGGTACCATGATGTAGTAAAAAAATTTTTAGTATTTTATCAAAATTGTGCAACTGCGAATTACTATATCGAGTTATTCACCAAAGCTTATCAAAATACATGGGAAAGAATGTGTTTTACAAAAACATTAAACAATAGGAGTTCACGCTTGGTTGTTGTTGATTACAATAACAACCTCCGATTCCATGGAGTTTTGATATTTAAGTCTTCTAAACACACTCATGAAATAATATAATCAATTCGATGATTACAATCAGTGAAATGTCACTATAAATGACAACTGAAAACTAGTACTAACCGTTATAAAAAAACACAAGCCGAACACGAAACCACATGAATGACCCTTAAAATCAATAAACTCATACCCAAAACTAATGAAGACCACTCCACAACCATTATCAAACACTCTCGGCTTAAAAAGCCACTTATTTAAACCAACTGATAACTTTCGATCACCAAAAACATTTACTGAGCCTCAAGGCAAGAAAGCAAGTTTTAAAGGACCAAAACACTAATTGTATACACTCATATACACTCGTATACACTCATATGTCATTCGTATAACAATCAACGCAATGTGTGATAGACGAAAATGATATCAAATTATGGAAACATGTTTTAGTAAATAAGATTTTTTAGTATTTTTATCAAAATTATGCAACTACGAATTACTATATCGAGTTATTCAAGAAAGCTTATCAAAATAAATGGGAAAGAATGTAGTTTTACAAAAACATTAAACAATAGGAGTTCACGCTTGGTTAGTTTGTTGATTACAATAACAACCTCCGATTCCATGGAGTTTTGATATTTAAGCCTTCTAAACACACTCATGAAATAATATAATCGAATCCGATGATTACAATCAGTGAAATGTCAATATAAATGGCAACTGAAATGTCAATATCAAACACTCTCGGCTTAAAAAACCACTTATTTAAACCAAGTGATAACTTTCGATCTCTAAAATCATTTATTCAGCGTCAAGGCAAGAAAGCAAGTTGTAAAGGACCAAAACACTAATTGTATACACTCATTTACACTCGTATACACTCATATGTCATACGTATAACAATCAACGCAATGTGTGATAGACGAAAATGATATCAAATCATGGTAACATGTTTTAGTAAATAAGATTTTTTTAGTATTTAATCAAAATTATGCAACTACAAATTACTAATCGAGTTATTCAAGAAAGCTTATCAAAATACATGAGAAAGAATGTAGTTTACAAAAACATTAAACAATAGTAGTTCGCTCATGGATAGTTTGTTGCTTACAATAACAACCTCCGATTCCATAAAGTTTTGATTTTCAAGTCTTCTAAACACACTCATGAACTAATATAATCTAATTCAATGATTACAATCATTGAAATGATACTATAAAGACAACTGAAAACTTGTACTAATGTTTATAAAGAAACACAAACCGAACACGAAACCACATGAATGACCCTGAAATCAATGAACTCATGGCCAAAACTAATCAAGACCACTCCACAACCATTATCAAACACTCTCGGCTTAAAAAGCAACTTATATAAACCAAGTGATAACTTTCGATCTCCAAAATCATTTATTGAGCATCAAGGCAAGAAAGCAAGTTGTAAAGGACCAAAAACACTACTTGTCACACCTCATATACACTCGTATACACTCATATGTCATACGTATAACAATCAACGCAATGTGTGATAGACGAAATGTTATCAAATCATGGTAACATGTTTTAGTAAAAAGATTTTTTAGTATTTTATCAAAATTATGCAACTACGAATTACTATATCGAGTTATTAAAGAAAGCTTATCAAAATACATGGGAAAGAATGTAGTTTTACAAAAACATTAAACAATAGGAGTTCACGCTTGGTTAGTTTCTTGATTACAATAACAATCTCCGATTCCAAGAAGTTTTGATTTTTAAGCCTTCTAAATACACTCATGAAATAATATAATTGAATCCCATTATTACAATCAGTGAAATGTCACTATAAATGACAACTGAAATCTAGGAATAATCGTTTATAAAGAAACACAAGCCAAACATGAAACCACATGAATGACCCATAAAATCAATCAACACATACCCAAAACTAATTAAGACCACTCCACAACCCTTATCAAACACTCTCGGCTTAAAAAGCCACTTATTTAAACCAACTGATAACTTTCGATCACCAAAATCATTTAGTGAGCGTCAAGGCAAGAAAGCAAGTTGTAAAGGACCAAAACACTAATTGTCTACACTCATATACACTCGTATACACTCATATGTCATTCGTATAACAATCAACGCAATGTGTGATAGACGAAAATGATATCAAATTATGGTAACATGATGTAGTAAATAAGATTTATCAGTATTTTTATCAAAATTGTGCAACTACGAATTGTTGCATCGAGTTATTCAAGAAAGCTTAACAAAATACTTAGAGAAGAATGTAGTTTTACAAAAACATTAGAAAATAGGAGTTCACGCTTGGTTAGTTTGTTGATTACAATAACAACCTCCGATTCCATGGAGTTTTGATATTTAAGCCTTCTAAACACACTTATGAAATAATATAATCGAATCCGATGATTACAATCAGTGAAATGTCACTATAAATGACAACTGAAAACTAGTACTAACCGTTTATAAAGAAACACAAGCGAACACGAAAACACACATGAATGACCCTTAAAATCAATGTACTCATACCCAAAACTAATCAAGACCACTCCACACCATTATCAAACACACTAGCTTAAAAAGCCACTTATTTAAACCAAGTGATAAATTTCGATCTCCAAAATCATTTATTGACCATCAAGGCAAGAAATCAAGTTGTATAGGACCAAAACACTAATTGTATACACTCATATACACTACATATACACTCATATGTCATACGTATAACAATCAACGCAATTTGTGATAGACGAAAATGATATCAAATCATGGTAACATGTTTTAGTAATAAGATTTTTTAGTATTTTTATTTAAAATTGTGCAATACGAATACTTAAAGAATGTAGTTTTCAAAAAGAAAGATGTAAAGAATAGGAGTTTACAAAACATTAGTGTAGGAGTTTGCTTGTAGTATACAATACAACAAACCGATTCCATGGAGTTTTGATTTTTAAGCCTTCAAACACACTCATGAAATAATATAATCGAATCCGATGATTACAATCAGTGAAATGTCACTATAAATGACAACTGAAATCTAGTACTAACCGTTTATAAGAAAACACAAGCCAAACACGAAACCATATGAATGACCCTTAAATCAATCAACTCTACCAAAAAACTCAAGAACCACTCCACAACCATTATCAAACACTCTCGGCTTAAAAAGCCACTTATTTAAACCAACTGATAACTTTCGATCTCCAAAATCATTTACTGAGCCTCAAGGCAAGAAAGCAAGTTGTAAAGGACCAAAACACTAATTGTGTACACTCATATACACTCGTATACACTCATATGTCATTTGTATAACAATCAACGCAATGTGTGATAGACGAAAATGATATCAAATTATGGTAACATGATGTAGTAAATAAGATTTATCAGTATTTTAATCAAAATTGTGCAACTACGAATTGTTTCATCGAGTTATTCAAGAAAGCTTAACAAAATACATAGAGAAGAATGTAGTTTTACAAAAACATTAAAAAATAGGAGTTCACGCTCGGTTAGTTTGTTGATTACAATAACAACCTCCGATTCCATTGAGTTTTGATATTTAAGCCTTCTAAACACACTCATGAAATAATATAATCGAGTCCGTCGATTACAATCAGTGAAATGTCAATATAAATGACAACTGAAATGTCAATATCAAACACTCTCTGCTTAAAAAGCCACTTATTTAAACCAAGTGATAACTTTCGATCTCCAAAATCATTTATTGAGCATCAAGGCAAGAAAGCAATTTGTAAAGGACCAAAACACTAATTGTATACACTCATATACACTCGTATACACTCATATGTCATACGTATAACAATCAACGTAATGTGTGATAGACGAAAATGATATCAAATCGTGGTAACATGTTTTAGTAAATAAGATTTTGTAGTATTTTAATCAAAATTGTGCAACTACAAATTAGTACATCTAGTTATTCAAGAAAGCTTTACAAAAACATTAAACAATAGTAGTTCGCTCATGGATAGTTTGTTGCTTACAATAACAACCTCCGATTCCATAAAGTTTTGATTTTTAAGTCTTCTAAACACACTCATGAACTAATATAATCTAATCCAATGATTACAATCATTGAAATGACACTATAAATAACAACTGAAAACTTGTACTAATTGTTTATAAAGAAACACAAACCGAACACGAAACCATATAAATGACCCTTGAAATCAATGAACTCATGGCCAAAACTAATCAAGACCACTCCACAACCATTATCAAACACTCTCGGCTTAAAAAGCCACTTATATAACCAAGTGATAACTTTCGATCTCCAAAATCATTTATTGAGCATCAAGGCAAGAAAGCAAGTTGTAAAGGACCAAAACACTACTTGTATACACTCATATACACTCGTATACACTCATATGTCATACGTATAACAATCAACGCAATTTGTGATAAATGAAAATGAAATCAAATAATGGTAACATGTTTTAGTAAATAAGATTTTTTATTATTTTTATCAAAATTATGCAACTACGAACTACTATATCGAGTTATTCAAGAAAGCTTATCAAAATACATGGGAAAGAATGTAGATTTACAAAAACATTAAACAATAGGAGTTCACGCTTGGTTAGTTTCTTGATTACAATAACAACCTCCGATTCCATGGAGTTTTGATTTTTAAGCCTTCTAAACACACTCATGAAATAATATTATCGAATCCGATGATTACAATCAGTGAAATGTCACTATAAACGACAACTGAAAACTAGTACTAACCGTTTATAAAGAAACACAAGCAAAACACGAAACCACATGAATGACCCTTAAAATCTATCAACTCATACCCAAAACTAATCAAGACCACTCCACAACCAATATCAAACACTCTCGGCTTAAAAAGCCACTTATATAAACCAAGTGATAACTTTCGATCTCCAAAATCATTTATTGAGCATCAAGGCAAGAAAGCAAGTTGTAAAGGACGAAAACACTACTTGTACACACTCATATACACTCGTATACACTCATATGTCATACGTATAACAATCAACGCAATGTGTGATTGACGAAAATGTTATCAAATCATGGTAACATGTTTTAGTAAATAAGATTTTTTAGTATTTTTATCAAAATTATGTAACTACTAATTACTATATCAAGTTATTAAAGAAAGCTTATCAAAATACATGGGAAAGAATGTAGTTTTACAAAAACATTAAACAATAGGAGTTCACACTTGGTTAGTTTGTTGAATACAATAACAACCTCCGATTCCATGGAGTTTTGATATTTAAGCCTTCTAAACACACTTATGAAATAATATAATCGAATCCGATGATTACAATCAGTGAAATGTCACTATAAATGACAACTAAAATCTAGTACTAACCGTTTATAAAGAAACATAAGCCAAACACGAAACCACATGAATGACCCTTAAATCAATCAACTCTTACCCAAAACTAATCAAGACCACTCCACAACCATTATCAAACACTCTCGGCTTAAAAAGCCATTTATTTAAACCAACTGATAAATTTCGATCTCCAAAATCATTTACTGAGCCTCAAGGCAAGAAAGCAAGTTGTAAAGGACCAAAACACTAATTGTGTACACTCATATACACTCGTGTACACTCATATGTCATTTGTATAACAATCAACGCAATGGGTGATAGACGAAAATGATATCAAATTATAGTAACATGATGTAGTAAATAAGATTTATCAGTATTTTAATCAAAACTGTGTAACTACGAATTGTTGAATCGAGTTATTCAAGAAAGCTTAACAAAATACATAGAGAAGAATGTAGTTTTACAAATACATTAAAAAATAGGAGTTCACGCTTGGTTAGTTTGTTGATTACAATAACAACCTCCGATTCCATGGAGTTTTGATATTTAAGCCTTTTAAACACACTCATGAAATAATATAATCGAGTCCGTCGATTACAATCAGTGAAATGTCAATATAAATGACAACTGAAAAGTCAATATCAAACACTCTCGGCTTAAAAAGCCACTTATTTAAACCAAGTGATAACTTTCGATCTCCAAAATCATTTATTGAGCATCAAGGCAAGAAAGCAATTTGTAAAGGACCAAAACACTAATTGTATACACTCATATACACTCGTATACACTCATATGCCATACGTATAACAATCAACGTAATGTGTGATAGACGAAAATGATATCAAATCATGGTAACATGTTTTAGTAAATAAGATTTTGTAGTATTTTAATCAAAATTATGCAATTACAAATAAGTACATCTAGTTATTCAAGAAAGCTTTACAAAAACATTAAACAATAGTAGTTCGCTCATGGATAGTTTGTTGCTTACAATAACAACCTCCGATTCCATAAAGTTTGGATTTTTAAGTCTTCTAAACACACTCATGAACTAATATAATCTAATCCAATGATTACAATCATTGAAATGACAGTATAAGTAACAACTGAAAACTTGTACTAATTGTTTATAAAGAAACACAAGCCAAACACGAAACCACATGAATGACCCTTGAAATCAATGAACTCATGTCCAAAACTAATCAAGACCACTCCACAACCATTATAAAACACTCTTGGCTTAAAAAGCCACCTATATAAACCAAGTGATAACTTTCGATCTCCAAAATCATTTATTGAGCGTCAAGGCAAGAAAGCAAGTTGTAAAGAACAAAACACTAATTGTATACACTCATATACACTAGTATACACTCATGTGTCATACGTATAACAATCAACGCAGTGTGTGATAGACGAAAATGATATCAAATCATGGTAACAAGCTTTAGTAAATAAGATTTTTTAGTATTTTAATCAAAATTATGCAACTACAAATTACTACATCGAGTTATTCAAGAAAGCTTATGAAAATACATGGGAAAGAATGTAGTTTTACAAAAACATTAAACAATAGTAGTTCGCGCATGGATAGTTTGTTGCTTACAATAACAACCTACGATTCCATAAAGTTTTGATTTTTAAGTCTTCTAAACACACTTATGAACTAATATAATCTAATCCAATGATTACAATCATTGAAATGACACTATAAATAACAACTGAAAACTTGTACTAATTGTTTATAAAGAAACACAAACCGAACACGAAACCATATGAATGACCCTTGAAATCAATGAACTCATGGCCAAAACTAATCAAGACCACTCCACAACCATTATCAAACACTCTCGGCTTAAAAAGCCACTTATATAACCAAGTGATAACTTTCGATCTCCAAAATCATTTATTGAGCATCAAGAGAAGAAAGCAAGTTGTAAAGGACCAAAACACTACTTGTATACACTCATATACACTCGTATACACTCATATGTCATACGTATAACAATCAACGCAATTTGTGATAGACGAAAATGATATCAAATAATGGTAACATGTTTTAGTAAATAAGATTTTTTAGTATTTTTATCAAAATTATGCAACTACGAATTACTATATCGAGTTATTAAAGAAAGCTTATCAAAATACATGGGAAAGAATGTAGTTTTACAAAAACATTAAACAATAGGAGTTCACGCTTGGTTAGTTTTCTGATTACAATAACAACCACCGATCCCAAGAAGTTTTGATTTTTAAGCCTTCTAAACACACTCATGAAATAATATAATTGAATCCGATGATTACAATCAGTGAAATGTCACTATAAATGACAACTGAAAACTAGTACTAACCGTTTATAAAGAAACACACGCCGAACACGAAACCAAATGAATGACCCTTAAAATCAATCAACTCATACCCAAAACTAATCAAGACCACTCCACAATCATTATCAAACACACTCGGCTTAAAAAGCCACTTATTTAAACCAAGTGATAAATTTCGATCTCCAAAATCATTTATTGACCATCAAGGCAAGAAATCAAGTTGTATAGGACCAAAACACTAATTGTATACACTCATATACACTCGTATACACTCATATGTCATACGTATAACAATCAACGCAATTTGTGATAGACGAAAATGATATCAAATCATGGTAACATGTTTTAGTAAATAAGATTTTTTAGTATTTTAATCAAAATTATGCAACTACAAATTAGTACATCTAGTTATTCAAGAAAGCTTATGAAAATACATGAGAAAGAATGTAGTTTAACAAAAACATTAAACAATAGTAGTTCGCTCATGGATAGTTTGTTTCTTACAATAACAATCTCCGATTCCATAAAGTTTTGATTTTTAAGTCTTTTAAACACACTCATGAACTAATATAATCTAATCCTATGATTACAATCATTGAAATGACAGTATAAGTAACAACTGAAAACTTGTACTAATTGTTTATAAAGAAACACAAGCCAAACACGAAACCACATGAATGACCCTTGAAATCAATGAACTCATGTCCAAAACTAATCAAGACCACTCCACAACCATTATAAAACACTCTTGGCTTAAAAAGCCACTTATATAAACCAAGTGATAACTTTCAATCTCCAAAATCATTTATTGAGCGTCAAGGCAAGAAAGCAAGTTGTAAAGGACCAAAACACTACTTGTATACACTCATATACACTCGTATACACTCATATGTCATACGTATAACAATCAATGCAATGTGTGATAGACGAAAATGATATCAAATCATGGTAACATGTTTTAGTAAATAAGATTTTGTAGTATTTTAATCAAAATTGTGCAACTACAAATTAGTACATCTAGTTATTCAAGAAAGCTTTACAAAAACATTAAACAATAGTAGTTCGCTCATGGATAGTTTGTTGCTTACAATAACAACCTCCGATTCCATAAAGTTTTGATTTTTAAGTCTTCTAAACACACTCATGAACTAATATAATCTAATCCAATGATTACAATCATTGAAATGACAGTATAAGTAACAACTGAAAAGTTGTACTAATTGTTTATAAAGAAACACAAGCGAAACACGAAACCACATGAATGACCCTTGAAATCAATGAACTCATGTCCAAAACTAATCAAGACCACTCCACAACCATTAAAAACACTCTCGGCTTAAAAAGCCACTTATATAACCAAGTGATAACTTTCGATCTCCAAAATCATTTATTGAGCGTCAAGGCAAGAAAGCAAGTTGTAAAGGACCAAAACACTACTTGTATACACTCATATACACTCGTATACACTCATATGTCATACGTATAACAATCAACGCAATGTGTGATAGACGAAAATGATATCAAATCATGGTAACATGTTTTAGTAAATAAGATTTTTAGTATTTTATCAAAATTATGCAACTACAAATTACTATATCGAGTTATTCAAGAAAGCTTATCAAAATACATGGGAAAGAATGTAGTTTACAAAAACATTAAACAATAGGAGTTCACGCTTGGTTAGTTTCTTGATTACAATAACAACCTCCGATTCCATGGAGTTTAAATTTTTAAGCCTTCTAAACACACTCATGAAATAATATAATCGATTCCGATGATTACAATCAGTGAAATGTCACTATAAACGACAACCGAAAACTAGTACTAACCGTTTATAAAGAAACACAAGCCAAACACGAAACCACATGAATGACCCTTCAAATGTATCAACTCATACCCAAAACTAATCAAGACCACTCCACAACCATTATCAAACACTCTCGGCTTATAAAGCCACTTATATAAACCAAGTGATAACTTTCGATCTCCAAAATCATTTATTGAGCATCAAGGCAAGAAAGCAAGTTGTAAAGGACCAAAACACTACTTGTACACACTCATGTACACTCGTATACACTCATATGTCATACGTATAACAATCAACGCAATGTGTGATAGACGAAAATGATATCAAATCATGGTAACATGTTTTAGTAAATAAGATTTTTTTGTATTTTTATCAAAATTGTGCAACTGCAAATTACTACATCTAGTTATTCAAGAAAGCTTATCAAAATACATGGGAAAGAATGTAGTTTAACAAAAACATTAAACAATAGTAGTTCGCTCGTGGATAGTTTGTTTCTTACAATAACAACCTCCGATTCCTTAAAGTTTTGATTTTTAAGTCTTTTAAACACACTCATGAACTAATATAATCTAATCCAATGATTACAATTATTGAAATGACACTATAAATAACAACTGAAAACTTGTACTAATTGTTTATAAAGAAACACAAACCGAACACGAAACCACATGAATGACCCTTGAAATCAATGAACTCATGCCCAAAACTAATCAAGACCACTCCACAACCATTATCAAACACTCTCGGCTTAAAAAGCCCCTTATATAAACCAAGTGATAACTTTCAATCTCCAAAATCATTTATCGAGCATCAAGGCAAGAAAGCAAGTTGTAAAGGACCAAAACACTACTTGTATACACTCATATACACTCGTATACACGAATATGTCATACGTATAACAATCAACGCAATGTGTGATAGACGAAAATGATATCAAATCATGGTAACATGTTTTAGTAAATAAGATTTTTTAGTATTTTAATCAAAATTATGCAACTACGAATTACTATATCGAGTTATTCAAGAAAGCTTATCAAAATACATGGGAAAGAATGTAGTTTTACAAAAACATAAACAATAGGAGTTCACGCTTGGTTAGTTTCTTGATTACAATAACAACCTCCGATTCCATGGAGTTTAATTTTAAGCCTTCTAAACACACTCATGAAATAATATAATCGAATCCGATGATTACAATCAGTGAAATGTCACTATAAACGACAACGAAAACTAGTACTAACCGTTTATAAAGAAACACAAGCCAAACACGAAACCACATGAATGACCCTTAAATATCAACTCATACCCTAAACTAATCAAGACCACTCCACAACCATTATCAAACACTCTCGGCTTAAAAAGCCACTTATATAAACCAAGTGATAACTTTCGATCTCCAAAATCATTTATTGAGCATCAAGGCAAGAAAGTAAGTTGTAAAGGACCAAAACACTACTTGTACACACTCATATACACTCGTATACACTCATATGTCATACGTATAACAATCAACGCAATGTGTGATAGACGAAAATGATATCAAATCATGGTAACATGTTTTAGTAAATAAGATTTTTTTGTATTTTTATCAAAATTATGCAACTGCAAATTAGTACATCTAGTTATTCAAGAAAGCTTATCAAAATACATGGGAAAGAATGTTGTTTAACAAAAACATTAAACAATAGTAGTTCGCTCGTGGATAGTTTGTTTCTTACAATAACAACCTTCGATTCCATAAAGTTTTGATTTTTAAGTCTTTTAAACACACTCATGAACTAATATAATCTAATCCAATGATTACAATATTGAATGACACTATAAATAACAACTGAAAACTTGTACTAATTGTTATAAAGAAACACAACCGAACACGAAACCACATGAATGACCCTTGAAATCAATGAACTCATGCCCAAAACTAATCAAGACCACTCCACAACCATTATCAAACACTCTCGGCTTAAAAAGCCCTTATATAAACCAAGTGATAACTTTCAATCTCCAAAATCATTTATTGAGCATCAAGGCAAGAAAGAAAATTGTAAAGGACCAAAACACTACTTGTATACACTCATATACACTCGTATACAGTCATATGTCATACGTATAACAATCAACGCAATGTGTGATAGACGAAAATGATATCAAATCATAGTAACATGTTTTAGTAAATAAGATTTTTTAGTATTTTTTTCAAAATTATGCAACTACGAATTACTATATCGAGTTATTCAAGAAAGCTTATCAAAATACATGGGAAAGAATGTAGTTTACAAAAACATTAAACAATAGGAGTTCACGCTTGGTTAGTTTCTTGATTACAATAACAACCTCCGATTCCATGGAGTTTTGATTTTTAAGCCTTCTAAACACACTCATGAAATAATATAATCGATTCCGATGATTACAATCAGTGAAATGTCACTATAAATGACAACCGAAAACTAGTACTAACCGTTTATAAAGAAACACAAGCCAAACACGAAACCACATGAATGACCCATCAAATGTATCAACTCAGACCCAAAACTAATCAAGACCACTCCACAACCATTATCAAACACTCTCGGCTTAAAAAGCCACTTATATAAACCAAGTGATAACTTTAGATCTCCAAAATCATTTATTGAGCATCAAGGCAAGAAAGCAAGTTGTAAAGGACCAAAACACTACTTGTACACACTCATATACACTCGTATACACTCATATGTCATACGTATAACAGTCAACGCAATGTGTGATAGACGAAAATGATATCAAATTATGGTAACATGTTTTAGTAAATAAGATTTTTTTGTATTTTTATCAAAATTATGCAACTGCAAATTAGTACATCTAGTTATTCAAGAAAGCTTATCAAAATACATGGGAAAGAATGTAGTTTTACAAAAACATTAAACAATAGAGTTCGCGCGTGGATAGTTTGTTTCTTACAATAACAACCTCCGATTCCATAAAGTTTTGATTTTTAAGTCTTTAAACACACTCATGAACTAATATAATCTAATCCAATGATTACAATCATGAAATGACACTATAAATAACAACTGAAAACTTGTACTAATTGTTTATAAAGAAACACAAACCGAACACGAAACCACATGAATGACCCTTGAAATCAATGAACTCATGTCCAAAACTAATCAAGACCACTCCACAACAATTATCAAACACTCTCGGCTTAAAAAGCCCTTATATAAACCAAGTGATAACTTTCAATCTCCAAAATCTTTTATTGAGCATCAAGGCAAGAAAGCAAGTTGTAAAGGACCAAAACACTACTTGTATACACTCATATACACTCGTATACACTCATATGTCATACGTATAACAATCAACGCAATGTGTGATAGACGAAAATGATATCAAATCTTGGTAACATGTTTTAGTAAATAAGATTTTTTAGTATTTTAATCAAAATTGTGCAACTACAAATTAGTACATCTAGTTATTAAAGAAAGCTTATCAAAATACATGGGAAAGAATGTAGTTTTACAAACACATTAAACAATAGTAGTTCGCTCATGGATAGTTTGTTTCTTACAATAACAACCTCCGATTCCATAAAGTTTTGATTTTTAAGTCTTTTAAACACACTCATGAACTAATATAATCGAATCCAATGATTACAATCATTGAAATGACACTATAAATAACAACTGAAAACTTGTACTAATTGTTAATAATGAAACACAAACCGAATACGAAACCACATGAATGACCCTTGAAATCAATGAACTCATGCCCAAAACTAATCAAGACCACTCCACAACCATTATCAAACACTCTTGGCTTAAAAAGCCCCTTATATAAACCAAGTGATAACTTTCAATCTCCAAAATCATTTATTGAGCATCAAGGCAAGAAAGAAAGTTATAAAGGACCAAAACACTACTTGTATACACTCATATACACTCGTATACACTCATTTGTCATACGTATAACAATCAACGCAATGTGTGATAGACGAAAATGATATCAAATCATGGTAACATGTTCTAGTAAATAATATTTTTTAGTATTTTTATCAAAATTATACGACTAAGAATTACTATATCGAGTTATTCAAGAAAGCTTATCAAAATACATGGGAAAGAATGTAGTTTTACAAAAACATTAAACAATAGGAGTTCACGCTTGGTTAGTTTCTTGGTTACAATAACAACCTCCGATTCCATGGAGTTTTGATTTTTAAGCCTTCTAAACACACTCATGAAATAATATAATCGAATCCGATGATTACAATCAGTGAAATGTCACTATAAACGACAACTGAAAACTAGTTCTAACCGTTTATAAAGAAACACAAGCCGAACACGAAACCACATGAATGACCCATGAAATCAATGAACTCATGCCCAAAACTAATCAAGACCAATCCACAACCATTATCAAACACTCTCGGCTAAAAAAGCCCCTTATATAAACCAAGTGATAACTTTCGATCTCCAAAATCATTTATTGAGCATCAAGGCAAGAAAGCAAGTTGTAAAGGACCAAAACACTACTTGTACACACTCATATACACTCGTATACACTCATATGTCATACGTATAACAATCAACGCAATGTGTGATAGACAAAAATGATATCAAATCATGGTAACATGTTTTAGTAAATAAGATTTTTAGTATTTTATCAAAATTATGCAACTACGAATTACTATATCGAGTTATTCAAGAAAGCTTATCAAAATACATGGGAAAGAATGTAGTTTACAAAAACATTAAACAATAGGAGTTCACGCTTGGTTAGTTTCTTGATTACAATAACAACCTCCGATTCCATGGAGTTTTGATTTTTAAGCCTTCTAAACACACTCATGAAATAATATAATCGAATCCGATGATTACAATCAGTGAAATGTCACTATAAATGACAACTGAAAACTAGTACTAACCGTTTATAAAGAAACACAAGCCGAACACGAAACCACATGAATGACCCTTCAAATCAATCAACTCATACCCAAAACTAATCAAGACCACTCCACAACCATTATCAAACACTCTCGGCTTAAAAAGCCACTTATATAAACCAAGTGATAACTTTAGATCTCCAAAATCATTTATTGAGCATCAAGGCAAGAAAGCAAGTTGTAAAGGACCAAAACACTACTTGTACACACTCATATACACTCGTATACACTCATATGTCATACGTATAACAATCAACGCAATGTGTGATAGACGAAAATGATATCAAATCATGGTAACATGTTTTAGTAAATAAGATTTTTTTGTATTTTTATCAAAATTATGCAACTGCAAATTAGTACATCTAGTTATTCAAGAAAGCTTATCAAAATACATGGGAAAGAATGTAGTTTAACAAAAACATTAAACAATAGTAGTTCGCTCGTGGATAGTTTGTTTCTTACAATAACAACCTCCGATTCCATAAAGTTTTGATTTTTAAGTCTTTTAAACACACTCATGAACTAATATAATCTAATCCAATGATTACAATTATTGAAATGACACTATAAATAACAACTGAAAACTTGTACTAATTGTTTATAAAGAAACACAAACCGAACACGAAACCACATGAATGACCCTTGAAATCAATGAACTCATGCCAAAACTAATCAAGACCACTCCACAACCATTATCAAACACTCTCGGCTTAAAAAGCCCTTATATAAACCAAGTGATAACTTTCGATCTCCAAAATCATTTATTGAGCTTCAAGGCAAGAAAGCAAGTTGTAAAGGACCAAAACACTACTTGTATACACTCATATACACTCGTATACACTCATATGTCATACGTATAACAATCAACGCAATGTGTGATAGACGAAAATGATATCAAATCATGGTAACATGTTCTAGTAAATAAGATTTTTTAGTATTTTTATCAAAATTATGCGACTACGAATTACTATATCGAGTTATTCAAGAAAGCTTATCAAAATACATGGGAAAGAATGTAGTTTTACAAAAACATTAAACAATAGGAGTTCACGCTTGGTTAGTTTCTTGATTACAATAACAACCTCCGATTCCATGGAGTTTTGATTTTTAAGCCTTCTAAACACACTCATAAAATAATATAATCGAATCCGATGATTACAATCAGTGAAATGTCACTATAAACGACAACTGAAAACTAGTACTAACCGTTTATAAAGAAACACAAGCCAAACACGAAACCACATGAATGACCCTTGAAATCAATGAACTCATGCCAAAACTAATCAAGACCACTCCACAACCATTATCAAACACTCTCGGCTTAAAAAGCCCTTATATAAACCAAGTGATAACTTTCGATCTCCAAAATCATTTATTGAGCATCAAGGCAAGAAAGCAAGTTGTAAAGGACCAAAACACTACTTGTACACACTCATATACACTCGTATACACTCATATGTCATACGTATAACAATCAACGCAATGTGTGATAGACGAAAATGATATCAAATCATGGTAACATGTTTTAGTAAATAAGATTTTTTAGTATTTTTATCAAAATTATGCAACTACGAATTACTATATCGAGTTATTCAAGAAAGCTTATCAAAATACATGGGAAAGAATGTAGTTTTACAAAAACATTAAACAATAGGAGTTCACGCTTGGTTAGTTTGTTGATTACAATAACAACCTCCGATTCCATGGAGTTTTGATTTTTAAGCCTTCTAAACACACTCATGAAATAATATAATCGAATCCGATGATTACAATCAGTGAAATGTCACTATAAACGACAACTGAAAACTAGTACTAACCGTTTATAAAGAAACACAAGCCAAACACGAAACCACATGAATGACCCTTAAAATCTATCAACTCAGACCCAAAACTAATCAAGACCACTCCATAACCATTATCAAACACTCTCGGCTTAAAAAGCCACTTATACAAACCAAGTGATAACTTTCGATCTCCAAAATCATTTATTGAGCATCAAGGCAAGAAAGCAAGTTGTAAGGGACCAAAACACTACTTGTACACACTCATATACACTTGTATACACTCATATGTCATACGTATAACAATCAACGCAATGTGTGATAGACGAAAATGATATCAAATCATGGTAACATGTTTAGTAAATAAGATTTTTAGTATTTTTATCAAAATTATGCAACTACGAATTACTATATCGAGTTATTCAAGAAAGCTTATCAAAATACATGGGAAAGAATGTAGTTTACAAAACATTAAACAATAGGAGTTCACGCTTGGTTAGTTTCTTGATTACAATAACAACCTCCGATTCCATGGAGTTTTGATTTTTAAGCCTTCTAAACACACTCATGAAATAATATAATCGATTCCGATGATTACAATCAGTGAAATGTCACTATAAACGACAACTGAAAACTAGTACTAACCGTTTATAAAGAAACACAAGCCAAACACGAAACCACATGAATGACCCTTCAAATGTATCAACTCATACCCAAAACTAATCAAGACCACTCCACAACCATTATCAAACACTCTCGGCTTAAAAAGCCACCTATATATACCAAGTGATAACTTTCGATCTCCAAAATCATTTATTGAGCATCAAGGCAAGAAAGTAAGTTGTAAAGGACCAAAACACTACTTGTACACACTCATATACACTCGTATACACTCATATGTCATACGTATAACAATCAACGCAATGTGTGATAGACGAAAATGATATCAAATCATGGTAACATGTTTTAGTAAATAAGATTTTTTTGTATTTTTATCAAAATTATGCAACTGCAAATTAGTACATCTAGTTATTCAAGAAAGCTTATCAAAATACATGGGAAAGAATGTAGTTTAACAAAAACATTAAACAATAGTAGTTCGCTCGTGGATAGTTTGTTTCTTACAATAACAACCTCCGATTCCATAAAGTTTTGATTTTTAAGTCTTTTAAACACACTCATGAACTAATATAATCTAATCCAATGATTACAATATTGAAATGACACTATAAATAACAACTGAAAACTTGTACTAATTGTTTATAAAGAAACACAACCGAACACGAAACCACATGAATGACCCTTGAAATCAATGAACTCATGCCAAAACTAATCAAGACCACTCCACAACCATTATCAAACACTCTCGGCTTAAAAAGCCCTTATATAAACCAAGTGATAACTTTCGATCTCCAAAATCATTTATTGAGCATCAAGCAAGAAAGCAAGTTGTAAAGGACCAAAACACTACTTGTATACACTCATATACACTCGTATACACTCATATGTCATACGTATAACAATCAACGCAATGTGTGATAGACGAAAATGATATCAAATCATGGTAACATGTTTTAGTAAATAAGATTTTTTAGTATTTTTATCAAAATTATGCAACTACGAATTACTATATCGAGTTATTCAAGAAAGCTTATCAAAATACATGGGAAAGAATGTAGTTTTACAAAAACATTAAACAATAGGAGTTCACGCTTGGTTAGTTTCTTGATTACAATAACAACCTCCGATTCCATGGAGTTGAAATTTTTAAGCCTTCTAAACACACTCATGAAATAATATAATCGATTCCGATGATTACAATCAGTGAAATGTCACTATAAACGACAACTGAAAACTAGTACTAACCGTTTATAAAGAAACACAAGCCAAACATGAAACCACATGAATGACCCTTCAAATGTATCAACTCATACCCAAAACTAATCAAGACCACTCCACAACCATTATCAAACACTCTCGGCTTAAAAAGCCACTTATATAAACCAAGTGATAACTTTCGATCTCCAAAATCATTTATTGAGCATCAAGGCAAGAAAGCAAGTTGTAAAGGACCAAAACACTACTTGTACACACTCATATACACTCGTATACACTCATATGTCATACGTATAACAATCAACGCAATGTGTGAAAGACGAAAATGATATCAAATCATGGTAACATGTTTTAGTAAATAATATTTTTTTGTATTTTTATCTTATGCAACTGCAAATTACTACATCTAGTTATTCAAGAAAGCTTATCACAATACATGGGAAAGAATCTAGTTTAACAAAAACATTAACCAATAGTAGTTCGCTCGTGGATAGTTTGTTTCTTACAATAACAACCTCCGATTCCTTAAAGTTTTGATTTTTAAGTCTTTTAAACACACTCATGAACTAATATAATCTAATCCAATGATTACAATCAGTGAAATGTCACTATAAACGACAACTGAAAACTAGTACTAACCGTTTATAAAGAAACACAAGCCGAACACGAAACCACATGAATGACCCTTGAAATCAATGAACTCATGCCCAAAACTAATCAAGACCACTCCACAACCATTATCAAACACTCTCGGCTTAAAAAGCCCCTTATATAAACCAAGTGATAACTTTCGATCTCCAAAATCATTTATTGAGCATCAAGGCAAGAAAGCAAGTTGTAAAGGACCAAAACAGTACTTGTACACACTCATATACACTCGTATACACTCATATGTCATACGTATAACAATCAACGCAATGTGTGATAGACGAAAATGATATCAAATCATGGTAACATGTTTTAGTAAATAAGATTTTTTAGTATTTTTATCAAAATTATGCAACTACGAATTACTATATCGAGTTATTCAAGAAAGATTATCAAAATACATGGGAAAGAATGTAGTTTTACAAAAATATTAAACAATAGGAGTTCACGCTTGGTTAGTTTCTTGATTACAATAACAACCTCCGATTCCATGGAGTTTTGATTTTTAAGCCTTCTAAACACACTCATGAAATAATATAATCGAATCCGATGATTACAATCAGTGAAATGTCACTATAAACGACAACTGAAAACTAGTACTAACCGTTTATAAAGAAACACAAGCCAAACACGAAACCACATGAATGACCCTTAAAATCTATCAACTCAGACCCAAAACTAATCAAGACCACTCCACAACCATTATCAAACACTCTCGGCTTAAAAAGCCACTTATATAAACCAAGTGATAACTTTCGATCTCCAAAATCATTTATTGAGCATCAAGGCAAGAAAGCAAGTTGTAAGGACCAAAACACTACTTGTACACACTCATATACACTCGTATACACTCATATGTCATACGTATAACAATCAACGCAATGTGTGATAGACGAAAATGATATCAAATCATGGTAACATGTTTTAGTAAATAAGATTTTTAGTATTTTTATCAAAATTATGCAACTACGAATTACTATATCGAGTTATTCAAGAAAGCTTATCAAAATACATGGGAAAGAATGTAGTTTTACAAAAACATTAAACAATAGGAGTTCACGCTTGGTTAGTTTCTTGATTACAATAACAACCTCCGATTCCATGGAGTTTTGATTTTAAGCCTTCTAAACACACTCATGAAATAATATAATCGAATCCGATGATTACAATCAGTGAAATGTCACTATAAACGACAACTGAAAACTAGTACTAACCGTTTATAAAGAAACACAAGCCAAACACGAAACCACATGAATGACCCTTCAAATGTATCAACTCATACCCAAAACTAATCAAGACCACTCCACAACCATTATCAAACACTCTCGGCTTAAAAAGCCACTTATATAAACCAAGTGATAACTTTCGATCTCTAAAATCATTTATTGAGCATCAAGGCAAGAAAGTAAGTTGTAAAGGACCAAAACACTACTTGTACACACTCATATACACTCGTATACACTCATATGTCATACGTATAACAATCAACGCAATGTGTGATAGACGAAAATGATATCAAATCATGGTAACATGTTTTAGTAAATAAGATTTTTTTGTATTTTTATCAAAATTATGCAACTGCAAATTAGTACATCAAGTTATTCAAGAAAGCTTATCAAAATACATGGGAAAGAATGTAGTTTAACAAAAACATTAAACAATAGTAGTTCGCTCGTGGATAGTTTGTTTCTTACAATAACAACCTCTGATTCCATAAAGTTTTGATTTTTAAGTCTTTTAAACACACTCATGAACTAATATAATCTAATCCAATGATTACAATTATTGAAATGACACTATAAATAACAACTGAAAACTTGTACTAATTGTTTATAAAGAAAGACAAACCGAACACGAAACCACATGAATGACCCTTGAAATCAATGAACTCATGCCCAAAACTAATCAAGACCACTCCACAACCATTATCAAACACTCTCGGCTTAAAAAGCCCCTTATATAAACCAAGTGATAACTTTCAATCTCCAAAATCATTTATTGAGCATCAAAGCAAGAAAGCAAGTTGTAAAGGACCAAAACACTACTTGTATACACTCATATACACTCGTATACACTCATATGTCATACGTATAACAATCAACGCAATGTGTGATAGACGAAAATGATATCAAATCATGGTAACATGTTTTAGTAAATAAGATTTTTTAGTATTTTTATCAAAATTATGCAACTACGAATTACTATATCGAGTTATTCAAGAAAGCTTATCAAAATACATGGGAAAGAATGTAGTTTTACAAAAACATTAAACAATAGGAGTTCACGCTTGGTTAGTTTCTTGATTACAATAACAACCTCCGATTCCAGGGAGTTTAAATTTTTAAGCCTTCTAAACACACTCATGAAATAATATAATCGATTCCGATGATTACAATCAGTGAAATGTCACTATAAACGACAACTGAAAACTAGTACTAACCGTTTATAAAGAAACACAAGCCAAACATGAAACCACATGAATGACCCTTCAAATGTATCAACTCATACCCAAAACTAATCAAGACCACTTCACAACCATTATCAAACACTCTCGGCTTAAAAAGCCACTTATATAAACCAAGTGATAACTTTCGATCTCCAAAATCATTTATTGAGCATCAAGGCAAGAAAGCAAGTTGTAAAGGACCAAAACACTACTTGTACACACTCATATACACTCGTATACACTCATATGTCATACGTATAACAATCAACGCAATGTGTGAAAGACGAAAATGATATCAAATCATGGTAACATGTTTTAGTAAATAAGATTTTTTGTATTTTTATCAAAATTATGCAACTACAAATTACTACATCTAGTTATTCAAGAAAGCTTATCACAAATACATGGGAAAGAATGTAGTTTAACAAAAACATTAAACAATAGGAGTTCGCTCGTGGATAGTTTGTTTCTTACAATAACAACCTCCGATTCCTTAAAGTTTTGATTTTAAGTCTTTTAAACACACTCATGAACTAATATAATCTAATCCAATGATTACAATCAGTGAAATGTCACTATAAACGACAACTGAAAACTAGTACTAACCGTTTATAAAGAAACACAAGCCGAACACGAAACCACATGAATGACCCTTGAAATCAATGAACTCATGCCCAAAACTAATCAAGACCACTCCACAACCATTATCAAACACTCTCAGCTTAAAAAGCCCCTTATATAAACCAAGTGATAACTTTCGATCTCCAAAATCATTTATTGAGCATCAAGGCAAGAAAGCAAGTTGTAAAGGACCAAAACACTACTTGTACACACTCATATACACTCGTATACACTCATATGTCATACGTATAACAATCAACGCAATGTGTGATAGACGAAAATAATTTCAAATCATGGTAACATGTTTTAGTAAATAAGATTTTTTAGTATTTTTATTAAAATTATGCAACTACGAATTAATATATCGAGTTATTCAAGAAAGATTATCAAAATACATGGGAAAGAATGTAGTTTTACAAAAATATTAAACAATAGGAGTTCACGCTTGGTTAGTTTCTTGATTACAATAACAACCTCCGATTCCATGGAGTTTTGATTTTTAAGCCTTCTAAACACACTCATGAAATAATATAATCGAATCCGATGATTACAATCAGTGAAATGTCACTATAAACGACAACTGAAAACTAGTACTAACCGTTTATAAAGAAACACAAGCCAAACACGAAACCACATGAATGACCCTTAAAATCTATCAACTCATACCCAAAACTAATCAAGACCACTCCACAACCATTATCAAACACTCTCGGCTTAAAAAGCCACTTATATAAACCAAGTGATAACTTTCGATCTCCAAAATCATTTATTGAGCATCAAGGCAAGAAAGCAAGTTGTAAAGGACCAAAACACTACTTGTACACACTCATATACACTCGTATACACTCATATGTCATACGTATAACAATCAACGCAATGTGTGATAGACGAAAATGATATCAAATCATGGTAACATGTTTTAGTAAATAAGATTTTTTAGTATTTTTATCAAAATTATGCAACTACGAATTACTATATCGAGTTATTCAAGAAAGCTTATCAAAATACATGGGAAAGAATGTAGTTTACAAAAACATTAAACAATAGGAGTTCACGCTTGGTTAGTTTCTTGATTACAATAACAACCTCCGATTCCATGGAGTTTTGATTTTTAAGCCTTCTAAACACACTCATGAAATAATATAATCGAATCCGATGATTACAATCAGTGAAATGTCACTATAAACGACAACTGAAAACTAGTACTAACCGTTTATAAAGAAACACAAGCCAAACACGAAACCACATGAATGACCCTTAAAATCTATCAACTCATACCCAAAACTAATCAAGACCACTCCACAACCATTATCAAACACTCTCGGCTTAAAAAGCCACTTATATAAACCAAGTGATAACTTTCGATCTCCAAAATCATTTATTGAGCATCAAGGCAAGAAAGCAAGTTGTAAAGGACCAAAACACTATTTGTACACACTCATATACACTCGTATACACTCATATGTCATACGTATAACAATCAACGCAATGTGTGAAAGACGAAAATGATATCAAATCATGGTAACATGTTTTAGTAAATAAGATTTTTTTGTATTTTTATCAAAATTATGCAACTGCAAATTACTACATCTAGTTATTCAAGAAAGCTTATCACAATACATGGGAAAGAATGTAGTTTAACAAAAACATTAAACAATAGTAGTTCGCTCGTGGATAGTTTGTTTCTTACAATAACAACCTCCGATTCCTTAAAGTTTTGATTTTTAAGTCTTTTAAACACACTCATGAACTAATATAATCTAATCCAATGATTACAATCAGTGAAATGTCACTATAAACGACAACTGAAAACTAGTACTAACCGTTTATAAAGAAACACAAGCCGAACACGAAACCACATGAATGACCCTTGAAATCAATGAACTCATGCCCAAAACTAATCAAGACCACTCCACAACCATTATCAAACACTCTCGGCTTAAAAAGCCCTTATATAAACCAAGTGATAACTTTCGATCTCCAAAATCATTTATTGAGCATCAAGGCAAGAAAGCAAGTTGTAAAGGACCAAAACACTACTTGTACACACTCATATACACTCGTATACACTCATATGTCATACGTATAACAATCAACGCAATGTGTGATAGACGAAAATGATATCAAATCATGGTAACATGTTTTAGTAAATAAGATTTTTAGTATTTTTATCAAAATTATGCAACTACGAATTACTATATCGAGTTATTCAAGAAAGCTTATCAAAATACATGGGAAAGAATGTAGTTTTACAAAAACATTAAACAATAGGAGTTCACGCTTGGTTAGTTTCTTGATTACAATAACAACCTCCGATTCCATGGAGTTTTGATTTTTAAGCCTTCTAAACACACTCATGAAATAATATAATCGAATCCGATGATTACAATCAGTGAAATGTCACTATAAACGACAACTGAAAACTAGTACTAACCGTTTATAAAGAAACACAAGCCAAACACGAAACCACATGAATGACCCTTAAAATCTATCAACTCAGACCCAAAACTAATCAAGACCACTCCACAACCATTATCAAACACTCTCGGCTTAAAAAGCCACTTATATAAACCAAGTGATAACTTTCGATCTCCAAAATCATTTATTGAGCATCAAGGCAAGAAAGCAAGTTGTAAAGGACCAAAACACTACTTGTACACACTCATATACACTCGTATACACTCATATGTCATACGTATAACAATCAACGCAATGTGTGATAGACGAAAATGATATCAAATCATGGTAACATGTTTTAGTAAATAAGATTTTTTAGTATTTTTATCAAAATTATGCAACTACGAATTACTATATCGAGTTATTCAAGAAAGCTTATCAAAATACATGGGAAAGAATGTAGTTTACAAAAACATTAAACAATAGGAGTTCACGCTTGGTTAGTTTGTTGATTACAATAACAACCTCCGATTCCATGGAGTTTTGATTTTTAAGCCTTCTAAACACACTCATGAAATAATATAATCGAATCCGATGATTACAATCAGTGAAATGTCACTATAAACGACAACTGAAAACTAGTACTAACCGTTTATAAAGAAACACAAGCCAAACACGAAACCACATGAATGACCCTTAAAATATCAACTCATACCCAAAACTAATCAAGACCACTCCACAACCATTATCAAACACTCTCGGCTTAAAAAGCCACTTATATAAACCAAGTGATAACTTTCGATCTCCAAAATCATTTATTAAGCATCAAGGCAAGAAAGCAAGTTGTAAAGGACCAAAACACTACTTGGACACACTCATATACACTCGTATACACTCATATGTCATACGTATAACAATCAACGCAATGTGTGATAGACGAAAATGTTATCAAATTATGGTAACATGATGTAGTAAATAAGATTTATCAGTATTTTTATCAAAATTGTGCAACTACGAATTACTATATCGAGTTATTCACCAAAGCTTATCAAGATACATGGGAAAGTATGTAGTTTTACAAAAACTTTAAACAATAGGAGTTCACGCTTGGTTAGTTTGTTGATTACAATAACAACCTCCGATTCCATGGAGTTTTGATATTTAAGTCTTTTAAACACACTCATGAACTAATATAATCTAATCCAATGATTACAATCAGTGAAATGTCACTATAAACGACAACTGAAAACTAGTACTAACCGTTTATAAAGAAACACAAGCCGAACACGAAACCACATGAATGACCCTTGAAATCAATGAACTCATACCCAAAACTAATCAAGACCACTCCACAACCATTATCAAACACTCTCGGCTTAAAAAGCCCTTATATAAACCAAGTGATAACTTTCGATCTCCAAAATCATTTATTGAGCATCAAGGCAAGAAAGCAAGTTGTAAAGGACCAAAACACTACTTGTACACACTCATATACACTCGTATACACTCATATGTCATACGTATAACAATCAACGCAATGTGTGATAGACGAAAATGATATCAAATCATGGTAACATGTTTTAGTAAATAAGATTTTTTAGTATTTTATAAAATTATGCAACTACGAATTAATATATCGAGTTATTCAAGAAAGATTATCAAAATACATGGGAAAGAATGTAGTTTTACAAAAATATTAAACAATAGGAGTTCACGCTTGGTTAGTTTCTTGATTACAATAACAACCTCCGATTCCATGGAGTTTTGATTTTTAAGCCTTCTAAACACACTCATGAAATAATATAATCGAATCCGATGATTACAATCAGTGAAATGTCACTATAAACGACAACTGAAAACTAGTACTAACCGTTTATAAAGAAACACAAGCCAAACACGAAACCACATGAATGACCCTTAAAATCTATCAACTCAGACCCAAAACTAATCAAGACCACTCCACAACCATTATCAAACACTCTCGGCTTAAAAAGCCACTTATATAAACCAAGTGATAACTTTCGATCTCCAAAATCATTTATTGAGCATCAAGGCAAGAAAGCAAGTTGTAAAGGACCAAAACACTACTTGTACACACTCATATACACTCGTATACACTCATATGTCATACGTATAACAATCAACGCAATGTGTGATAGACGAAAATGATATCAAATCATGGTAACATGTTTTAGTAAATAAGATTTTTTAGTATTTTTATCAAAATTATGCAACTACGAATTACTATATCGAGTTATTCAAGAAAGCTTATCAAAATACATGGGAAAGAATGTAGTTTACAAAAACATTAAACAATAGGAGTTCACGCTTGGTTAGTTTCTTGATTACAATAACAACCTCCGATTCCATGGAGTTTTGATTTTAAGCCTTCTAAACACACTCATGAAATAATATAATCGAATCCGATGATTACAATCAGTGAAATGTCACTATAAACGACAACTGAAAACTAGTACTAACCGTTTATAAAGAAACACAAGCCAAACACGAAACCACATGAATGACCCTTCAAATGTATCAACTCATACCCAAAACTAATCAAGACCACTCCACAACCATTATCAAACACTCTCGGCTTAAAAAGCCACTTATATAAACCAAGTGATAACTTTCGATCTCCAAAATCATTTATTAAGCATCAAGGCAAGAAAGCAAGTTGTAAAGGACCAAAACACTACTTGGACACACTCATATACACTCGTATACACTCATATGTCATACGTATAACAATCAACGCAATGTGTGATAGACGAAAATGATATCAAATTATGGTAACATGATTTAGTAAATAAGATTTTTAGTATTTTATCAAAATTGTGCAACTACGAATTACTATATCGAGTTATTCACCAAAGCTTATCAAGATACATGGGAAAGTATGTAGTTTTACAAAAACTTTAAACAATAGGAGTTCACGCTTGGTTAGTTTGTTGATTACAATAACAACCTCCGATTCCATGGAGTTTTGATATTTAAGTCTTTTAAACACACTCATGAACTAATATAATCTAATCCAATGATTACAATCAGTGAAATGTCACTATAAACGACAACTGAAAACTAGTACTAACCGTTTATAAAGAAACACAAGCCGAACACGAAACCACATGAATGACCCTTGAAATCAATGAACTCATGCCCAAAACTAATCAAGACCACTCCACAACCATTATCAAACACTCTCGGCTTAAAAAGCCCTTATATAAACCAAGTGATAACTTTCGATCTCCAAAATCATTTATTGAGCATCAAGGCAAGAAAGCAAGTTGTAAAGGACCAAAACACTACTTGTACACACTCATATACACTCGTATACACTCATATGTCATACGTATAACAATCAACGCAATGTGTGATAGACGAAAATGATATCAAATCATGGTAACATGTTTTAGTAAATAAGATTTTTTAGTATTTTTATCAAAATTATGCAACTACGAATTACTATATCGAGTTATTCAAGAAAGCTTATCAAAATACATGGGAAAGAATGTAGTTTTACAAAAACATTAAACAATAGGAGTTCACGCTTGGTTAGTTTCTTGATTACAATAACAACCTCCGATTCCATGGAGTTTTGATTTTTAAGCCCTCTAAACACACTCATGAAATAATATAATCGAATCCGATGATTACAATCAGTGAAATGTCACTATAAACGACAACTGAAAACTAGTACTAACCGTTTATAAAGAAACACAAGCCAAACACGAAACCACATGAATGACCCTTAAAATCAATCAACTCATACCCAAAACTAATCAAGACCACTCCACAACCATTATCAAACACTCTCGGCTTAAAAAGCCACTTATATAAACCAAGTGATAACTTTCGATCTCCAAAATCATTTATTGAGCATCAAGGCAAGAAAGCAAGTTGTAAAGGACCAAAACACTACTTGTACACACTCATATACACTCGTATACACTCATATGTCATACGTATAACAATCAACGCAATGTGTGATAGACGAAAATGATATCAAATCATGGTAACATGTTTTAGTAAATAAGATTTTTAGTATTTTTATCAAAATTATGCAACTACGAATTACTATATCGAGTTATTCAAGAAAGCTTATCAAAATACATGGGAAAGAATGTAGTTTACAAAAACATTAAACAATAGGAGTTCACGCTTGGTTAGTTTGTTGATTACAATAACAACCTCCGATTCCATGGAGTTTTGATTTTTAAGCCTTCTAAACACACTCATGAAATAATATAATCGAATCCGATGATTACAATCAGTGAAATGTCACTATAAACGACAACTGAAAACTAGTACTAACCGTTTATAAAGAAACACAAGCCAAACACGAAACCACATGAATGACCCTTAAAATCTATCAACTCATACCCAAAACTAATCAAGACCACTCCACAACCATTATCAAACACTCTCGGCTTAAAAAGCCACTTATATAAACCAAGTGATAACTTTCGATCTCCAAAATCATTTATTGAGCATCAAGGCAAGAAAGCAAGTTGTAAAGGACCAAAACACTATTGTACACACTCATATACACTCGTATACACTCATATGTCATACGTATAACAATCAACGCAATGTGTGATAGACGAAAATGATATCAAATCATGGTAACATGTTTTAGTAAATAAGATTTTTTGTATTTTATCAAAATTATGCAACTACAAATTACTACATCTAGTTATTCAAGAAAGCTTATCAAAATACATGGGAAAGAATGTAGTTTACAAAAACATTAAACAATAGTAGTTCGCTCGTGGATAGTTTGTTTCTTACAATAACAACCTCCGATTCCATAAAGTTTTGATTTTTAAGTCTTCTAAACACACTCATGAACTAATATAATCGAATCCGATAATTACAATCACTGAAATGACACTATAAATGACAACTGAAAACTAGTACTAACCCTTTATAAAGAAACACAAGCCGAACACGCTTGAAATCAATGAACTCATGCCCAAAACTAATCAAGACCACTCCACAACTATTTATCAAACACTCTCGGCTTAGAAAGCCACTTATTTAAACCAAGTGATAACTTTCGATCTCCAAAATCATTTATTGAGCATCAAGGCAAGAAAGCAAGTTGTGAACGACCAAAACACTGCTTGTATACACTCATATACACTCGTATACACTCATATGTCACATGTATAACAATCAACGCAATGTGTGATAGACGAAAATGATATCAAATCATGGTAACATGATTTAATAAATAAGATTTATCAGTATTTTAATCAAAATTATGCAACTACGAATTGTTATATCGAGTTATTCAAGAAAGCTTATCAAAATACATGGGAAAGAATGTAGTTTTACAAAAACATTAAACAATAGGAGTTCACGCTTGGTTAGTTTCTTGATTACAATAACAACCTCCGATTCCATGGAGTTTTGATTTTTAAGCCTTCTAAACACACTCATGAAATAATATAATCGAATCCGATGATTACAATCAGTGAAATGTCACTATAAATGACAACTGAAAACTAGTACTAACCGTTTATAAAGAAACACAAGCCAAACACGAAACCACACGAATGACCCTTAAAATCTATCAACTCATACCCAAAACTAATCAAGACCACTCCACAACCATTATCAAACACTCTCGGCTTAAAAAGCCACTTATATAAACTAAGTGATAACTTTCGATCTCCAAAATCATTTATTGAGCATCAAGGCAAGAAAGCAAGTTGTAAAGGACCAAAACACTACTTGTACACACTCATATACACTCGTATACACTCATATGTCATACGTATAACAATCAACGCAATGTGTGATAGACGAAAATGTTATCAAATTATGGTAACATGATTTAGTAAATAAGATTTTTTAGTATTTTTATCAAAATTGTGCAATTACGAATTACTATATCGAGTTATTCACCAAAGCTTATCAAAATACATGGGAAAGTATGTAGTTTTACAAAAACATTAAACAATAGGAGTTCACGCTTGGTTAGTTTGTTGATTACAATAACAACCTCCGATTCCATGGAGTTTTGATATTTAAGCCTTCTAAACACACTCATGAAATAATATAATCGAATCCGATGATTACAATCAGTGAAATGTCACTATAAATGACAACTGAAAACTAGTACTAACCGTTTATAAAGAAACACAAGCCGAACACGAAACCACATGAATGACCCTTAAAATCAATCAACTCATATCCAAAACTAATCAAGACCACTCCACAACCATTATCAAACACTCTCGGCTTAAAAAGCCACTTATATAAACCAAGTGATAACTTTCGATCTCCAAAATCATTTATTGAGCATCAAGGCAAGAAAGCAAGTTGTAAAGGACCAAAACACTTTGTATACACTCATATACACTCGTATACACTCATATGTCATACGTATAACAATCAACGCAATGTGAGATAGACGAAAATGATATCAAATCATGGTAACATGTTTTAGTAAATAAGATTTTTTAGTATTTTTATCAAAATTAGGCAACTACGAATTACTATATCGAGTTATTCAAGAAAGCTTATCAAAATACATGGGAAAGAATGTAGTTTACAAAAACATTAAACAATAGGAGTTCACGCTTTGTTAGTTTCTTGATTACAATAACAACCTTCGATTCCATGGAGTTTTGATTTTTAAGCCTTCTAAACACACTCATGAAATAATATAATCGAATCCGATGATTACAATCAGTGAAATGTCACTATAAACGACAACTGAAAACTAGTACTAACCGTTTATAAAAAAACACAAGCCAAATACGAAACCACATGAATGACCCTTAAAATCTATCAACTCATACCCAAAACTAATCAAGACCACTCCACAACCATTATCAAACACTCTCAGCTTAAAAAGCCACTTATATTAACCAAGTGATAACTTTCGATCTCCAAAATCATTTATTGAGCATCAAGGCAAGAAAGCAAGTTGTAAAGGACCAAAACACTACTTGTACACACTCATATACACTCGTATACACTCATATGTCATACGTATAACAATCAACGCAATGTGTGATAGACGAAAATGATATCAAATTATGGTAACATGATTTAGTAAATAAGATTTTTTAGTATTTTTATCAAAATTGTGCAACTACGAATTACTATATCGAGTTATTCAAGAAAGCTTATCAAAATACATGGGAAAGAATGTAGTTTTACAAAAAATTAAACAATAGGAGTTCACGCTTGGTTAGTTTGTTGATTACAATAACAACCTCCGATTCCATGGAGTTTTGATTTTAAGCCTTCTAAACACACTCATGAAATAATATAATCGAATCCGATGATTACAATCAGTGAAATGTCACTATAAATGACAACTGAAAACTAGTACTAACCGTTTATTAAGAAACACAAGCCGAACACGAAACCACATGAATGACCCTTAAAATCAATCAACTCATATCCAAAACTAATCAAGACCACTCCACAACCATTATCAAACACTCTAGGCTTAAAAAGCCACTTATATAAACCAAGTGATAACTTTCGATCTCCAAAATCATTTATTGAGCATCAAGGCAAGAAAGCAAATTATAAAGGACCAAAACACTATTTGTATACACTCATATACACTCGTATACACTCATATGTCATACGTATAACAATCAACGCAATGTGTGATAGACGAAAATGATATCAAATCATGGTAACATGTTTTAGTAAATAAGATTTTTTAGTATTTTTATCAAAATTGTGCAACTACGAATTACTATATCGAGTTATTCAGGAAAGCTTATCCAAATACATAGGAAAGAATGTAGTTTTACAAAAACATTAAACAATAGGAGTTCATGCTTGGTTAGTTTGTTGCTTACAATAACAAACTCCGATTCCATGGAGTTTTGATTTTTAAGCCTTCTAAACACACTCATGAAATAATATAATCGAATCCGATGATTACAATCAGTGAAATGTCACTATAAATGACAACTGAAATCTAGTACTAACCGTTTATAAAGAAACACAAGCCAAACACGAAACCCATGAATGACCCTTAAAATCAATCAACTCATACCCAAAACTAATCAAGACCACTCCACAACCATTATCAAACACTCTCGGCTTAAAAAGCCACTTATTTAAACCAAGTGATAACTTTCGATCTCCAAAATCATTTATTGAGCCTCAAGGCAAGAAAGCAAGTTGTAAAGGACAAAACACTAATTGTATACACTCATATACACTCGTATACACTCATATGTCGTACGTATAACAATCAACGCAATGTGTGATAGACGAAAATGATATCAAATTATGGTAACATGATGTAGTAAATAAGATTTATCAGTATTTTAATCAAAATTGTGCAACTACGAATTGTTGCATCGAGTTATTCAAGAAAACTTAACAAAATACATAGAGAAGAATGTAGTTTTACAAAAACATTAAAAAATAGGAGTTCACGCTTGGTTAGTTTGTTGATTACAATAACAACCTCCGATTCCGTGGAGTTTTGATATTTAAGCCTTCTAAACACACTCATGAAATAATATAATCGAATCCGATGATTACAATCAGTGAAATGTCACTATAAATGACAACTGAAAACTAGTACTAACCGTTTATAAAGAAACACAAGCCGAACACGAAACCACATGAATGACCCTTAAAATCAATCAACTCATACCCAAAACTAATCAAGACCACTCCACAACCATTATCAAACACTCTCGGCTTAAAAAGCCACTTATTTAAACCAAGTGATAACTTTCGATCTCCAAAATCATTTATTGAGCGTCAAGGCAAGAAAGCAAGTTGTAAAGGACCAAAACACTAATTGTATACACTCATATACACTCGTATACACTCATATGTCATACGTATAACAATCAACGCAATGGGTGATAGACGAAAATAATATCAAATCATGGTAACATGTTTTAGTAAATAAGATTTTTTAGTATTTTAATCAAAATTATGCAACTACGAATTACTACATCGAGTTATTCAAATAAGCTTATCAAAATACATGGGAAACAATGTAGGTTTACAAAAACATTAAACAATAGTAGTTCACGCTTGGATAGTTTGTTGCTTACAATAACAACCTCCGATTCCATAAAGTTTTGATTTTTAAGTCTTCTAAACACACTCATGAACTAATATAATCTAATCCAATGATTACAATCATTGAAATGACACTATAAATGACAACTGAAAACTTGTACTAATTGTTTATAAAGAAACACAAACCGAACACGAAACCACACGAATGACCCTTGAAATCAATGAACTCATGCCCAAAACTAATCAAGATCACTCCACAACCATTATCAAACACTCTCGGCTTAAAAAGCCACTTATATAAACCAAGTGATAACTTTCGATCTCCAAAATCATTTATTGAGCATCAAGGCAAGAAAGCAAGTTGTAAAGGACCAAAACACTATTTGTATACACTCATATACACTCGTATACACTAATATGTCATACGTATAACAATCAACGCATTGTGTAATAGACGAAAATGATATCAAATCATGGTAACATGTTTTAGTAAATAAGATTTTTTAGTATTTTTATCAAAATTGTGTAACTACGAATTACTATATCCAGTTATTTAAGAAAGCTTATCAAAATACATGGGAAAGAATGTAGTTTTACAAAAACATTAAACAATAGGAGTTCACGCTTGGTTAGTTTGTTGATTACAATAACAACCTCCGATTCCATGGACTTTTGATTTTTAAGACTTCTAAACACACTCATAAAATAATATAATCGAATCCGATAATTACAATCAGTGAAATGTCACTATAAACGACAACTGAAAACTAGTACTAACCGTTTATAAAGAAACACAAGCCAAACACGAAACCACATGAATGACCCTTAAAATCTATCAACTCATACCCAAAACTAATCAAGACCACTCCACAACCATTATCAAACACTCTCGGCTTAAAAAGCCACTTATATAAACCAAGTGATAACTTTCGATCTCCAAAATCATTTATTAAGCATCAAGGCAAGAAAGCAAGTTGTAAAGGACCAAAACACTACTTGGACACACTCATATACACTCGTATACACTCATATGTCATACGTATAACAATCAACGCAATGTGTGATAGACGAATATATTATCAAATTATGGTAACATGATGTAGTAAATAAGATTTTTTAGTATTTTTATCAAAATTGTGCAATTACGAATTACTATATCGAGTTATTTACCAAAGCTTATCAAAATACATGGGAAAGTATGTAGTTTTACAAAAACATTAAACAATAGGAGTTCACGCTTGGTTAGTTTGTTGATTACAATAACAACCTCCGATTCCATGGAGTTTTGATATTTAAGCCTTCTAAACACACTCATGAAATAATATAATCGAATCCGATGATTACAATCAGTGAAATGTCACTATAAATGACAACTGAAAACAAGTACTAACCGTTTATTAAGAAACACAAGCCGAACACGAAACCACATGAATGACCCTTAAAATCAATCAACTCATATCCAAAACTAATCAAGACCATTCCACAACCATTATCAAACACTCTCGGCTTAAAAAGCCACTTATATAAACCAAGTGATAACTTTCGATTTCCAAAATCATTTATTGAGCATCAAGGCAAGAAAGCTGGTTGTAAAGGACCAAAACACTATTTGTATACACTCATATACACTCGTATACACTCATATGTCATACGTATAACAATCAACGCAATGTGTGATAGACGAAAATGATATCAAATCATGGTAACATGTTTTAGTAAATAAGATTTTTTTGTATTTTTATCAAAATTGTGCAACTACGAATTACTATATCAAGTTATTCAGGAAAGCTTATCCAAATACATAGGAAAGAATGTAGTTTTACAAAAACATTAAACAATATGAGTTCATTCTTGGTTAGTTTGTTGCTTACAATAACAAACTCCGATTCCATGGAGTTTTTATTTTTAAGCCTTCTAAACACACTCATGAAATAATATAATCGAATCCGATGATTTCAATCTGTGAAATGTCACTATAAATGACAACTGAAATCTAGTACTAACCGTTTATAAAGAAACACAAGCCAAACACGAAACCCCATGAATGACCCTTAAAATCAATCAACTCATACCCAAAACTAATCAAGACCACTCCACAACCATTATCAAACACTCTCGGCTTAAGAAGCCACTTATATAAACCAAGTGATAACTTTCGATCTCAAAACTCATTTATTGAGCATCAAGGCAAGAAAGCAAGTTGTAAAGGACCAAAACACTATTTGTATACACTCATATACACTCGTATACACTAATATGTCATACGTATAACAATCAACGCAATGTGTGATAGACGAAAATGATATCAAATTATGGTAACATGATGTAGTAAATAAGATTTTTCAGTATTTTAATCAAAATTGTGCAAAATACAAAGAAAAGAATAACATTATTCAAGAAAGCTTAACAAAATACAAAGAAAAGAATGTAGTTTTACAAAAACATTAAAAAATAGGAGTTAACGCTTGGTTAGTTTGTTGATTACAATAACAACCAGTGATTCCATGGAGTTTTGATATTTAAGCCTTATAAACACACTCAAGGAATAATATAATCAAATCCAATGATTGTAATCAGTGAAATGTCACTATAAATGACAACTAAAAACTAGTACTAACCGTTTATAAGGAAACACAAGCCGAACACGAAACCACATGAATGACCCTTAAAATCAATCAACTCATACCCAAAACTAATCAAGACCACTCCACAACCATTATCAAACACTCTCGGCTTAAAAAGCCAATTATTTAAACCAAGTGATAACTTTTGATCTCCAAAATCATTTATTGAGCGTCAAGGCAAGAAAGCAAGTTGTAAAGGACCAAAACACTACTTGTACACACTCATATACACTCGTATACACTCATATGTCATACGTATAACAATCAACGCAATGTGTGATAGACGAAAATGATATCAAATTATGGTAACATGATGTAGTAAATAAGATTTATCAGTATTTTAATCAAAATTGTACAACTACGAATTGTTGCATCGAGTTATTCAAGAAAGCTTAACAAAAT
The DNA here is from genome assembly GCA_025506415.1 of Flaveria robusta. NCBI lineage: Eukaryota > Viridiplantae > Streptophyta > Magnoliopsida > Asterales > Asteraceae > Flaveria > Flaveria robusta. Next base: position 46,287 of record JACCIZ010000255.1, on the reverse strand, counting down.
ACATGGAAAAGAATGTAGTTTTACAAAAACATTAAACAATAGGAGTTCACACTTGGTTAGTTTGTTACTTACAATAACAACCTCCGATTCCATGGAGTTTCGATTTAAACACACTCATGAACTAATATAATCAAATCCGATGATTACAATCAGTGAAATAACACTATAAATAACAACTGAAAACTAGTACTAACCTTGTATGAAGAAACACAAGCCGAACACGAAACCACAGGAATGACCCTTAAAATCAATCAACTCATACCCAAAACTAATCAAGATCACTCCACAACCATTATCAAACACTCTCGGCTTAAAAAGCCACTTATTTAAACCAAGTGATAACTTTCGATATCCAAAATCATTTATTGAGCATCAAGGCAAGAAAGCAAGTTGTAAAGGACCAAAACACTACTTGTATACACTCATATACACTCGTATACACTCATATGTAATACGTATAACAATCAACGCAATGTGTGATAGACGAAAATGATATCAAATCATGGTAACATGATGTAGTAAATAAGATTTTTTAGTATTTTAATCAAAATTGTGCAACTACAAATTACTACATCGAGTTATTCAAGAAAGCTTATCAAAATACATGGGAAAGAATGTAGTTTTACAAAAACATTAAACAATAGTAGTTCGCTCATGGATAGTTTGTTTCTTACAATAACAACCTCCGATTCCATAAAGTTTTGATTTTTAAGTCTTTTAAACACACTCATGAACTAATATAATCTAATCCAATGATTACAATCATTGAAATGACACTATAAATAACAACTGAAAACTTGTACTAATGTTTATAAAGAAACACAAACCGAACACGAAACCACATGAATGACCCTTGAAATCAATGAACTCATGCCCAAAACTAATCAAGACCACTCCACAACCATTATCAAACACTCTCGGCTTAAAAAGCCACTTATATAAACCAAGTGATAACTTTCGATCTCCAAAATCATTTATTGAGCATCAAGGCAAGAAAGCAAGTTGTAAAGGACCAAAACACTACTTGTATACACTCATATACACTCGTATACACTCATATGTCATACGTATAACAATCAACGCAATGTGTGATAGACGAAAATGATATCAAATCATGGTAACATGTTTTAGTAAATAAGATTTTTTAGTATTTTTATCAAAATTATGCAACTACGAATTACTATATCGAGTTATTCAAGAAAGCTTATCAAAATACATGGGAAAGAATGTAGTTTTACAAAAAACATTAAACAATAGGAGTTCACGCTTGGTTAGTTTGTTGCCTACAATAACAACCTCCGATTCCATGGAGTTTTGATTTTTAAGCCTTCTAAACACACTCAAGAAATAATATAATCGAATCCAATGATTACAGTCAGTGAAATGTCACTATAAATGACAACTGAAAACTAGTACTAACCGTTTACAAAAAAACACAAGCTGAACACGAAACCACATGAATGACCCTTAAAATCAATCAACTCATACCCAAAACTAAGCAAGACCACTCAGTAACCATTATCAAACACTCTCGGCTTAAAAAGTCGCTTATTTAGACCAAGTGATAAATTTCGATCTACAAAATCATTTATTGAGCATCAAGGCAAGAAAGCAAGTTGTAAAGGACCAAAACACTATTTGTATACACTCATATACACTCGTATACACTCATATGTCATACGTATAACAATCAACGCAATGTGTGATAGACGAAAATGATATCAAATCATGGTAACATGTTTTAGTAAATAAGATTTTTTTGTATTTTAATCAAAATTGTGCAACTACAAATTAGTACATCTAGTTATTAAAGAAAGCTTATCAAAATACATGGGAAAGAATATAGTTTTACAAACACATTAAACAATAGTAGTTCGCTCATGGATAGTTTGTTTCTTACAATAACAACCTCCGATTCCATAAAGTTTTGATTTTTAAGTCTTTTAAACACACTCATGAACTAATATAATCTAATCCAATGATTACAATCATTGAAATGACACTATAAATAACAACTGAAAACTTGTACTAATTGTTTATAAAGAAACACAAACCGAACACGAAACCACATGAATGACCCTTGAAATCAATGAACTCATGGCCAAAACTAATCAAGACCACTCCACAACCATTATCAAACACTCTCGGCTTAAGAAGCCACTTATATAAACCAAGTGATAACTTTCGATCTCCAAAATCATTTATTGAGCATCAAGGCAAGAAAGCAAGTTGTAAAGGACCAAAACACTACTTGTATACACTCATATACACTCGTATACACTCATATGTCATACGTATAACAATCAACGCATTGTGTGATAGACGAAAATGATATCAAATCATGGTAACATGTTTTAGTAAATAAGATTTTTTAGTATTTTTATCAAAATTGTGCAACTACGAATTACTATATCGAGTTATTTAAGAAAGCTTATCAAAATACATGGGAAAGAATGTAGTTTTACAAAAACATTAAACAATAGGAGTTCACGCTTGGTTAGTTTGTTGATTACAATAACAACCTCCGATTCCATGGAGTTTTGATTTTTAAGACTTCTAAACACACTCATGAAATAATATAATCGAATCCGATGATTACAATCAGTGAAATGTCACTATAAACGACAACTGAAAACTAGTACTAACCGTTTATAAAGAAACACAAGCCAAACACGAAACCACATGAATGACCCTTAAAATCAATCAACTCATACCCAAAACTAATCAAGACCACTCCACAACCATTATCAAACACTCTCGGCTTAAAAAGCCACTTATTTAAACCAACTGATAACTTTCGATCTCCAAAATCATTTATTGAGCATCAAGGCAAGAAAGCAAGTTGTAAAGGACCAAAAACTACTTGTACACACTCATATACACTCGTATACACTCATATGTCATACGTATAACAATCAACGCATTGTGTGATAGACGAAAATAATATCAAATCATGGTAACATGTTTTAGTAAATAAGATTTTTTAGTATTTTTATCAAAATTGTGCAACTACGAATTACTATATCGAGTTATTCAAGAAAGCTTATCAAAATACATGGGAAAGAATGTAGTTTTACAAAAACATTAAACAATAGGAGTTCACGCTTGGTTAGTTTGTTGATTACAATAACAACCTCCGATTCCATGGAGTTTTGATATTTAAGCCTTCTAAACACACTCATGAAATAATATAATCGAATCCGATGATTACAATCAGTGAAATGTCACTATAAATGACAACTGAAAACTAGTACTAACCGTTTATAAAGAAACACAAGCCAAACACGAAACCACATGAATGACCCTTAAAATCAATCAACTCATACCCAAAACTAATCAAGACCACTCCACAACCATTATCAAACACTCTCGGCTTAAAAAGCCACTTATATAAACCAAGTGATAACTTTCGATCTCCAAAATCATTTATTGAGCATCAAGGCAAGAAAGCAAGTTGTAAAGGACCAAAACACTACTTGTATACACTCATATACACTCGTATACACTCATATGTCATACGTATAACAATCAACGCAATGTGTGATAGACGAAAATGATATCAAATCATGGTAACATGTTTTAGTAAATAAGATTTTTTGTATTTTTATCAAAATTGTGCAACTACGAATTACTATATCGAGTTATTCAAGAAAGCTTATCCAAATACATGGGAAAGAATGTAGTTTTACAAAAACATTAAACAATAGGAGTTCACGCTTGGTTAGTTTGTTGCTTACAATAACAACCTCCGATTCCATGGAGTTTTGATTTTTAAGCCTTCTAAACACACTCATGAAATAATATAATCGAATCCGATGATTACAATCAGTGAAATGTCACTATAAATGACAACTGAAAATCTAGTACTAACCGTTTATAAAGAAACACAAGCCAAACACGAAACCCATGAATGACCCTTAAAATCAATCAACTCATACCCAAAACTAATCAAGACCACTCCACAACCATTATCAAACACTCTCGGCTTAAAAAGCCACTTATTTAAACCAAGTGATAACTTTCGATCTCCAAAATCATTTATTGAGCATCAAGGCAAGAAAGCAAGTTGTAAAGGACCAAAACACTACTTGTACACACTCATATACACTCGTATACACTCATATGTCATACGTATAACAATCAACGCAATGTGTGATAGACGAAAATGATATCAAATCATGGTAACATGTTTTAGTAAATAAGATTTTTTAGTATTTTAATCAAAATTGTGCAACTACAAATTAGTACATCTAGTTATTAAAGAAAGCTTATCAAAATACATGGGAAAGAATATAGTTTTACAAACACATTAAACAATAGTAGTTCGCTCATGGATAGTTTGTTTCTTACAATAACAACCTCCGATTCCATAAAGTTTTGATTTTTAAGTCTTTTAAACACACTCATGAACTAATATAATCTAATCCAATGATTACAATCATTGAAATGACACTATAAATAACAACTGAAAACTGTACTAATTGTTTATAAAGAAACACAAACCGAACACGAAACCACATGAATGACCCTTGAAATCAATGAACTCATGCCCAAAACTAATCAAGACCACTCCACAACCATTATCAAACACTCTCGGCTTAAAAAGCCACTTATATAAACCAAGTGATAACTTTCGATCTCCAAAATCATTTATTGAGCATCAAGGCAAGAAAGCAAGTTGTAAAGGACCAAAACACTACTTGTATACACTCATATACACTCGTATACACTCATATGTCATACGTATAACAATCAACGCAATGTGTGATAGACGAAAATGATATCAAATCATGGTAACATGTTTTAGTAAATAAGATTTTTTAGTATTTTTATCAAAATTATGCAACTACGAATTACTATATCGAGTTATTCAAGAAAGATTATCAAAATACAAGGGAAAGAATGTAGTTTTACAAAAAATTAAACAATAGGAGTTCACGCTTGGTTAGTTTCTTGAATACAATAACAACCTCCGATTCCATGGAGTTTTGATTTTTAAGCCTTCTAAACACACTCATGAAATAATATAATCGAATCCGATGATTACAATCAGTGAAATGTCACTATAAGTGACAAATGAAAACTAGTACTAACCGTTTATAAATAAACACAAGCCGAACACGAAACCATATGAATGACCCTTAAAATCAATCAACTCATACCCAAAACTAATCAAGACCACTCCACAACCATTATCAAACACTCTCGGCTTAAAAAGCCACTTATATAAACCAAGTGATAACTTTCGATCTCCAAAATCATTTATTGAGCATCAAGGCAAGAAAGCAAGTTGTAAAGGACCAAAAACTACTTGTACACACTCATATACACTCGTATACACTCATATGTCATACGTATAACAATCAACGCAATGTGTGATAGACGAAAATATATCAAATTATGGTAACATGATGTAGTAAATAAGATTTTTTAGTATTTTTATCAAAATTGTGCAACTACGAATTACTATATCGAGTTATTCAAGAAAGCTTATCAAATACATGGGAAAGAATGTAGTTTTACAAAAACATTAAACAATAGGAGTTCACGCTTGGTTAGTTTGTTGATTACAATAACAACCTCCGATTCCATGGAGTTTTGATTTTAAGCCTTCTAAACACACTCATGAAATAATATAATCGAATCCGATGATTACAATCAGTGAAATGTCACTATAAATGACAACTGAAAACTAGTACTAACCGTTTATAAAGAAACACAAACCGAACAAGAAACCACACGAATGACCCTTAAAATCAATCAACTCATACCCAAAACTAATCAAGACCACTCCACAACCATTATCAAACACTCTCGGCTTAAAAAGCCACTTAATAAAAACCAAGTGATAACTTTCGATCTCCAAAATCATTTATTGAGCATCAAGGCAAGAAAGCAAGTTGTAAAGGACCAAAACACTACTTGTGTATACTCATATACACTCGTATACACTCATGTCATACGTATAACAATCAACGCAATGTGTGATAGACGAAAATGATATCAAATCATGGTAACATGATGTAGTAAATAAGATTTTTTGTATTTTTATCAAAATTGTGCAACTACGAATTACTATATCGAGTTATTCAAGAAAGCTTATCAAATACATAGGAAAGAATGTAGTTTTACAAAAACATTAAACAATATGAGTTCATTCTTGGTTAGTTTGTTGCTTACAATAACAAACTCCGCTTCCATGGAGTTTTGATTTTTAAGCCTTCTAAACACACTCATGAAATAATATAATCGAATCCGATGATTACAATCAGTGAAATGTCACTATAAATGACAACTGAAATCTAATACTAACCGTTTATAAAGAAACACAAGCCAAACACGAAACCCCATGAATGACCCTTAAAATCAATCAACTCATACCCAAAACTAATCAAGACCACTCCACAACCATTATCAAACACTCTCGGCTTAAAAAGCCACTTATTTAAACCAACTGATAACTTTCGATCTCCAAAATCATTTATTGACCGTCAAGGCAAGAAAGCAAGTTGTAAAGGACCAAAACACTACTTGTACACACTCATATACACTCGTATACACTCATATGTCATACGTATAACAATCAACGCAATGTGTGATAGACGAAAATGATATCAAATCATGGTAACATGTTTTAGTAAATAAGATTTTTTAGTATTTTAATCAAAATTGTGCAACTACAAATTAGTACATCTAGTTATTAAAGAAAGCTTATCAAAATACATGGGAAAGAATATAGTTTTACAAACACATTAAACAATAGTAGTTCGCTCATGGATAGTTTGTTTCTTACAATAACAACCTCCGATTCCATAAAGTTTTGATTTTTAAGTCTTTTAAACACACTCATGAACTAATATAATCTAATCCAATGATTACAATCATTGAAATGATACTATAAAGAACAACTGAAAACTTGTACTAATTGTTTATAAAGAAACACAAACCGAACACGAAACCACATGAATGACCCTTGAAATCAATGAACTCATGCCCAAAACTAATCAACACCACTCCACAACCATTATCAAACACTCTCGGCTTAAAAAGCCACTTATATAAACCAAGTGATAACTTTCGATCTCCAAAATCATTTATTGAGCATCAAGGCAAGAAAGCAAGTTGTAAAGGACCAAAACACTACTTGTATACACTCATATACACTCGTATACACTCATATGTCATACGTATAACAATCAACGCAATGTGTGATAGACGAAAATGATATCAAATCATGGTAACATGTTTTAGTAAATAAGATTTTTTAGTATTTTTATCAAAATTATGCAACTACGAATTACTATATCGAGTTATTCAAGAAAGATTATCAAAATACATGGGAAAGAATGTAGTTTTACAAAAAATTAAACAATAGGAGTTCACGCTTGGTTAGTTTCTTGATTACAATAACAACCTCCGATTCCATGGAGTTTTGATTTTTAAGCCTTCTAAACACACTCATGAAATAATATAATCGAATCCGATGATTACAATCAGTGAAATGTCACTATAAACGACAACTGAAAACTAGTACTAACCGTTTATAAAGAAACACAAGCCAAACACGAAACCACATGAATGACCCTTAAAATCTATCAACTCATACCCAAAACTAATCAAGACCACTCCACAACCATTATCAAACACTCTCGGCTTAAAAAGCCATTTATATAAACCAAGTGATAACTTTCGATCTCCAAAATCATTTATTAAGCATCAAGGCAAGAAAGCAAGTTGTAAAGGACCAAAAAACTACTTGGACACACTCATATACACTCGTATACACTCATATGTCATACGTATAACAATCAACGCAATGTGTGATAGACGAATATATTATCAAATTATGGTAACATGATGTAGTAAATAAGATTTTTTAGTATTTTTATCAAAATTGTGCAACTACGAATTACTATATCGAGTTATTCACCAAAGCTTATCAAGATACATGGGAAAGTATGTAGTTTTACAAAAACTTTAAACAATAGGAGTTCACGCTTGGTTAGTTTGTTGATTACAATCACAACCTCCGATTCCATGGAGTTTTGATATTTAAGCCTTCTAAACACACTCATGAAATAATATAATCGAATCCGATGATTACAATCAGTGAAATGTCACTATAAATGACAACTGAAAACAAGTACTAACCGTTTATTAAGAAACACAAGCCGAACACGAAACCACATGAATGACCCTTAAAATCAATCAACTCATATCCAAAACTAATCAAGACCATTCCACAACCATTATCAAACACTCTCGGCTTAAAAAGCCACTTATATAAACCAAGTGATAACTTTCGATCTCCAAAATCATTTATTAAGCATCAAGGCAAGAAAGCAAGTTGTAAAGGACCAAAACACTACTTGGACACACTCATATACACTCGTATACACTCATATGTCATACGTATAACAATCAACGCAATGTGTGATAGACGAAAATGATATCAAATATGGTAACATGATGTAGTAAATAAGATTTTTTAGTATTTTTATCAAAATTGTGCAACTACGAATTACTATATCGAGTTATTCAGGAAAGCTTATCCAAATACATAGGAAAGAATGTAGTTTTACAAAAACATTAAACAATAGGAGTTCATGCTTGGTTAGTTTGTTGCTTACAATAACAAACTCCGCTTCCATGGAGTTTTGATTTTTAAGCCTTCTAAACACACTCATGAAATAATATAATCGAATCCGATGATTACAATCAGTGAAATGTCACTATAAATGACAACTGAAATCTAGTACTAACCGTTTATAAAGAAACACAAGCCAAACACGAAACCCCATGAATGACCCTTAAAATCAATCAACTCATACCCAAAACTAATCAAGACCACTCCACAACCATTATCAAACACTCTCGGCTTAAAAAGCCACTTATTTAAACCAACTGATAACTTTCGATCTCCAAAATCATTTACTGAGCCTCAAGGCAAGAAAGCAAGTTGTAAAGGACAAAAACACTAATTGTATACACTCATATACACTCGTATACATTCATACGTCATACGTATAACAATCAATGCAATGTGTGATAGACGAAAATGATATCAAATTATGGTAACATGATGTAGTAAATAAGATTTATCAGTATATTAATCAAAATTGTGCAACTACGAATTGTTGCATCGAGTTATTCAAGAAAACTTAACAAAATACATAGAGAAGAATGTAGTTTTACAAAAACATTAAAAAATAGGAGTTCACGCTTGGTTAGTTTGTTGATTACAATAACAACCTCCGATTCCGTGGAGTTTTGATATTTAAGCCTTCTAAACACACTCATGAAATAATATAATCGAATACGATGATTACAATCAGTGAAATGTCACTATAAAGACAACTAAAAACTAGTACTAACCGTTTATAAAGAAACACAAGCCGAACACGAAACCACATGAATGACCCTTAAAATCAATCAACTCATACCCAAAACTAATCAAGAACACTCCACAACCATTATCAAACACACTCGGCTTAAAAAGCCACTTATTTAAACCAAGTGATAACTTTCGATCTCCAAAATCATTTATTGACCGTCAAGGCAAGAAAGCAAGTTGTAAAGGACCAAAACACTACTTGTACACACTCATATACACTCGTATACACTCATATGTCATACGTATAACAATCAACGCAATGTGTGATAGACGAAAATGATATCAAATCATGGTAACATGTTTTAGTAAATAAGATTTTTTAGTATTTTAATCAAAATTGTGCAACTACAAATTAGTACATCTAGTTATTAAAGAAAGCTTATCAAAATACATGGGAAAGAATGTAGTTTTACAAAACATTAAACAATAGTAGTTCGCTCATGGATAGTTTGTTTCTTACAATAACAACCTCCGATTCCATAAAGTTTTGATTTTTAAGTCTTTTAAACACACTCATGAACTAATATAATCTAATCCAATGATTACAATCATTGAAATGACACTATAAATAACATCTGAAAACTTGTACTAATTGTTTATAAAGAAACACAAACCGAACACGAAACCACATGAATGACCCTTGAAATCAATGAACTCATGCCCAAAACTAATCAACACCACTCCACAACCATTATCAAACACTCTCGGATTAAAAAGCCACTTATATAAACCAAGTGATAACTTTCGATCTCCAAAATCATTTATTGAGCATCAAGGCAAGAAAGCAAGTTGTAAAGGACCAAAACACTACTTGTATACACTCATATACACTCGTATACACTCATATGTCATACGTATAACAATCAACGCAATGTGTGATAGACGAAAATGATATCAAATTATGGTAACATGTTTTAGTGAATAAGATTTTTTAGTATTTTTATCAAAATTATGCAACTACGAATTACTTTATCTAGTTATTCAAGAAAGCTTATCAAAATACATGGGAAAGAATGTAGTTTTACAAAAACATTAAACAATAGGAGTTCACGCTTGGTTAGTTTCTTGATTACAATAACAACCTTCGATTCCATGGAGTTTTGATTTTTAAGCCTTCTAAACACACTCATGAAATAATATAATCGAATCAGATGATTACAATCAGTGAAATGTCACTATAAACGACAACTGAAAACTAGTACTAATCGTTTATAAAGAAACACAAGCCAAACACGAAACCACACGAATGACCCTTAAAATCTATCAACTCATACCCAAAACTAATCAAGACCACTCCACAACCATTATCAAACACTCTCAGCTTAAAAAGCCACTTATATAAACTAAGTGATAACTTTCGATCTCCAAAATCATTTATTGAGCATCAAGGCAAGAAAGCAAGTTGTAAAGGACCAAAACACTACTTGTACACACTCATATACACTCGTATACACTCATATGTCATACGTATAACAATCAACGCAATGTGTGATAGACGAAAATGATATCAAATTATGGTAACATGTTTTAGTAAATAAGATTTTTAGTATTTTATCAAAATTGTGCAACTACGAATTACTATATCGAGTTATTCAAGAAAGCTTATCAAAATACATGGGAAAGAATGTTGTTTTACAAAAACATTAAACAATAGGAGTTCACGCTTGGTTAGTTTGTTGATTACAATAACAACCTCCGATTCCATGGAGTTTTGATATTTAAGCCTTCTAAACACACTCATGAAATAATATAATCGAATCCGATGATTACAATCAGTGAAATGTCACTATAAATGACAACTGAAAACTAGTACTAACCGTTTATAAAGAAACACAAGCCGAACACGAAACCACATGAATGACCCTTAAAATCAATCAACTCATACCCAAAACTAATCAAGACCACTCCACAACCATTATCAAACACTCTCGGCTTAAAAAGCCACTTATATAAACCAAGTGATAACTTTCGATCTCCAAAATCATTTATTGAGCATCAAGGCAAGAAAGCAAGTTGTAAAGGACCAAAACACTATTGTATACACTCATATACACTCGTATACACTCATATGTCATACGTATAACAATCAACGCAATGTGTGATAGACGAAAATGATATCAAATCATGGTAACATGTTTTAGTAAATAAGATTTTTTAGTATTTTTATCAAAATTGCAACTACGAATTACTATATCGAGTTATTCAAGAAAGCTTATCAAAATACATGGGAAAGAATGTAGTTTTACAAAAACATTAAACAATAGGAGTTCACGCTTGGTTAGTTTCTTGATTACAATAACAACCTCCGATTCCATGGAGTTTTGATTTTTAAGCCTTCTAAACACACTCATGAAATAATATAATCGAATCCGATGATTACAATCAGTGAAATGTCACTATAAACGACAACTGAAAACTAGTACTAACGTTTATAAAGAAACACAAGCCAAACACGAAACCACATGAATGACCCTTAAAATCAATCAACTCATACCCAAAACTAATCAAGACCACTCCACAACCATTATCAAACACTCTCGGCTTAAAAAGCCACTTATATAAACCAAGTGATAACTTTCGATCTCCAAAATCATTTATTGAGCATCAAGGCAAGAAAGCAAGTTGTAAAGGACCAAAACACTACTTGTACACACTCATATACACTCGTATACACTCATATGTCATACGTATAACAATCAACGCAATGTGTGATAGACGAAAATGATATCAAATATGGTAACATGATTTAGTAAATAAGATTTTTTAGTATTTTTATCAAAATTGTGCAACTACGAATTACTATATCGAGTATATTCAAAGCTTATCAAAATACATGGGAAAGTATGTAGTTTTACAAAAACATTAAACAATAGGAGTTCACGCTTGGTTAGTTTGTTGATTACAATAACAACCTCCGATTCCATGGAGTTTTGATATTTAAGCCTTCTAAACACACTCATGAAATAATATAATCGAATCCGATGATTACAATCAGTGAAATGTCACTATAAATGACAACTGAAAACTAGTACTAACCGTTTATAAAGAAACACAAGCCGAACACGAAACCACATGAATGACCCTTAAAATCAATCAACTCATATCCAAAACTAATCAAGACCACTCCACAACCATTATCAAACACTCTCGGCTTAAAAAGCCACTTATATAAACCAAGTGATAACTTTCGATTTCCAAAATCATTTATTGAGCATCAAGGCAAGAAAGCTGGTTGTAAAGGACCAAAACACTATTTGTATACACTCATATACACTCGTATACACTCATATGTCATACGTATAACAATCAACGCAATGTGTGATAGACGAAAATGATATCAAATCATGGTAACATGTTTTAGTAAATAAGATTTTTTAGTATTTTTATCAAAATTTTGCAAGTACGAATTACTATATCGAGTTATTCAAGAAAGCTTATCAAAATACATGGGAAAGAATGTAGTTTTACAAAAACATTAAACAATAGGAGTTCACGCTTGGTTAGTTTCTTGATTACAATAACAACCTCCGATTCCATGGAGTTTTGATTTTTAAGCCTTCTAAACACACTCATGAAATAATATAATCGAATCCGATGATTACAATCAGTGAAATGTCACTATAAACGACAACTGAAAACTAGTACTAACCGTTTATAAAGAAACACAAGCCAAACACGAAACCACATGAATGACCCTTAAAATCAATCAACTCATACCCAAAACTAATCAAGACCACTCCACAACCATTATCAAACACTCTCGGCTTAAAAAGCCACTTATATAAACCAAGTGATAACTTTCGATCTCCAAAATCATTTATTGAGCATCAAGGCAAGAAAGCAAGTTGTAAAGGACCAAAACACTACTTGTACACACTCATATACACTCGTATACACTCATATGTCATACGTATAACAATCAACGCAATGTGTGATAGACGAAAATGATATCAAATCATGGTAACATGTTTTAGTAAATAAGATTTTTTAGTATTTTTATCAAAATTTGCAACTACGAATTACTATATCGAGTTATTCAAGAAAGCTTATCAAAATACATGGGAAAGAATGTAGTTTTACAAAAACATTAAACAATAGGAGTTCACGCTTGGTTAGTTTTTGATTACAATAACAACCTCCGATTCCATGGAGTTTTGATTTTTAAGCCTTCTAAACACACTCATGAAATAATATAATCGAATCCGATGATTACAATCAGTGAAATGTCACTATAAACGACAACTGAAAACTAGTACTAACCGTTTATAAAGAAACACAAGCCAAACACGAAACCACATGAATGACCCTTAAAATCAATCAACTCATACCCAAAACTAATCAAGACCACTCCACAACCATTATCAAACACTCTCGGCTTAAAAAGCCACTTATATAAACTAAGTGATAACTTTCCATCTCCAAAATCATTTATTGAGCATCAAGGCAAGAAAGCAAGTTGTAAAGGACCAAAACACTACTTGTACACACTCATATACACTCGTATACACTCATATGTCATACGTATAACAATCAACGCAATGTGTGATAGACGAAAATGATATCAAATCATGGTAACATGTTTTAGTAAATAAGATTTTTTAGTATTTTAATCAAAATTGTGCAACTACAAATTAGTACATCTAGTTATTCAAGAAAGCTTATCAAAATACATGGAAAGAATGTAGTTTTACAAAAACATTAAACAATAGTAGTTCACGCTTGGATAGTTTGTTGCTTACAATAACAACCTCCGATTCCATAAAGTTTTGATTTTTAAGTCTTCTAAACACACTCATGAACTAATATAATCTAATCCAATGATTACAATAATTGAAATGACACTATAAATGACAACTGAAAACTTGTACTAATTGTTTATAAAGAAACACAAACCGAACACGAAACCACACGAATGACCCTTCAAATCAATGAACTCATGCCTAAAACTAATCAAGATCACTCCACAACCATTATCAAACACTCTCGGCTTAAAAAGCCACTTATATAAACCAAGTGATAACTTTCGATCTCCAAAATCATTTATTGAGCATCAAGGCAATAAAGCAAGTTGTAAAGGACCAAAACACTACTTGTATACACTCATATACACTCGTATACACTCATATGTCATACGTATAACAATCAACGCAATGTGTGATAGACGAAAATGATATCAAAACATGGTAACATGATGTAGTAAATAAGATTTTTAGTATTTTTATCAAAATTGTGCAACTACGAATTACTATATCGAGTTATTCAAGAAAGCTTATCAAAATACATGGGAAAGAATGTAGTTTTACAAAAACATTAAACAATAGGAGTTCACGCTTGGTTAGTTTCTTGATTACAATAACAACCTCCGATTCCATGGAGTTTTGATTTTTAAGACTTCTAAACACACTCATGAAATAATATAATCGAATCCGATGATTACAATCAGTGAAATGTCACTATAAACGACAACTGAAAACTAGTACTAACCGTTTATAAAGAAACACAAGCCAAACACGAAACCACATGAATGACCCTTAAAATCAATCAACTCATACCCAAAACTAATCAAGACCACTCCACAACCATTATCAAACACTCTCGGCTTAAAAAGCCACTTATTTAAACCAACTGATAACTTTTGATCTCCAAAATCATTTACTGAGCGTCAAGGCAAGAAGCAAGTTGTAAAGGACCATAACACTACGTGTACGCATTCATATACACTCATATGTCATACGTATAACAATCAACGCAATGTGTGATAGACGAAAATGATATCAAATTATGGTAACATGATGTAGTAAATAAGATTTTTTAGTATTTTTATCAAAATTGTGCAACTACGAATTACTATATCGAGTTATTCACCAAAGCTTATCAAAATACATGGGAAAGTTTGTAGTTTTACAAAAACATTAAACAATAGGAGTTCACGCTTGGTTAGTTTGTTGATTACAATAACAACCTCCGATTCCATGGAGTTTTGATATTTAAGCCTTCTAAACACACTCATGAAATAATATAATCGAATCCGATGATTACAATCAGTGAAATGTCACTATAAACGACAACTGAAAACTAGTACTAACCGTTTATAAAGAAACACAAGCCAAACACGAAACCACATGAATGACCCTTAAAATCTATCAACTCAGACCCAAAACTAATCAAGACCACTCCACAACCATTATCAAACACTCTCGGCTTAAAAAGCCACTTATATAAACCAAGTGATAACTTTCGATCTCCAAAATCATTTATTAAGCATCAAGGCAAGAAAGCAAGTTGTAAAGGACCAAAACACTACTTGTACACACTCATATACACTCGTATACACTCATATGTCATACGTATAACAATCAACGCAATGTGTGATAGACGAAAATGATATCAAATCATGGTAACATGTTTTAGTAAATAAGATTTTTTAGTATTTTATCAAAATTATGCAACTACGAATTACTATATCGAGTTATTCAAGAAAGCTTATCAAAATACATGGGAAAGAATGTAGTTTACAAAAACATAAACAATAGGAGTTCACGCTTGGTTAGTTTGTTGATTACAATAACAACCTCCGATTCCATGGAGTTTTGATTTTTAAGCCTTCTAAACACACTCATGAAATAATATAATCGAATCCGATGATTACAATCAGTGAAATGTCACTATAAACGACAACTGAAAACTAGTACTAACCGTTTATAAAAAAACACAAGCCAAACACGAAACCACATGAATGACCCTTAAAATCAATCAACTCATACCCAAAACTAATCAAGACCACTCCACAACCATTATCAAACACTCTCGGCTTAAAAAGCCACTTATTTAAACCAAGTGATAACTTTCAATCTCCAAAATCATTTATTGAGCGTCAAGGCAAGAAAGCAAGTTGTAAAGGACCAAAACACTAATTGTATACACTCATATACACTCGTATACACTCATATGTCATACGTATAACAATCAACACAATGTGTGATAGACGAATATGATATCAAATTATGGTAACATGATGTAGTAAATATGATTTATCAGTATTTTAATCAAAATTGTGCAACTACGAATTACTATATCGAGTTATTCAAGAAAGCTTATCAAAATACATGGGAAAGAATGTAGTTTTACAAAAACATTAACAATAGGAGTTCACGCTTGGTTAGTTTGTTGCTTACAATAACAAACTCCGATTCCATGGAGTTTTGATATTTAAGCCTTCTAAACACACTCATGAACTAATATAATCGAATCCGATTATTACAATAAGGGAAATGTCACTATAAATGACAACTGAAAACTAGTACTAACCATTTATAAAAAACACAAGCCGAACAGGAAACCACATGAATGACCCTTAAAATCAATCAACTCATACCCAAAACTAATCAAGACCACTCCACAACCATTATCAAACACTCTCGGCTTAAAAAGCCACTTATATAAACCAAGTGATAACTTTCGATCTCCAAAATCATTTATTGAGCATCAAGGCAAGAAAGCAAGTTGTAAAGGACCAAAACACTATTGTATACACTCATATACACTCGTATACACTCATATGTCATACGTATAACAATCAACGCAATGTGTGATAGACGAAAATGATATCAAATCATGGTAACATGTTTTAGTAAATAAGATTTTTTAGTATTTTATCAAAATTATGCAACTACGAATTACTATATCGAGTTATTCAAGAAAGATTATCAAAATACATGGGAAAGAATGTAGTTTTACAAAAATATTAAACAATAGGAGTTCACGCTTGGTTAGTTTCTTGATTACAATAACAACCTCCGATTCCATGGAGTTTTGATTTTTAAGCCTTCTAAACACACTCATGAAATAATATAATCGAATCCGATGATTACAATCAGTGAAATGTCACTATAAAACAACTGAAAACTAGTACTAACGTTTATAAAGAAACACAAGCCAAACACGAAACCACATGAATGACCCTTAAAATCTATCAACTCATACCCAAAACTAATCAAGACCACTCCACAACCATTATCAAACACTCTCGGCTTAAAAAGCCACTTATATAAACCAAGTGATAACTTTCGATCTCCAAAATCATTTATTAAGCATCAAGGCAAGAAAGCAAGTTGTAAAGGACCAAAACACTACTTGTACACACTCATATACACTCGTATACACTCATATGTCATACGTATAACAATCAACGCAATGTGTGATAGACGAAAATGATATCAAATCATGGTAACATGTTTTAGTAAATAAGATTTTTTAGTATTTTTATCAAAATTATGCAACTACGAATTACTATATCGAGTTATTCAAGAAAGCTTATCAAAATACATGGGAAAGAATGTAGTTTACAAAAACATAAAACAATAGGAGTTCACGCTTGGTTAGTTTCTTGATTACAATAACAACCTTCGATTCCATGGAGTTTTGATTTTTAAGCCTTCTAAACACACTCATGAAATAATATAATCGAATCCGATGATTACGATCAGTGAAATGTCACTATAAACGACAACTGAAAACTAGTACTAACCGTTTATAAAAAAAACACAAGCCAAACACAAAACCACATGAATGACCCTTAAAATCTATCAACTCATACCCAAAACTAATCAAGACCACTCCACAACCATTATCAAACACTCTCGGGTTAAAAAGCCACTTATATAAACCAAGTGATAACTTTCGATCTCCAAAATCATTTATTAAGCATCAAGGCAAGAAAGCAAGTTGTAAAGGACCAAAACACTACTTGGACACACTCATATACACTCGTATACACTCATATGTCATACGTATAACAATCAACGCAATGTGTGATAGACGAAAATGTTATCAAATTATGGTAACATGATGTAGTAAATAAGATTTTTTAGTATTTTTATCAAAATTGTGCAACTACGAATTACTATATCGAGTTATTCAGGAAAGCTTATCCAAATACATAGGAAAGAATGTAGTTTTACAAAAACATTAAACAATAGGAGTTCATGCTTGGTTAGTTTGTTGCTTACAATAACAAACTCCGCTTCCATGGAGTTTTGATTTTTAAGCCTTCTAAACACACTCATGAAATAACATAATCGAATCCGATGATTACAATCAGTGAAATGTCACTATAAATGACAAATGAAATCTAGTACTAACCGTTTATAAAGAAACACAAGCCAAACACGAAACCCCATGAATGACCCTTAAAATCAATCAACTCATACCCAAAACTAATCAAGACCACTCCACAACCATTATCAAACACTCTCGGCTTAAAAAGCCACTTATTTAAACCAACTGATAACTTTCGATCTCCAAAATCATTTATGAGCCTCAAGGCAAGAAAGCAAGTTGTAAAGGACAAAAACACTAATTGTATACACTCATATACACTCGTATACACTCATATGTCATACGTATAACAATCAACGCAATGTGTGATAGACGAAAATGATATCAAATTATGGTAACATGATGTAGTAAATAAGATTTATCAGTATTTAATCAAAATTGTGCAACTACGAATTGTTGCATCGAGTTATTCAAGAAACTTAACAAAATACATAGAGAAGAATGTAGTTTTACAAAAACATTAAAAATAGGAGTTCACGCTTGGTTATTTGTTGATTACAATAACAACCTCCGATTCCGTGGAGTTTTGATATTTAAGCCTTCTAAACACACTCATGAAATAATATAATCGAATCCGATGATTACAATCAGTGAAATGTCACTATAAATGACAACTGAAAACTAGTACTAACCGTTTATAAAGAAACACAAGCCGAACACGAAACCACATGAATGACCCTTAAAATCAATCAACTCATACCCAAAACTAATCAAGACCACTCCACAACCATTATCAAACACACTCGGCTTAAAAAGCCACTTATTTAAACCAAGTGATAACTTTCGATCTCCAAAATCATTTATTGACCGTCAAGGCAAGAAAGCAAGTTGTAAAGGACCAAAACACTACTTGTACACACTCATATACACTCGTATACACTCATATGTCATACGTATAACAATCAACGCAATGTGTGATAGACGAAAATGATATCAAATCATGGTAACATGTTTTAGTAAATAAGATTTTTTAGTATTTTAATCAAAATTGTGCAACTACAAATTAGTACATCTAGTTATTAAAGAAAGCTTATCAAAATACATGGGAAAGAATATAGTTTTACAAACACATTAAACAATAGTAGTTCGCTCATGGATAGTTTGTTTCTTACAATAACAACCTCCGATTCCATAAAGTTTTGATTTTTAAGTCTTTTAAACACACTCATGAACTAATATAATCTAATCCAATGATTACAATCATTGAAATGACACTATAAATAACATCTGAAAACTTGTACTAATTGTTTATAAAGAAACACAAACCGAACACGAAACCACATGAATGACCCTTGAAATCAATGAACTCATGCCCAAAACTAATCAACACCACTCCACAACCATTATCAAACACTCTCGGCTTAAAAAGCCACTTATATAAACCAAGTGATAACTTTCGATCTCCAAAATCATTTATTGAGCATCAAGGCAAGAAAGCAAGTTGTAAAGGACCAAAACACTACTTGTACACACTCATATACACTCGTATACACTCATATGTCATACGTATAACAATCAACGCAATGTGTGATAGACGAAAATGATATCAAATCATGGTAACATGTTTTAGTAAATAAGATTTTTTAGTATTTTTATCAAAATTGTGCAACTACGAATTACTATATCGAGTTATTCAAGAAAGCTTATCAAAATACATGGGAAAGTATGTAGTTTTACAAAAACATTAAACAATAGGAGTTCACGCTTGGTTAGTTTGTTGATTACAATAACAACCTCCGATTCCATGGAGTTTTGATATTTAAGCCTTCTAAACACACTCATGAAATAATATAATCTAATCCGATGATTACAATCAGTGAAATGTCACTATAAATGAGAACTGAAAACTAGTACTAACGTTTATAAAGAAACACAAGCCAAACACGAAACCCCATGAATGACCCTTAAAATCAATCAACTCATACCCAAAACTAATCAAGACCACTCCACAACCATTATCAAACACTCTCGGCTTAAAAAGCCACTTATTAAACCAAGTGATAACTTTCGATCTCCAAAATCATTTATTGAGCATCAAGGCAAGAAAGCAAGTTGTAAAGGACCAAAACACTAATGTATACACTCATATACACTCGTATACACTCATATGTCATTACGTATAACAATCAACGCAATGTGTGATAGACGAAAATGATATCAAATTATGGTAACATGATGTAGTAAATAAGATTTTTCAGTATTTTAATCAAAATTGTGCAACTACGAATTGTAGCATCGAGTTATTCAAGAAAGCTTACAAAATACATAGAGAAAGAATGTAGTTTTACAAAAACATTAAAAATAGGAGTTCACGCTTGGTTAGTTTGTTGATTACAATAACAACCTCCGATTCCATGGAGTTTTGATATTTAAGCCTTCTAAACACACTCATGAAATAATATAATCGAACCCGATGATTACAATCAGTGAAATGTCAATATAAATGACAACTGAAAACTAGTACTAACGGTGTATAAAGAAACACAAGCCAAACACGAAACCACATGAATGACCCTTAAAATCAATCAACTCGTACCCAAAACTAATCAAGACCACTCCACAACCATTATCAAACACTCTCGGCTTAAAAACCCACTTATTTAAACCAGGTGATAACTTTCGATATCCAAAATCATTTATTGAGCATCAAGGCAATAAAGCAGGTTGTAAAGGACCAAAACACTACTTGTACACACTCATATACACTCGTATACACTCATATGTCATACGTATAACAATCAACGCAATGTGTGACAGACGAAAATGTTATCAAATTACGGTAACATGATGTAGTAAATAAGATTTTTTAGTATTTTTATCAAAATTGTGCAATTACGAATTACTATATCGAGTTATTCACCAAAGCTTATCAAAATACATGGGAAAGTATGTAGTTTTACAAAAACATTAAACAATAGGAGTTCACGCTTGGTTAGTTTGTTGATTACAATAACAACCTCCGATTCCATGGAGTTTTGATATTTACGCCTTCTAAACACACTCATGAAATAATAAATATCCTATGATTACAATCAGTGAAATGTCTATAACTATAAATGACAACTGAAAACTAGTACTAACGTTTATAAAGAAACACAAGCCGAACACGAAACCACATTAATGACCCTTAAAATCAATCAACTCATACCCAAAACTAATCAAGACCACTCCACAACCATTATCAAACACTCTCGGCTTAAAAGCCACTTATATAAACCAAGTGATAACTTTCGATCTCCAAAATCATTTATTGAGCATCAAGGCAAGAAAGCTGTTGTAAAGGACCAAAACACTACTTTGTATACACTCATATACACTCGTATACACTCATATGTCATACGTATAACAATCAACGCAATGTGTGATAGACGAAAATGATATCAAATCTTGGTTACATGTTTTAGTAAATAAGATTTTTTAATATTTAATCAAAATTGTGCAACTACAATTACTACATCTAGTTATTCAAGAAAGCTTATCAAATACATGGGAAAGAATGTAGTTTTACAAAAACATTAAACAATAGTAGTTCGCTCATGGTTAGTTTGTTGCTTACAATAACAACCTCCGATTCCATAAAGTTTTGATTTTAAGTCTTCTAAACACACTCATGAACTAATATAATCTAATCCAATGATTACATTCATTTAAATGACACTATAAATAACAACTGAAAATTTGTACTAATTGTTTATAACGAAACACAAGCCAAACACGAAACCACATGAATGACCATTTAATTCAATGAACTCATGGCCAAAACTAATCAAGACCACTCCACAACCATTATCAAACACTCTCGGCTTAAAAAGCCACTTATATAAACCAAGTGATAACTTTCGATTTCCAAAATCATTTATTGAGCATCAAGGCAAGAAAGCTGGTTGTAAAGGACCAAAACACTATTGTATACACTCATATACACTCGTACACACTCTATGTCATACGTATAACAATCAACGCAATGTGTGATAGACGAAAATGATATCAAATCATGGTAACATGTTTTAGTAAATAAGATTTTTTAGTATTTTTATCAAAATTGTGCAACTACGAATTACTATATCGAGTTATTCAGGAAAGCTTATCCAAATAAATACGAAAGAATGTAGTTTTACAATAACATTAAACAATAGGAGTTCATGCTTGGTTAGTTTGTTGCTTACGATAACAAACTCCGATTCCATGGAGTTTTGATTTTTAAGCCTTCTAAACACACTAATGAAATAATATAATCGAATCCGATGATTACAATCAGTGAAATGTCACTATAAATGACAACTGAAATCTAGTACTAACCGTTTATAAAGAAACACAAGCCAAACACGAAACCCCATGAATGACCCTTAAAATCAATCAACTCATACCCAAAACTAATCAAGACCACTCCACAACCATTATCAAACTCTCTCGGCTTAAAAAGCCACTTATTTAAACCAACTGATAACTTTAGATCTCCAAAATCATTTACTGAGCCTCAAGGCAAGAAAGCAAGTTGTAAAGGACCAAAACACTAATTGTATACACTCATATACACTCGTATACACTCATAGTCATCGTATAACAATCAACGCAATGTGTGATAGACGAAAATGATATCAAATTATGGTAACATGATGTAGTAAATAAGATTTATCAGTATTTTAATCAAAATTGTGCAACACGAATTGTTGCATCGAGTTATTCAAGAAAGCTTAACAAAATACTTAGAGAAGAATGTAGTTTTACAAAAACATTAAAAATAGGAGTTCACGCTTGGTTAGTTTGTTGATTACAATAACTACCTCCGATTCCATGGAGTTTTGATATTTAATCCTTCTAAACACACTCATGAAATAATATAATCGAACCCGATGATTACAATCAGTGAAATGTCAATATAAATGACAACTGAAAACTAGTACTAACGGTGTATAAAGAAACACAAGCCGAACACGAAACCACATGAATGACCCTTAAAATCAATTAACTCGTACCCAAAACTAATCAAGACCACTCCACAACCATTATCAAACACTCTCGGCTTAAAAAGCCACTTATTTAACCAAAGTGATAACTTTCGATCTCCAAAATCATTTATTGAGCGTCAAGGCAAGAAAGCAAATTGTAAAGGACCAAAACACTAATTGTATACACTCATATACACTCGTATACACTCATATGTCATACGTATAACAATCAACGCAATGTGTGATAGACGAAAATGATATCAAATCTTGGTTACATGTTTTAGTAAATAAGATTTTTTAATATTTTAATCAAAATTGTGCAACTACAAATTACTACATCTAGTTATTCAAGAAAGCTTATCAAAATACATGGGAAAGAATGTAGTTTTACAAAAACATTAAACAATAGTAGTTCGCTCATGGATAGTTTGTTGCTTACAATAACAACCTCCGATTCCATAAAGTTTTGATTTTTAAGTCTTCTAAACACACTCATGAACTAATATAATCTAATCCAATGATTTCAATCATTGAAATGACACTATAAATAACAACTGAAATCTTGTACTAATTGTTCATAAAGAAACACAAGCCAAACACGAAACCATATGAATGACCCTTTAATTCAATAAACTCGTGGCCAAAACTAATCAAGACCACTCCACAATCATTATCAAACAGTCTCGGCTTAAGAAGCCACTTATATAAACCAAGTGATAACTTTCGATCTCCAAAATCATTTATTGAGCATCAAGGCAAGAAAGCAAATTATAAAGGACCAAAACACTATTTGTATACACTCATATCACTCGTATACACTCATATGTCATACGTATAACAATCAACGCAACGTGTGATAGACGAAAATGATATCAAATCATGGTAACATGTTTTAGTAAATAAGTTTTTAGTATTTTATCAAAATTGTGCAACTACGAATTACTATATCGAGTTATTCAGGAAAGTTTATCCAAATACATAGGAAAGAATGTAGTTTTACAAAAACATTAAACAATAGGAGTTCATGCTTGGTTAGTTTGTTGCTTACAATAACAAACCTCCGATTCCATGGAGTTTTGATTTTTAAGCCTTCTAAACACACTCATGAAATAATATAATCGAATCTGATGATTACAATCAGTGAAATGTCACTATAAATGACAACTGAAAACTAGTACTAACCGTTTATAAAGAAACACAAGCCAAACACGAAACCCATGAATGACCCTTAAAATCAATCAACTCATACCCAAAACTAATCAAGACCACTCCACAACCATTATCAAACACTCTCGGCTAAAAAGCCACTTATTTAAACCAAGTGATAACTTTAGATCTCCAAAATCATTTATTGAGCATCAAGGCAAGAAAGCAAGTTGTAAAGGACCAAAACACTAATTGTATACACTCATATACACTCATATACACTCATATGTCATACGTATAACAATCAACGCAATGTGTGATAGACGAAAATGATATCAAATCTTGGTTACATGTTTTAGTAAATAAGATTTTTAATATTTTAATCAAAATTGTGCAACTACAAATTACTACATCTAGTTATTGAACAAAGCTTATCAAAATACATGGGAAAGAATGTAGTTTTACAAAAACATTAAACAATAGTAGTTCGCTCATGGATAGTTTGTTGCTTACAATAACAACCTCCGATTCCATAAAGTTTTGATTTTTAAGTCTTCTAAACACACTCATGAACTAATATAATCTAATCCAATGATTACAATCATTTAAATGACACTATAAATAACAACTGAAAACTTGTACTAATTGTTTATAACGAAACACAAGCCAAACACGAAACCACATGAATGACCATTTAATTCAATGAACTCGTGGCCAAAACTAATCAAGACCACTCCACAACCATTATCAAACATTCTCGGCTTAAAAAGCCACTTATATAAACCAAGTGATAACTTTCGATTTCCAAAATCATTTATTGAGCATCAAGGCAAGAAAGCTGGTTGTAAAGGACCAAAACACTATTTGTACACACTCATATACACGCGTACACACTCGTATGTCATACGTATAACAATCAACGCAATGTGTGATAGACGAAAATGATATCAAATCATGGTAACATGTTTTAGTAAATAAGATTTTTTAGTATTTTTATCAAAATTGTGCAACTACGAATTACTATATCGAGTTATTCAAGAAAGCTTATCCAAATACATAGGAAAGAATGTAGTTTTACAAAAACATTAAACAATAGGAGTTCATGCTTGGTTAGTTTGTTGCTTACGATAACAAACTCCGATTCCATGGAGTTTTGATTTTTAAGCCTTCTAAACACACTAATGAAATAATATAATCGAATCCGATGATTACAATCTGTGAAATGTCACTATAAATGACAACTGAAATCTAGTACTAACCGTTTATAAAGAAACACAAGCCAAACACGAAACCCCATGAATGACCCTTAAAATCAATCAACTCATACCCAAAACTAATCAAGACCACTCCACAACCATTATCAAACACTCTCGGCTTAAAAAGCCACTTATTTAAACCAACTGATAACTTTAGATCTCCAAAATCATTTACTGAGCCTCAAGGCAAGAAAGCAAGTTGTAAAGGACCAAAACACTAATTGTACACACTCATATACACTCGTATACACTCATAAGTCATTCGTATAACAATCAACGCAATGTGTGATAGACGAAAATGATATCAAATTATGGTAACATGATGTAGTAAATAAGATTTATCAGTATTTTAATCAAAATTGTGCAACCACGAATTGTTGCATCGAGTTATTCAAGAAAGCTTAACAAAATACTTAGAGAAGAATGTAGTTTTACAAAAAACATTAAAAAATAGGAGTTCACGCTTGGTTAGTTTGTTGATTACAATAACAACCTCCGATTCCATGGAGTTTTGATATTTAATCCTTCTAAACACACTCATGAAATAATATAATCGAACCCGATGATTACAATCAGTGAAATGTCAATATAAATGACAACTGAAAACTAGTACTAACGGTGTATAAAGAAACACAAGCCGAACACGAAACCACATGAATGACCCTTAAAATCAATTAACTCGTACCCAAAACTAATCAAGACCACTCCACAACCATTATCAAACACTCTCGGCTTAAAAAGCCACTTATTTAAACCAAGTGATAACTTTCGATCTCCAAAATCATTTATTGAGCGTCAAGGCAAGAAAGCAAGTTGTAAAGGACCAAAACACTAATTGTATACACTCATATACACTCGTATACACTCATATGTCATACGTATAACAATCAACGCAATGTGTGATAGACGAAAATGATATCAAATCTTGGTTACATGTTTTAGTAAATAAGATTTTTTAATATTTTAATCAAAATTGTGCAACTACAAATTACTACATCTAGTTATTCAAGAAAGCTTATCAAAATACATGGGAAAGAATGTAGTTTTACAAAAACATTAAACAATAGTAGTTCGCTCGTGGATAGTTTGTTGCTTACAATAACAAACTCCGATTCCATAAAGTTTTGATTTTTAAGTCTTCTAAACACACTCATGAACTAATATAATCTAATCCAATGATTACATTCATTTAAATGACACT
This sequence comes from Flaveria robusta, assembly GCA_025506415.1. NCBI lineage: Eukaryota > Viridiplantae > Streptophyta > Magnoliopsida > Asterales > Asteraceae > Flaveria > Flaveria robusta. The sequence goes on along the minus strand of JACCIZ010000255.1, from coordinate 19,224 downwards.
ATAAATAACAACTGAAAATTTGTACTAATTGTTTATAACGAAACACAAGCCAAACACGAAACCACATGAATGACCATTTAATTCAATGAACTCGTGGCCAAAACTAATCAAGACCACCCCACAACCATTATCAAACATTCTCGGCTTAAAAAGCCACTTATATAAACCAAGTGATAACTTTCGATTTCCAAAATCATTTATTGAGCATCAAGGCAAGAAAGCTGGTTGTAAAGGACCAAAACACTATTTGTAGACACTCATATACACTCGTATACACTCATATGTCATACGTATAACAATCAACGCAATGTGTGATAGACGAAAATGATATCAAATCTTGGTTACATGTTTTAGTAAATAAGATTTTTTAATATTTTAATCAAAATTGTGCAACTACAAATTACTACATCTAGTTATTGAAGAAAGCTTATCAAAATACATGGGAAAGAATGTAGTTTTACCAAAACATTAAACAATAGTAGTTCGCTCGTGGATAGTTTCTTGCTTACAATAACAACCTCCGATTCCATAAAGTTTTGATTTTTAAGTCTTCTAAACACACTCATGAACTAATATAATCTAATCCAATGATTACAATCATTTGAAATGACACTATAAATAACAACTGAAAACTTGTACTAATTGTTTATAACGAAACACAAGCCAAACACGAAACCACATGAATGACCCTTAATCAATGAACTCGTGGCCAAAACTAATCAAGACCACTCCACAACCATTATCAAACATTCTCGGCTTAAAAAGCCACTTATATAAACCAAGTGATAACTTTCGATTTCCAAAATCATTTATTGAGCATCAAGGCAAGAAAACTGGTTGTAAAGGACCAAAACACTATTTGTATACACTCATATACACTCATACACACTCGTATGTCATACGTATAACAACCAACGCAATGTGTGATAGACGAAAATGATATCAAATCATGGTAACATGTTTTAGTAAATAAGATTTTTTAGTATTTTTATCAAAATTGTGCAATTACGAATTACTATATCGAGTTATTCACCAAAGCTTATCAAAATACATGAGAAAGTATGTAGTTTTACAAAAACATTAAACAATAGGAGTTCACGCTTGGTTAGTTTGTTGATTACAATAACAACCTCCGATTCCATGGAGTTTTGATATTTAAGCCTTCTAAACACACTTATGAAATAATATAATCTAATCCGATGATTACAATCAGTGAAATGTCACTATAAATGAGAACTGAAAACTAGTACTAAACGTTTATAAAGAAACACAAGCCAAAAAACGAAACCCCATGAATGACCCTTAAAATCAATCAACTCATACCCAAAACTAATCAAGACCACTCCACAACCATTATCAAACACTCTCGGCTTAAAAACCACTTATTTAAACCAACTGATAACTTTAGATCTCCAAAATCATTTACTGAGCCTCAAGGCAAGAAAGCAAGTTGTAAAGGACCAAAACACTAATTGTATACACTCATATACACTCGTATACACTCATAAGTCATTCGTATAACAATCAAAGCAATGTGTGATAGACGAAAATGATATCAAATTATGGTAACATGATGTAGTAAATAAGATTTATCAGTATTTTAATCAAAATTGTGCAACTATGAATTGTAGCATCGAGTTATTCAAGAAAGCTTAACAAAATACTTAGAGAAGAATGTAGTTTTACAAAAACATTAAAAAATAGGAGTTCACGCTTGGTTAGTTTGTTGATTACAATAACAACCTCCGATTCCATGGAGTTTTGATATTTAAGCCTTCTAAACACACTCATGAAATAATATAATCGAACCCGATGATTACAATCAGTGAAATGTCAATATAAATGACAACTGAAAACTAGTACTAACGGTGTATAAAGAAACACAAGCCAAACACGAAACCACATGAATGACCCTTAAAATCAATCAACTCGTACCCAAAACTAATCAAGACCACTTCACAACCATTATCACACTCTTAAAAAGCCACTTATTTAAACCAAGTGATAACTTTCGATCTCCAAAATCATTTATTGAGCATCAAGGCAAGAAAGCAGGTTGTAAAGGACCAAAACACTACTTGTACACACTCATATACACTCGTATACACTCATATGTCATACGTATAACAATCAACGCAATGTGTGATAGACGAAAATGATATCAAATTATGGTAACATGTTTTAGTAAATAAGATTTTTTAGTATTTTTATCAAAATTGTGCAACTACGAATTACTATATCGAGTTATTCAGAAAGCTTATCAAAATACATGGGAAAGAATGTAGTTTTACAAAAACATTAAACAATAGGAGTTCACGCTTGGTTAGTTTGTTGATTACAATAACAACCTCCGATTCCATGGAGTTTTGATTTTAAGCCTTCTAAACACACTCATGAAATAATATAAATCCTATGATTACAATCAGTGAAATGTCACTATAAATGACAACTGAAAACTAGTACTAACCGTTTATAAAGAAACACAAGCCGAACACGAAACCACATGAATGACCCTTAAAATCAATCAACTCATATCCAAAACTAATCAAGACCACTCCACAACCATTATCAAACACTCTCGGCTTAAAAAGCCACTTTATAAACCAAGTGATAACTTTCGATCTCCAAAATCATTTATTGAGCATCAAGGCAAGAAAGCAAGTTGTAAAGGACCAAAACACTATTTGTATACACTCATATACACTCGTAACACTCATATGTCATACGTATAACAATCAACGCAATGTGTGATAGACGAAAATGATATCAAATCATGGTAACATGTTTTAGTAAATAAGATTTTTTAATATTTAATCAAAATTGTGCAACTACAAATTACTACATCTAGTTATTCAAGAAAGCTTATCAAAATACATGGGAAAGAATGTAGTTTTACAAAAACATTAAACAATAGTAGTTCGCTCATGGATAGTTTGTTGCTTACAATAACAACCTCCGATTCCATAAAGTTTTGATTTTAAGTCTTCTAAACACACTCATGAAATAATATAATCGAATCCAATGATTACAATCATTGAAATGTCACTATAAATAACAACTGAAAATTGTACTAATTGTTTATAAGAAACACAAGCCAAACACGAAACCACATGAATGACCCTTAAATCAATGAACTCATGGCAAAACTAATCAAGACCACTCCACAACCATTATCAAACACTCTCGGCTTAAAAAGCCACTTATATAAACCAAGTGATAACTTTCGATCTCCAAAATCATTTATTGAGCATCAAGGCAAGAAAGCAAGTTGTAAAGGACCAAAACACTATTGTATACACTCATATACACTCGTATACACTCATATGTCATACGTATAACAATCAACGCAATGTGTGATAGACGAAAATGATATCAAATCATGGTAACATGTTTTAGTAAATAAGATTTTTTAGTATTTTTATCAAAATTGTGCAACTACGAATTACTATATCGAGTTATTCAGAAAGCTTATCAAAAATACGAAAGAATGTAGTTTTACAAAACATTAAACAATAGGAGTTCACGCTTGGTTAGTTTGTTGATTACAATAACAACCTCCGATTCCATGGAGTTTTGATTTTAAGCCTTCTAAACACACTCATGAAATAATATAATCGAATCCGATGATTACAATCAGTGAAATGTCACTATAAATGACAACTGAAACTAGTACTAACCGTTTATAAAGAAACACAAGCCAAACACGAAACCCATGAATGACCCTTAAAATCAATCAACTCATACCCAAAACTAATCAAGACCACTCCACAACCATTATCAAACACTCTCGGCTTAAAAAGCCACTTATTAAACCAAGTGATAACTTTCGATCTCCAAAATCATTTATTGAGCTCAAGGCAAGAAAGCAAGTTGTAAAGGACCAAAACACTACTTGTATACACTCATATACACTCGTATACACTCATATGTCATACGTATAACAATCAACGCAATGTGTGATAGACGAAAATGATATCAAATATGGTAACATGATGTAGTAAATAAGATTTATTAGTATTTTATCAAAATTGTGCAACTACGAATTTATCGAGTTATTCAAGAAAGCTTATCAAAATACTGGGAAAGAATGTAGTTTTACAAAAACATTAAAAATAGGAGTTCACGCTTGGTTAGTTTGTTGATTACAATAACAACCTCCGATTCCATGGAGTTTTGATATTTAATCCTTCTAAACACACTCATGAAATATTATAATCGAATCTGATGATTACAATCAGTGAAATGTCACTATAAATGACAACTGAAAACTAGTACTAACCGTTTATAAAGAAACACAAGCCGAACACGAAACCACATGAATGACCCTTAAAATCAATCAACTCATACCCAAAACTAATCAAGACCACTCCACAACCATTATCAAACACTCTCGGCTTAAAAAGCCACTTATTAACCAAGTGATAACTTTCGATCTCCAAAATCATTTATTGAGCATCAAGGCAAGAAAGCAATTGTAAAGGACCAAAACACTAATTGTATACACTCATATACACTCGTATACACTCATATGTCATACGTATAACAATCAACGCAATGTGTGATAGACGAAAATGATATCAAATCTTGGTTACATGTTTTAGTAAATAAGATTTTTTAATATTTTAATCAAAATTGTGCAACTACAAATTACTACATCTAGTTATTCAAGAATGCTTATCAAAATACATGGGAAAGAATGTAGTTTTACAAAAACATTAAACAATAGTAGTTCGCTCATGGATAGTTTGTTGCTTACAATAACAACCTCCGATTCCATAAAGTTTTGATTTTTAAGTCTTCTAAACACACTCATGAAACTAATATAATCTAATCCAATGATTACAATCATTAAATGACACTATAAATAACAACTGAAAACTGTACTAATTGTTTATAACGAAACACAAGCCAAACACGAAACCACATGAATGACCCATTTAATTCAATGAACTCGTGGCCAAAACTAATCAAGACCACTCCACAACCATTATCAAACATTCTCGGCTTAAAACCACTTATATAAACCAAGTGATAACTTTCGATTTCCAAAATCATTTATTGAGCATCAAGGCAAGAAAGCTGGTTGTAAAGGACCAAAACACTATTTGTATACACTCATATACACTCGTACACACTCGTATGTCATACGTATAACAATCAACGCAATGTGTGATAGACGAAAATGATATCAAATCATGGTAACATGTTTTAGTAAATAAGATTTTTTAGTATTTTTATCAAAATTGTGCAACTACGAATTACTATATCGAGTTATTCAGGAAAGCTTATCCAAATAAATACGAAAGAATGTAGTTTTACAAAACATTAAACAATAGGAGTTCTGCTTGGTTAGTTTGTTGCTTACGATAACAACTCCGATTCCATGGAGTTTTGATTTTTAAGCCTTCTAAACACACTCATGAAATAATATAATCGAATCCGATGATTACAATCAGTGAAATGTCACTATAAATGACAACGAAATCTAGTACTAACCGTTTATAAAGAAACACAAGCCAAACACGAAACCCATGAATGACCCTTAAATCAATCAACTCATACCCAAAACTAATCAAGACCACTCCACAACCATTATCAAACTCTCTCGGCTTAAAAAGCCACTTATTTAAACCAAGTGATAACTTTAGATCTCCAAAATCATTACTGAGCCTCAAGGCAAGAAAGCAAGTTGTAAAGGACCAAAACACTAATTGTATACACTCATATACACTCGTATACACTCATATGTCATTCGTATAACAATCAACGCAATGTGTGATAGACGAAAATGATATCAAATTATGGTAACATGATGTAGTAAATAAGATTTTCAGTATTTTAATCAAAATTGTGCAACCACGAATTGTTGCATCGAGTTATTCAAGAAAGCTTAACAAAATACTTAGAGAAGAATGTAGTTTTACAAAAAACATTAAAAAATATGAGTTCACGCTTGTTTAGTTTGTTGATTACAATAACAACCTCCGATTCCATGGAGTTTTGATGTTTAAGCCTTCTAAACACACTCATGAAATAATATAATCGAACCGATGATTACAATCAGTGAAATGTCAATATAAATGACAACTGAAAACTAGTACTAACGGTGTATAAAGAAACACAAGCTGAACACGAAACCACATGAATGACCCTTAAAATCAATTAACTCGTACCCAAAACTAATCAAGACCACTCCACAACCATTATCAAACACTCTCGGCTTAAAAAGCCACTTATTTAACCAAAGTGATAACTTTCGATCTCCAAAATCATTTATTGAGCGTCAAGGCAAGAAAGCAAATTGTAAAGGACCAAAACACTAATTGTATACACTCATATACACTCGTATACACTCATATGTCATACGTATAACAATCAACGCAATGTGTGATAGACGAAAATGATATCAAATCTTGGTACATGTTTTAGTAAATAAGATTTTTTAATATTTTAATCAAAATTGTGCAACTACAAATTACTACATCTAGTTATTCAAGAAAGCTTATCAAAATACATGGGAAAGAATGTAGTTTTACAAAAACATTAAACAATAGTAGTTCGCTCATGGATAGTTTGTTGCTTACAATAACAACCTCCGATTCCATAAAGTTTTGATTTTTAAGTCTTCTAAACACACTCATGAACTAATATAATCTAATCCAATGATTACAATCATTTAAATGACACTATAAATAACAACTGAAAACTTGTACTAATTGTTTATAACGAAACACAAGCCAAACACGAAACCACATGAATGACCATTTAATTCAATGAACTCGTGGCCAAAACTAATCAAGACCACTCCACAACCATTATCAAACATTCTCGGCTTAAAAAGCCACTTATATAAACCAAGTGATAACTTTCGATTTCCAAAATCATTTATTGAGCATCAAGGCAAGAAAGCTGGTTGTAAAGGACCAAAACACTATTTGTATACACTCATATACACTCGTATACACTCATATGTCATACGTATAACAATCAACGCAATGTGTGATAGACGAAAATGATATCAAATCATGGTAACATGTTTTAGTAAATAAGTGTTTTTAGTATTTTTATCAAAATTGTGCAACTACGAATTACTATATCGAGTTATTCAGGAAAGTTTATCCAAATACATAGGAAAGAATGTAGTTTTACAAAAACATTAAACAATAGGAGTTCATGCTTGGTTAGTTTGTTGCTTACGATAACAAACTCCGATTCCATGGAGTTTTGATTTTTAAGCCTTCTAAACACACTCATGAAATAATATAATCGAATCTGATGATTACAATCAGTGAAATGTCACTATAAATGACAACTGAAATCTAGTACTAACCGTTTATAAAGAAACACAAGCCAAACACGAAACCCCATGAATGACCCTTAAAATCAATCAACTCATACCCAAAACTAATCAAGACCACTCCACAACCATTATCAAACACTCTCGGCATAAAAAGCCACTTATTTAAACCAACTGATAACTTTAGATCTCCAAAATCATTTACTGAGCCTCAAGGCAAGAAAGCAAGTTGTAAAGGACCAAAACACTAATTGTATACACTCATATACACTCATATACACTCATATGTCATACGTATAACAATCAACGCAATGTGTGAGAGACGAAAATGATATCAAATCTTGGTTACATGTTTTAGTAAATAAGATTTTTTAATATTTTAATCAAAATTGTGCAACTACAAATTACTACATCTAGTTATTGAACAAAGCTTATCAAAATACATGGGAAAGAATGTAGTTTTACAAAAACATTAAACAATAGTAGTTCGCTCATGGATAGTTTGTTGCTTACAATAACAACCTCCGATTCCATAAAGTTTTGATTTTTAAGTCTTCTAAACACACTCATGAACTAATATAATCTAATCCAATGATTACAATCATTTAAATGACACTATAAATAACAACTGAAAACTTGTACTAATTGTTTATAACGAAACACAAGCCAAACACGAAACCACATGAATGACCATTTAATCAATGAACTCGTGGCCAAAACTAATCAAGACCACTCCACAACCATTATCAAACATTCTCGGCTTAAAAAGCCACTTATATAAACCAAGTGATAACTTTCGATTCCAAAATCATTTATTGAGCATCAAGGCAAGAAAGCTGGTTGTAAAGGACCAAAACACTATTTGTACACACTCATATACACTCGTACCACTCGTATGTCATACGTATAACAATCAACGCAATGTGTGATAGACGAAAATGATATCAAATCATGGTAACATGTTTTAGTAAATAAGATTTTTTTAGTATTTTTATCAAAATTGTGCAACTACGAATTACTATATCGAGTTATTCAAGAAAGCTTATCCAAATACATAGGAAAGAATGTAGTTTTACAAAAACATTAAACAATAGGAGTTCATGCTTGGTTAGTTTGTTGCTTACGATAACAAACTCTTATTCCATGGAGTTTTGATTTTTAAGCCTTCTAAACACACTAATGAAATAATATAATCGAATCCGATGATTACAATCTGTGAAATGTCACTATAAATGACAACTGAAATCTAGTACTAACCGTTTATAAAGAAACACAAGCCAAACACGAAACCCCATGAATGACCCTTAAAATCAATCAACTCATACCCAAAACTAATCAAGACCACTCCACAACCATTATCAAACACTCTCGGCTTAAAAGCCACTTATTTAAACCAACTGATAACTTAGATCTCCAAAATCATTTACTGAGCCTCAAGGCAAGAAAGCAAGTTGTAAAGGACCAAAACACTAATTGTACACACTCATATACACTCGTATACACTCATAAGTCATTCGTATAACAATCAACGCAATGTGTGATAGACGAAAATGATATCAAATTATGGTAACATGATGTAGTAAATAAGATTTATCAGTATTTTAATCAAAATTGTGCAACCACGAATTGTTGCATCGAGTTATTCAAGAAAGCTTAACAAAATACTTAGAGAAGAATGTAGTTTTACAAAAAACATTAAAAAATAGGAGTTCACGCTTGGTTAGTTTGTTGATTACAATAACTACCTCCGATTCCATGGAGTTTTGATATTTAATCCTTCTAAACACACTCATGAAATAATATAATCGAACCCGATGATTACAATCAGTAAAATGTCAATATAAATGACAACTGAAAACTAGTACTAACGGTGTATAAAGAAACACAAGCCGAACACGAAACCACATGAATGACCCTTAAAATCAATTAACTCGTACCCAAAACTAATCAAGACCACTCCACAACCATTATCAAACACTCTCGGCTTAAAAAGCCACTTATTTAAACCAAGTTATAACTTTCGATCTCCAAAATCATTTATTGAGCGTCAAGGCAAGAAAGCAAGTTGTAAAGGACCAAAACACTAATTGTATACACTCATATACACTCGTATACACTCATATGTCATACGTATAACAATCAACGCAATGTGTGATAGACGAAAATGATATCAAATCTTGGTACATGTTTTAGTAAATAAGATTTTTTATATTTTAATCAAAATTGTGCAACTACAAATTATACATCTAGTTATTCAAGAAAGCTTATCAAAATACATGGGAAAGAATGTAGTTTTACAAAAACATTAAACAATAGTAGTTCGCTCGTGGATAGTTTGTTGCTTACAATAACAAACTCCGATTCCATAAAGTTTTGATTTTTAAGTCTTCTAAACACACTCATGAACTAATATAATCTAATCCAATGATTACATTCATTAAATGACACTATAAATAACAACTGAAATTTGTACTAATTGTTTATAACGAAACACAAGCCAAACACGAAACCACATGAATGACCATTTAATTCAATGAACTCGTGGCCAAAACTAATCAAGACCACCCCACAACCATTATCAAACTTCTCGGCTTAAAAAGCCACTTATATAAACCAAGTGATAACTTTCGATTCCAAAATCATTTATTGAGCATCAAGGCAAGAAAGCTGGTGTAAAGGACCAAAACACTATTTGTAGACACTCATATACACTCGTATACACTCATATGTCATACGTATAACAATCAACGCAATGTGTGATAGACGAAAATGATATCAAATCTTGGTTACATGTTTTAGTAAATAAGATTTTTAATATTTTAATCAAATTGTGCAACTACAAATTACTACATCTAGTTATTGAAGAAAGCTTATCAAAAACATGGGAAAGAATGTAGTTTTACAAAAACATTAAACAATAGTAGTTCGCTCATGGATAGTTTGTTGCTTACAATAACAACCTCCGATTCCATAAAGTTTTGATTTTAAGTCTTCTAAACACACTCATGAACTAATATAATCTAATCCAATGATTACAATCATTTAATGACACTATAAATAACAACTGAAAATGTACTAATTGTTTATAACGAAACACAAGCCAACACGAAACCACATGAATGACCATTTAATTCAATGAACTCGTGGCAAAACTAATCAAGACCACTCCACAACCATTATCAAACATTCTCGGCTTAAAAAGCCACTTATATAAACCAAGTGATAACTTTCGATTCTCAAAATCATTTATTGAGCATCAAGGCAAGAAAGCTGGTTGTAAAGGACCAAAACACTATTTGTATACACTCATATACACTCATACACACTCGTATGTCATACGTATAACAACCAACGCAATGTGTGATAGACGAAAATGATATCAAATCATGGTAACATGTTTTAGTAAATAAGATTTTTAGTATTTTAACAAAATTGTGCAACTACGAATTACTATATCGAGTTATTCAAGAAAGATTATCCAAATACATAGGAAAGAATGTAGTTTTACAAAAACATTAAACAATAGGAGTTCATGCTTGGTTAGTTTGTTGCTTACGATAACAAATCCGATTCCATGGAGTTTTGATTTTAAGCCTTCTAAACACACTCATGAAATAATATAATCGAATCCGATGATTACAATCAGTGAAATGTCACTATAAATGACAACTGAAATTAGTACTAACGTTTTAAAGAAACACAAGCCAAACACGAAACCCATGAATGACCCTTAAATCAATCAACTCATACCCAAAACTAATCAAGACCACTCCACAACCATTATCAAACACTCTCGGCTTAAAAAGCCACTTATTTAAACCAACTGATAACTTTAGATCTCCAAAATCATTTACTGAGCCTCAAGGCAAGAAAGCAAGTTGTAAAGGACCAAAACACTAATTGTATACACTCATATACACTCGTATACACTCATAAGTCATTCGTATAACAATCAACGCAATGTGTGATAGACGAAAATGATATCAAATTATGGTAACATGATGTAGTAAATAAGATTTATCAGTATTTTAATCAAAATTGTGCAACCACGAATTGTTGCATCGAGTTATTCAAGAAAGCTTAACAAATACTTAGAGAAGAATGTAGTTTTACAAAAAACATTAAAAATATGAGTTCACGCTTGTTTAGTTTGTTGATTACATAACAACCTCCGATTCCATGGAGTTTTGATGTTTAAGCCTTCTAAACACACTCATGAAATAATATAATCGAACCGATGATTACAATCAGTGAAATGTCAATAAATGACAACTGAAAACTACTAACGGTTGTATAAAGAAACACAAGCTGAACACGAAACCACATGAATGACCCTTAAAATCAATCAACTCGTACCCAAAACTAATCAAGACCACTCCACACCATTATCAAACACTCTCGGCTTAAAAGCCACTTATTTAAACCAAGTGATAACTTTCGATCTCCAAAATCATTTATTGAGCATCAAGGCAAGAAAGCAAGTTGTAAAGGACCAAAACACTAATGTATACACTCATATACACTCGTATACACTCATATGTCATACGTATAACAATCAACGCAATGTGTGATAGACGAAAATGATATCAAATATGGTTACATGTTTTAGTAAATAAGATTTTTTATATTTTAATCAAAATTGTGCAACTACAAATTACTACATCTAGTTATTCAAGAATGCTTATCAAAATACATGGGAAAGAATGTAGTTTTACAAAAACATTAAACAATAGTAGTTCGCTCCTGGATAGTTTGTTGCTTACAATAACAACCTCCGATTCCATAAAGTTTTGATTTTAAGTCTTCTAAACACACTCATGAACTAATATAATCTATCCAATGATTACATTCAGTTAAATGACACTATAAATAACAACTGAAAACTTGTACTAATGTTATAACGAAACACAAGCCAAACACGAAACCACATGAATGACCCTTAATTCAAAGAACTCGTGGCCAAAACTAATCATGACCACTCCACAACCATTATCAAACATTCTCGGCTTAAAAAGCACTTATATAAACCAAGTGATAACTTTCGATTCCAAAATCATTTATTGAGCATCAAGGCAAGAAAGCTGGTTGTAAAGGACCAAAACACTATTTGTATACACTCATATACACTCGTATAACTCATATGTCATACGTATAACAATCAACGCAATGTGTGATAGACGAAAATGATATCAAATCATGGTAACATGTTTTAGTAAATAAGATTTTTTAGTTTTTTATCAAAATTGTGCAACTACGAATTACTATATCGAGTTATTCAGGAAAGCTTATCCAAATACATAGGAAAGAATGTAGTTTTACAAAGACATTAAACAATAGGAGTTCATGCTGGTTAGTTTGTTGCTTACGATAACAACTCCGATTCCATGGAGTTTTGATTTTTAAGCCTTTAAAACACACTAATGAAATAATATAATCGAATCCGATGATTACAATCAGTGAAATGTCACTATAAATGACAACTGAAATCTAGTACTAATCGTTTATAAAGAAACACAAGCCAAACACGAAACCCCATGAATGACCCTTAAAATCAATCAACTCATACCCAAAACTAATCAAGACCACTCCACAACCATTATCAAACACTCTCGGCTTAAAAAGCCACTTATTAAACAACTGATAACTTTAGATCTCCAAAATCATTTACTGAGCCTCAAGGCAAGAAAGCAAGTTGTAAAGGACCAAAACACTAATTGTATACACTCATATACACTCGTATACACTCATAAGTCATTCGTATAACAATCAACGCAATGTGTGATAGACGAAAATGATATCAAATTATGGTAACATGATTTAGTAAATAAGATTTATCAGTATTTTATCAAAATTGTGCAACCACGAATTGTTGCATCGAGTTATTCAAGAAAGCTTAACAAAATACTTAGAAAGAATGTAGTTTTACAAAAACATTAAAAAATAGGAGTTCCCGCTTGGTTAGTTTGTTGATTACAATAACAACCTCCGATTCCATGGAGTTTTGATATTTAAGACTTCTAAAACACTCATGAAATAATATAATCGAACCGATGATTACAATCAGTGAAATGTCATATAAATGACAACTGAAAACTAGTACTAACGGTGTATAAGAAACACAAGCCAACACGAAACCACATGAATGACCCTTAAAATCAATCAACTCGTACCCAAAACTGATCAAGACCACTCCACAACCATTATCAAACACTCTCGGCTTAAAAACCCACTTATTTAAACCAAGTGAAGACTTTCGATATCCAAAATCATTTATTGAGCATCAAGGCAATAAAGCAAGTTGTAAAGGACCAAAACACTACTTGTACACGCTCATATACACTCGTATACACTCATATGTCATACGTATAACAATCAACGCAATGTGTGATAGACGAAAATGTTATCAAATTATGGTAATGATGTAGTAAATAAGATTTTTTAGTATTTTTATCAAAATTGTGCAATTACGAATTACTATATCGAGTTATTCACCAAAGCTTATCAAAATACATGGGAAAGTATGTAGTTTTACAAAAACATTAAACAATAGGAGTTCACGCTTGGTTAGTTTGTTGATTACAATAACAACCTCCGACTTCTAAACACACTCATGAAATAATATAATCGAATCCTATGATTGCAATCAGTGAAATGTCAGTATAAATGAGAACTGAAAACTAGTACTAACCGTTTATAAAGAAACACAAGCCGAACACGAAACCATATTAATGACCCTTAAAATCAATCAACTCATATCCAAAACTAATCAAGACCACTCCACAACCATTATCAAACACTCTCGGCTTAAAAGTCACTTATATAAACCAAGTGATAACTTTCGATTTCCAAAATCAGTTATTGAGCATCAAGGCAAGAAAGCTGGTTGTAAAGGACCAAAACACTATTTGTATACACTCATATACACTCGTATACACTCATATGTCATACGTATAACAATCAATGCAATGTGTGATAGACGAAAATGATATCAAATCATGGTAGCATGTTTTAGTAAATAAGATTTTTTAGTATTTTTATCAAAATTGTGCAACTACGAATTACTATATCGAGTTATTCAGGAAAGCTTATCCAAATACATAGGAAAGAATGTAGTTTTACAAAAACATTAAACAATAGGAGTTCATGCTTGGTTAGTTTGTGGCTTACGATAACAAACTATGATTCCATGGAGTTTTGATTTTTAAGCCTTCTAAACACACTCATGAAATAATATAATCGAATCCGATGATTACAATCAGTGAAATGTCACTATAAATGACAACTGAAATCTAGTACTAACCGTTTATAAAGAAACACATCCAAACACGAAACCCATGAATGACCCTTAAAATCAATCAACTCATACCCAAAACTAATCAAGACCACTCCACAACCATTATCAAACACTCTCGGCTTAAAAAGCCACTTATTTAAACCACTGATAACTTTAGATCTCCAAAATCATTTACTAAGCCTCAAGGCAAGAAAGCAAGTTGTAAAGGACCAAAACACTAATTGTATACATCATATAACTCGTATACCTCATATGTCATACGTATAACAATCAACGCAATGTGTGATAGACGAAAATGATATCAAATCTGGTTACATGTTTTAGTAAATAAGATTTTTTAATATTTTAATCAAAATTGTGCAACTACAAATTACTACATCTAGTTATTGAAGAAAGCTTATCAAAATACATGGGAAAGAATGTAGTTTTACAAAAACATTAAAACAATAGTAGTTCGCTCATGGATAGTTTGTTGCTTACAATAAACCTCGATTCCATAAAGTTTTGATTTTTAAGTCTTCTAAACACACTCATGAACTAATATAATCTAATCCAATGATTACAATCATTAATGACACTATAAATAACAACTGAAACTGTACTAATTGTAAAGAAACACAAGCCAAACAGGAAACCACATGAATGACCATTTAATTCAATGAACTCGTGGCCAAAACTAATCAAGACCACTCCACAACCATTATCAAACATCTCGGCTTAAAAAGCCACTTATAGAAACCAAGTGATAACTTTCGATTTCCAAAATCATTTATGAGCAACAAGGCAAGAAAGCTGGTTGTAAAGGACCAAAACACTATTTGTATATACTCATATACACTCGTACACACTCATATGTCATACATATAACAATCAACGCAATGTTGGATAGACGAAAATGATATAAAATCATGGTAACATGTTTAGTAAATAGATTTTTTAGTATTTATCAAATTTGTGCATCTACGAATACATATCGAGTTATTCAGGAAAGCTTATCCAATACATAGGAAAGAATGTAGTTTACAAAACATTAAACAATAGGAGTTCATGCTTGGTTAGTTTGTTGCTTACGATAACAACTCCGATTCCATGGAGTTTTGATTTTTAAGCCTTCTAAACACATCATGAAATAATATAATCGAATCCGATGATTACAATCAGTGAAATGTCACTATAAATGACAACTGAAATCTAGTACTAACCGTTTATAAAGAACCACAAGCCAAACACGAAACCCATGAATGACCCTTAAAATCATCAACTCATACCCAAAACTAATCAAGACCACTCCACAACCATTATCAAACACTCTCGGCTTAAAAAGCCACTTATTTAAACAACTGATAACTTAGATCTCCAAATCATTTACTGAGCCTCAAGGCAAGAAAGCAAGTTGTAAAGGACCAAAACACTAATTGTATACACTCATATACACTCGTATACACTCATAAGTCATTCGTATAACAATCAACGCAATGTGTGATAGACGAAAATGATATCAATTATGGTAACATGATGTAGTAAATAAGATTTATCAGTATTTTAATCAAAATTGTGCAACCACGAATTGTGCATCGAGTTATTCAAGAAGCTTAACAAAATACTTGAGAAGAATGTAGTTTTACAAAAAACATTAAAAAATAGGAGTTCACGCTTGGTTAGTTTGTTGATTACTATAACAACCTCCGATTCCAGGAGTTTTGATATTTAATCCTTCTAAACACACTCATGAAATAATATAATCGAACCCGATGATTACAATCAGTGAAATGTCAATATAAATGACAACTGAAAACTAGTACTAACGGTGTATAAAGAAACACAAGCCGAACACGAAACCACATGAATGACCCTTAAAATCAATTAACTCGTACCAAACTAATCAAGACCACTCCACAACTATTATCAAACACTCTCGGCTTAAAAAGCCACTTATTTAAACAAGTGCACTTTCGATCTCAAAATCATTATTGAGCGTCAAGGCAAGAAAGCAAGTTGTAAAGGACCAAAACACTAATTGTATACACTCATATACACTCGTATACACTCATATGTCATACGTATAACAATCAACGCAATGTCTGATAGACGAAAATGATATCAAATCTTGGTTACATGTTTTAGTAAATAAGATTTTTTAATATTTTAATCAAAATTATGCAACTACAAATTACTACATCTAGTTATTCAAGAAAGCTTATCAAAATACATGGGAAAGAATGTAGTTTTACAAAAACATTAAACAATAGTAGTTCGCTCATGGATAGTTTGTTGCTTACAATAACAACCTCCGATTCCATAAAGTTTTGATTTTTAAGTCTTCTAAACACACTCATGAACTAATATAATCTAATCCAATGATTAAATCATTAAATGACACTATAAATAACAACTGAAAACTTGTACTAATTGTTTATAACGAAACACAAGCCAAACACGAAACATGAATGATCATTTAAATCAATGAACTCGTGGCCAAAACTAATCAAGACCACTCCACAACCATTATCAAACATTCTCGGCTTAAAAGCCACTTATATAAACCAAGTGATAACTTTCGATTTCCAAATCATTTATTGAGCATCAAGGCAGAAAGCTGTTGTAAAGGACCAAAAACACTATTTGTTACACTCATATACACTCGTATACACTCATATGTCATACGTATAACAATCAACGCAATGTGTGATAGACGAAAATGATATAAATCATGGTAACATGTTTTAGTAATAAGATTTTTAGTATTTTATCAAATTATGCAACTACGAATTACTATATCGAGTTATTCAAGAAAGATTATCAAAATACATGGGAAGAATGTAGTTTTACAAAACATTAAACAATAGGAGTTCACGCTTGGTTAGTTTCTTGATTACAATAACAACCTCCGATTCCATGGAGTTTTGATTTTTAGCCTTCTAAACACACTCATGAAATAATATAATCGAATCCGATGATTAGAATCAGTGAAATGTCACTATAAACGACAACTGAAAATAGTACTAACCGTTTATAAAGAAACACAAGCCAAACACGAAAAAACATGATGACCCTTAAAATCTATCAACTCAGACCCAAAACTAATCAAGACAACTCCACAACCATTATCAAACTCTCGGCTTAAAAAGCCACTTATATAAACCAAGTGATAACTTTCGATCTCCAAAATCATTTATTGAGCATCAAGGCAAGAAAGCAAGTTGTAAAGGACCAAAACACTACTTGTACACACTCATATACACTCGTATACACTCATATGTCATACGTATAACAATCAACGCAATGTGTGATAGACGAAAATGATATCAAATCATGGTAGCATGTTTTAGTAAATAAGATTTTTAGTATTTTTATCAAAATGTGCAACTACGAATACTATATCGAGTTATTCAGGAAAGCTTATCCAAATACATAGGAAAGAATGTAGTTTTACAAAAACATTAAACAATAGGAGTTCATGCTTGGTTAGTTTGTTGCTTACGATAACAAACTATGATTCCATGGAGTTTGATTTTAAGCCTTCTAAACACACTCATGAAATAATATAATCGAATCCGATGATTACAATCAGTGAAATGTCACTATAAATGGCAACTGAAATCTAGTACTAACCGTTTATAAAGAAACACAAGCCAAACACGAAACCCATGAATGACCCTTAAAACAATCAACTCATACCCAAACTAATCAAGACCACTCCACACCATTATCAAACACTCTCGGCTTAAAAAGCCACTTATTTAAACCAACTGATAACTTTAGATCTCCAAAATCGTTTATGAGCCTCAAGGCAAGAAAGCAAGTTGTAAAGGACCAAACACTAATTGTAACACTCATATATACTCGTATACACTCAAACGTCATACGTATAACAATCAACGCAATGTGTGATACACGAAAATGATATCAAATCTGGTACATGTTTTAGTAAATAAGATTTTTTAGTATTTTAATCAAAATTGTGCAACTACAAATTACTACATCTAGTTATTCAAGAAAGCTTATCAAATACATGGGAAAGAATGTAGTTTTACAAAAAAATTAAACAATAGTAGTTCGCTCATGGATAGTTTGTTGCTTACAATATAACCTCCGATTCCATAAAGTTTTGATTTTAAGTCTTCTAAACACACTCATGAAATAAATAATCTAATCCAAGGATTACAATCAGTTAAATGACACTATAAATAACAACTGAAAACTTGTACTAATGGTTTAACGAAACAGAAGCCAAACACGAAACCACATGAATGACATTAAATCAATGAACTCGTGGCCAAAACTAATCAAGACCACTCCACAACCATTATCAAACATTCTCTGCTTAAAAAGCCACTTATATAAACCAAGTGAACTTTCGATTTCCAAAATCATTTATTGAGCATCAAGGCAAGAAAGATGGTTGTAAAGGACCAAAACACTATTGTATACACTCATATACACTCGTATACACTATATGTCATACGTATAACAATCAACGCAATGTGTGATAGACGAAAATGTATCAAATCATGGTAACATGTTTTAGTAAACAAGATTTTTTAGTATTTTTATCAAAATTGTGCAACTACGAATTACTATATCGAGTTATTCAGGAAAGCTTATCCAATACATAGGAAAGAATGTAGTTTTA
>JACCIZ010000270.1:0-31153 GCA_025506415.1 Flaveria robusta | reverse complement strand
TTTTAATCGATCACACATTGCGTTTCTGTTACGTACGCTTACTTTCACTACGCAACTATAAGTGATTCACGTTTCTTATTGAATGAATAGGAGTAGTTTCTTTTTCATTTATAACTAGTTTCTTTTCTTGATGGTCAATAACGGATTCCATGAGAGTGACAATGGCACTTGGATAGATTAAGTGGATATGTAGGTAGAGTGTTCGAAGTTGGTTGTGTAGTGTTGTTGATGAGTTTTGGGTGCTTGTTGATTGATTTAAAGAGTCATTCATGTGTTTTGTGTTGCTTTTGGTTTTGATTGAAACAATAGATTCAATTTCTATTTTTGATTAATAAGTATGATTTTAATGATTTTATAATCAGACTTGATTAGATTCGTTTAGAGTGTGTTTAGATGGTTTGAAAAACTTCATATCATTGGAGGTTGTTACGGAACGAAAAAAAGCTATCAATGCCTTAACTATTGTAGTTTAATAATTTGTATAACTAGCAACTTACTATGCATTTACTTAAGCTTTTGCAAATATTTTGATGCACAATTCTATAGCTATACAATTTTGATTGAAATACTAGAAAGTGTATTGCTTGGTCTTGTTACGTTGATTGACTTCATTTTATTCGATCACACATTGCGTTTTTTTGTTACGTACGCTTACTTTCACTACGCAACTATAAGTGATTCACATTTCTTATGAATGAATACGAGTAGTTTTGGTCATTTACAATAGTTTTCTTTTCTTGATGGTAATATGGATTCCATTATGTGACAATTGTCACTTGGATAGATCAGTGGATTTGTGCGCAAAAGTGTTCGAAGTTGGTTGTGTAGTGTTGTTGATGAGTTTTGGGTGCTTGTTGATTGATTTAAAGAGTCATTCATGTGTTTTGTGTTTGCTTTTGGTTTTCATTCAACCAATAGTTATAATTTCCTATTTTGATTAATAAGTATGATTTAATGATTATTATAATCAGACTATTAGATTCGTTTAGTAGTGTGTATAGATGGTTTGATAATCAAAACTTCATATCATTGGAGGTTGTCACGAAATGCAAAAAAGCTATCAATGCGTAAACTATTGTAGTTTAATAATTTTGAATAACTAGCAACCTTACTATGCATTTACTTAAGCTTTTGCAAATATTTTGATGCACAATTCTATAGCTATACAATTTGATTGAAATACTAGAAAATCTTATTTGCTTGGTCTTGTTACGTTGATTGACTTCTTTTTATCAATCGCACATTGAGTTTTCTTGTTACGTACGCTTACTTTCACTACGTAACTATAAGTGATTCACGTTCTTATTGAATGAATAGGAGTAGTTTCTTGGTCATTTATTACTAGTTTCCTTTTCTGATGGTCAATAAATGATTCCATTGAGTGACAATTGTCACATGGACAGATTAAGTGGATTTTGTAGGCAAGAGTGTTCGAAGTTGGTTGTGTAGTTTTGTTGATGAGTTTTGGGTGCTTGTTGATTGATTTTAAGAGTCATTCATGTGT
Source organism: Flaveria robusta (assembly GCA_025506415.1). Lineage (NCBI taxonomy): Eukaryota > Viridiplantae > Streptophyta > Magnoliopsida > Asterales > Asteraceae > Flaveria > Flaveria robusta. The sequence continues at coordinate 29,649 of JACCIZ010000270.1, read as the reverse complement.
TTTTGTTTGCTTTTGGTTTTGATTCAAACAATAGATTCAATTTCTATTTTTGATTAATAAGTACGATTTTAATGATTATTATAATCAGACTAGATTAGATTCGTTTAGTAGTGTGTGTTTAGATGGTTTGACAATCAAAACTTCATATCATGGAGGTTGTCACGGAATGCAAAAGCTATGAATGCGTTAACTATTGTAGTTTAATAATTTTGAATAACTAGCAACCTTACTATGCATTTATTAAGCTTTTGCATATTTTGATACACAATTCTATAGCTATACAATTTGATTGAAATAGTAGAAACTTATTTGCTTGGTCTTGTTACGTTGATTGACTTCTTTATATCGATTGCACATTGAGTTTTCTTGTTACGTACGCTTACTTTCACTACGCAACTATAAGTGATTCACGTTTCTTATTGAATGAATAGGAGTAGTTTCTTTTCATTTATAACTAGTTTCCTTTTCTTGATGGTCAATAACGGATTCCATTGAGTGACAATTGCCACTTGGATAGATTAATGGATTTTGTAGGTAGAGTGTTCGAAGTTGGTTGTGTAGTGTTGTTGATGAGTTGGGTGCTTTTTGATTGATTTAAAGAGTCATTCATGTGTTTTTGTGTTTGCTTTTGTTTTGATTGAAAACAATAGATTCAATTTCCTATTTTGATTAATAAGTATGATTTTAATGATTATTATAATCAGACTGATTAGATTCGTTTAGGAGTGTGTTTAGATGGTTTGATAATCAAAACTTCATATCATTAGAGGTTGTTACGGAATGAAAAAAAGCTATCAATGCGTTAACTATTGTAGTTTAATAATTTTGTATAACTAGCAACCTACTATGCATTTACTTAAGCTTTTGCAATATTTTGATGCACAATTCTATAGCTATACAATTTGTTGAAATACTAGAAACTTATTTGCTTGGTCTTGTTACGTTGATTGACTTCTTTTAATCGATCGCACATTGGTTTTCTTGTTACGTACGCTTACTTTCACTACGCAACTATAAGTGATTCACGTTTCTTATTGAATGAATAGGAGTAGTTCTTTTTCATTTATAACTAGTTTTCTTTTCTTGATGGTCAATAACGGATTCCATTGAGTGACAATTGCCACTTGGATAGATTAAGTGGATATTGTAGGTAGAGTGTTCGAAGTTGGTTGTGTAGTGTTGTTGATGAGTTTTGGGTGCTTGTTGATTGATTAAAGAGTCATTCATGTGTTTGTGTTTGCTTTGGTTTGATTGAACAATAGATTCATTTCCTATTTTTATGTGATTTTAATGATTATTATAATCAGACTTGATTAGATTCGTTTAGAAGTGTGTTTAGATGGTTTGATAAAACTTCATATCATTGGAGGTTGTTACGGAACGAAAAAAGCTATCAATGCGTTAACTATTGTAGTTTAATAATTTGTATAACTAGCAACCTTACTATGCATTTACTTAAGCTTTTGCAAATTTTGATGCACAATTCTATAGCTATACAATTTGATTGAAATACTAGAAAGTGTATTTGCTAGGTCTTGTTACGTTGATTGACTTCATTTTATTCGATCACACATTGCGTTTTTTTGTTACGTACGCTTACTTTCACTACGTTACTATAAGTGATTCACATCTTATTGAATGAATACGAGTAGTTTCTTGGTCATTTATAACTAGTTTCCTTTTCTTGATGGTCAATATAGGATTCCATTATGTGACAATTGTCACTTGGATAGATTAAGTGGATTTGTGGCAAAAGTGTTCGAAGTTGGTTGTGTAGTGTTGTTGCTGAGTTTTGGGTGCTTGTTGATTGATGTAAAGAGTCATTCATGTGTTTTTGTGTTTGTTTTGGTGTTGATTCAACCAATATATAATTTCCTATTTTTGATTAATAAGTATGATTTTAATGATTATTATAATCAGACTAGATTAGATTCGTTTAGTAGTGTGTTTAGATGGTTTGACAATCAAAACTTCATATCATTGGAGGTTGTCACGAAATGCAAAAAGCTATCAATGCGTTAACTATTGTAGTTTAATAATTTGAATAACTAGCAACTTACTATGCATTTACTTAAGCTTTTGCAAATATTTTGATGCACAATTCTATAGCTATACATTTTGATTGAAATAGTAGAAAATGTTATTTGCTTGGTCTTGTTACGTTGATTGACTTCTTTTTAATCAATCGCACATTGAGTTTCTTGTTACGTACGCTTACTTTCACTACGCAACTATAAGTGATTCACGTTTCTTATTGAATGAATAGGAGAGTAGTTTCTTGGTCATTTATTACTAGTTTCCTTTCTTGATGGTCAATAAAGGATTCCATTGAGTGACAATTGTCACATGGATAGATTAAGTGGATTTTGTAGGCAAGAGTGTTCGAAGTTGGTTGTGTAGTGTTTTTGATGAGTTTTGGGTGCTTGTTGATTGATTTAAAGAGTCATTCATGTGTTTTGTGTTTGCTTTTGGCTTTGATTCAAACAACAGATTCAATTTCCTATTTTGATTAATAAGTACGATTTTAATGATTTTTATAATCAGACTAGATTAGATTCGTTTAGTAGTGTGTTTAGATGGTTTGACAATCAAAACTTCATATCATTGGAGGTTGTCACGAAATGCAAAAAGCTATGAATGCGTTAACTATTGTAGTTTAATAATTTTGATAACTAGCAACCTTACTATGCATTTACTTAAGTTTTGCAAATATTTGATACACATTCTATAGCTATACAATTTTGATTGAAATAGTAGAAAATCTTATTTTCTTGGTTGTTACGTTGATTGACTTCTTTTAATCGATCGCACATTGAGTTTTCTTGTTACGTACGCTTACTTTCACTACGCAACTATAAGTGATTCACGTTTCTTATTGAATGAATAGGAGTAGTTCTTGGTCATTTATAACTAGTTTCTTTTCTTGATGGTCAATACGGATTCCATTGAGTGACAATTGCCATGGATAGATTAAGTGGATTGTAGTAGAGTGTTCGAAGTTGGTGTGTAGTGTTGTTGATGAGTTTTGGGTGCTTTTGATTGATTAAAGAGTCATTCTGTGTTTTGTGTTTGCTTTGGTTTTGATTGAAACAATAGATTCAATTTCCTATTTTTGATTAATAAGTATGATTTAATGATTATTATAATCAGACTTGATTAGATTCGTTTAGGAGTGTGTTTAGATGGTTTGATAATCAAAACTTCATATCATTAGAGGTTGTTACGGAATGAAAAAAAGCTATCAATGCGTTAATATTGTAGTTTAATAATTTTGTATAACTAGCAACCTTACTATGCATTTACTTAAGCTTTTGCAAATATTTTGATGCACAATTCTATAGCTATACAATATTGTTGAAATACTAGAAACTGTTATTTGCTTGGTCTTGTTACGTTGATTGACTTCATTTTATCGATCACACATTGCGTTTTTTTGTTACGTACGCTACTTTCACTACGCAACTGTAAGTGATTCGTTTCTTATTGAATGAATACGAGTAGTTTCTTGGTCATTTATAACTAGTTTCTTTTCTTGATGGTCAATAAGGATTCCATTGAGTGACAATTACACTGGATAGATTAAGTGGATTTGTAGGCAAGAGTGTTCGAAGTTGGTTGTGTAGTGTCGCTGATGAGTTTTGGGTGCTTTTGATTGATTTAAAGAGTCATTCATGTTTTGTGTGTTTGCTTTGGTTTTGATTGAAACAATAGATTCAATTTCCTATTTTTGATTAATAAGTATGATTTTAATGATTATTATAATAAGACTTGATTAGATTCGTTTAGGAGTGTGTTTAGATGGTTGATAATCAAAACTTCATATCATTGGAGGTGTTAAGAAATGAAAAAAAAAAAGCTATCAATGCGTTAACTATTGTAGTTTAATAATTAGTATAACTAGCAACCTTACTATGCATTTACTTAAGCTTTTGCAAATATTTTGATGCACAATTTATAGCTATACAATTTTTATTGAAATACTAGAAAGTCTTATTTGCTTGGTCTTGTTACGTTGATTGACTTCGTTTTAATCGATCACACATTGCGTTTTCTTGTTACGTACGCTTACTTTCACTAGGCAACTATAAGTGATTCACGTTCTTATTGAATGAATAGGAGTAGTTTCTTTCATTTATAACTAGTTTCTTTTTTGATGGTCAATAACGGATTCCATTGAGTGACAATTGCCACTGGATAGATTAAGTGGATTGTAGGTAGAGTGTTCGAAGTTGGTTGTGTAGTGTTGTTGATGAGTTTTGGGTGCTTGTTGATTGATTTAAAGAGTTATTCATGTGTTTTGTGTTTGCTTTTGGTTTGATTGAAACAATAGATTCAATTTCCTATTTTTGATTAATAAGTTGATTTAATGATTATTATAATCAGACTTGATTAGATTCGTTTAGGAGTGTGTTTAGATGGTTTGATAATCAAAACTTCATATCATTGGAGGTTGTTACGGAATGAAAAAAAGCTATCAATGCGTTAACTATTGTAGTTAATAATTTTGTATAACTAGCAACCTTACTATGCATTTACTTAAGCTTTTGCAAATATTTTGATGCACAATTCTATAGCTATACAATTTTTATTGAAATACTAGAAAGTGTTATTTGCTTGGTCTTGTTACGTTGATTGACTTCATTTATTCGATCACACATTGCGTTTTTTGTTACGTACGCTTACTTTCACTACGCACTGTAAGTGATTCACGTTCTTATTGAATGAATACGAGTAGTTTCTTGGTCATTTATAACTAGTTTCTTTTCTTGATGGTCAATAAAGGATTCCATTGAGTGACAATTATCACCGGGACAGATTATGTGGATTTTGTAGGCAAGAGTGTTCGAAGTTGGTTGTGTAGTGTTGTTGATGAGTTTTGGGTGCTTTTTGATTGATTTAAAGAGTCATTCTTGTGTTTATTGTTTGCTTTGGTTTTGATTCAAACAACAGATTGAATTTCCTATTTTTGATTAATAAGTATGATTTTAATGATTATTATAATCAGACTTGATTAGATTAAATTCGTTTAGGAGTGTGTTTAGATGGTTTGATAATCAAAACTTCATATCGTTGGAGGTTCTCACGGAATACAAAAAGCTATCAATGCGTTAACTATTGTAGTTTAATAATATTGTATAACTAGCTCCCTTACTATGCATTTACTTAAGCTTTTTCAAATATTTTGATTCACAATTCTATGGCTATACAATTTTGATTGAAAAACTAGAAAAACTTATTTGTTTGGTCTTATTACGTTGATTGACTTCTTTTTAATCGATCACACATGGCATTTTTTTGTTACGTACGATTACTTTCACTACGCCACTATAAGTGATTCACATTTCTTATTGAATGAATACGAGTAATTTCTTGGTCATTTACAACTAGTTTCCTTTTCTTGATGGTCAATATAGGATTCCATTGTGTGACAATTGTCACTTGGAAAGATCAAGTGGATATTGTGCGCAAAACTGTTTGAAGTTGGTTGTGTAGTGTTGTTGATGAGTTTGGGTGCTTGTTGATTGATGTAAAGAGTCATTCATGTGTTTCATATTGCATTTGGTTTTCATTCAACCCATAGATTAATTCCTATTTTAGATTGATAAGTATGATTTAATAATTATTAAAATCAGACTGATTAGATTCGTTTAGTAGTGTGTTTAGATGGTTTGACAATCAAAACTTCATATCATGGAGGTTGTCACGGAATGCAAAATGGTATGAATGCGTTAACTATTATAGTTAATAATTTTGTATAACTAGCTACCATACTATGCATTTACTTAAGCTTTTGCAATATTTTGATGCACAATTCTATAGCTATACAATTTGATTGAAATAGTAGAAAATCTTATTTGCTTGGTCTTGTACGTTGATTGACTTCTTTTAATCTATCGCACATTGAGTTTTTTTTATGTACGCTTACTTTCACTACGCAACTCTAAGTGATTCACGTTTCTTATTGAATGAATAGGAGTAGTTTCTTGCTCAATTATAACTAGTTCATTTCTTGATGGTCAATAACGGATTCCATTGAGTGACAATTGCCACTTAGATAGATTATGTGGATTTTGTAGGTAAGAGTGTTCGAAGTTGGTTTGTAGTGTGTGTTGATGAGTTTTGGGTGCTTGTTGATTGATTTAAAGAGTCATTCATGTGTTTTGTGTTTCTTTTGGTTTGGATTGAAACAATAGATTCAATTTCTATTTTTGATTAATAAGTATGATTTTAATGATTATTATAATCAGACTCGATTAGATTCGTTTAGAGTGTGTTTAGATGGTTTGATAATCAAAACTTTATATCATTGGAGGTTGTTACGGAATGAAAAAAAGCTATCAATGCGTTAACTATTGTAGTTTAATAATTTTGTATAACTAGCAACCTTACTATGCATTTACTTAAGCTTTTGCAAATATTTTGATGCACAATTCTATAGCTATACAATTTTATTGAAATACTAGAAAGTGTTATTTGCTTGGTCTTGTTACGTTGATTGACTTCATTTTAATCGATCACACATTGTGTTTTCTTGTTACGTACGCTTACTTTCACTACGCAACTATAAGTGATTCACGTTTCTTATTGAATGAATATGAGTAGTTTCTTGGTCATTTATTACTAGTTTCCTTTTCTTGATGGTCAATAAATGATTCCATTGAGTGACAATTGTCACCTAGACAGATTAAGTGGATTTGTAGGCAAGAGTGTTCGAAGTTGGTTGTGTAGTGTTGTTGATGAGTTTTGGGTGCTTGTTGATTGATTTAAAGAGATTCATGTGTTTTTGTGTGTTTGTTTTGATTCAAACAACAGATTCAATTTCCTATTTTTGATTAATAAGTATGATTTTAATGATATTGATTTAAAGAGTCATTCATGTGTTTTTGTGTTTGCTTTTGGTTTGATTCAAACAACAAATTCAATTTCCTATTTTTGATTAATAAGTATGATTTTAATGATTATTATAATCAGACTTGATTAGATTCGTTTAGGAGTGTGTTTAGATGGTTTGATAATCAAAACTTCATATCATTGGAGGTTGTCACGGAATACAAAAAGCTATCAACGCGTTAACTATTGTAGTTTAATAATATTGTATAACTTGCTCCCTTACTATGCATTTACTTAAGCTTTTGCAAATGTTTTGATTCACAATTCTATAGCTATACAATTTTGATTGAAATACTAGAAAAACTTATTTGCTTGGTCTTATTACGTTGATTGACTTCATTTTATTCGATCACACATGGCGTTTTTTGTTACGTACGCTTACTTTCACTATGCCACTATAAGTGATTCACATTTCTTATTGAATGAATACGAGTAGTTTCTTGGTCATTTACAACTAGTTTTCTTTTCTTGATGGTCAATATAGGATTCCATTGTGTGACAATTGTCACTTGGATAGATCAAGTGATTTTGTGCGCAAAACTATTCGAAGTTGGTTGTGTAGTGTTGTTGATGAGTTTTGGGTGCTTGTTGATTGATGTAAAGAGTCATTCATGTTTTTCATGTTTGCATTGGTTTTCATTCAACCAATAGATATAATTTCCTATTTTGATTAATAAGTATGATTTTAATGATTATTATAATCAGACTTGATTATATTTGTTTAGTAGTGTATTAGATGCTTTGACAATCAAAACTTCATATCATTGGAGGTTGTCACGGAATGCAAAAAGCTATGAATGCGTTAACTATTGTAGTTTAAAATTTTGTATAACTAGCTACCATACTATGCATTTACTTAAGCTTTTGCAAATATTTTGATGCACAATTCTATAGCTATACAATTTTGATTGAAATAGTAGAAAATCTTATTTGCTTGGTCTTGTACGTTTGATTGACTTTTTTTTAATCGATCGCACATTGAGTTTTCTTATTATGTACGCTTACTTTCACTACGCAACTCTAAATGATTCACGTTTCTTATTGAATGAATAGAAGTAGTTTCTTGCTCAATTATAACTAGTTTCAATTCTTGATGGTCAATAACGGATTCCATTGAGTGACAATGCCACTTAGATAGATTAAGTGGATTTTGTAGGTAAGAGTGTTCGAAGTTGGTTGTGTAGTGTTGTTGATGAGTTTTGGGTGCTTGTTGATTGATTTAAAGAGTCATTCATGTGTTTTTGTGTTTTCTTTGGTTTGGATTGAAACAATAGATTCAATTTCTTATTTTTGATTAATAAGTATGATTTTAATGATTATTATAATCAGACTCGATTAGATTCGTTTAAGAGTTTGTTTAGATGGTTTGATAATCAAAACTTTATATCATTGGAGGTTGTTACGGAATGAAAAAAAGCTATCAATGCGTTAACTATTGTAGTTTAATAATTTTGTATAACTAGCAACCTTACTATGCATTTACTTAAGCTTTTGCAAATATTTGATGCACAATTCTATAGCTATACAATTTTATTGAAATACTAGAAAGTGTTATTTGCTTGGTCTTGTTATGTTGATTGACTTCATTTTAATCGATCACACATTGCGTTTTCTTGTTACGTACGCTTACTTTCACTACGCAACTATAAGTGATTCACGTTTCCTATTGAATGAATATAGAGTAGTTTCTTGGTCATTTATTACTAGTTTCCTTTTCTTGATGGTAATAATGATTCCATTGAGTGACAATTGTCACCTGGACAGATTAAGTGGATTTTGTAGGCAAGAGTGTTCGAAGTTGGTTGTGTAGTGTTGTTGATGAGTTTTGGGTGCTTGTTGATTGATTTAAAGAGTCATTCATGTGTTTTTCTATTTGCTTTTGGTTTTGATTCAAACAACAGATTCAATTTCCTATTTTTGATTAATAAGTATGATTTTAATGATATTGATTTAAAGAGTCATTCATGTGTTTTTGTGTTTGCTTTTGGTTTTGATTGAAACAACAGATTCAATTTTCTATTTTTGATTAATAAGTATGATTTTAATGATTATTATAATCAGACTTGATTAGATTCGTTTAGGAGTGTGTTTAGATGGTTTGATAATCAAAACTTCATATCATTGGAGGTTGTCACGGAATACAAAATGCTATCAATGCGTTAACTATTGTAGTTTAATAATATTGTATAACTAGCTCCCTTACTATGTATTTACTTACGCTTTTGCAAATATTTTATTCACAATTCTCTAGCTATATAATTTGATTGAAATACTAGAAAAAACTTAATTGCTTGGTCTTTTACGTTGATTGACTTCTTTTAATCGATCACACATGGCGTTTTTTTGTTCGTAGGCTTACTTTCTCTACGCCACTATAAGTGATTCACCTTCTTATTGAATGAATACGAGAGTTTCTTGGTTATTTACAACTAGTTTCTTTTTCTTGATGGTCAATATAGGATTCATTGAGTGACAATTGCCACTTGGATAGATCAAGTGTGTTTTGTGCGCAAAACTGTTCGAAGTTGGTTGTGTAGCGTTGTGATGAGTTTGGGGCTTGTTGATTGATGTAAAGAGTCATTCATGTTTTCATGTTTGCATTTGGTTTTCATTAAAACAATAGATATAATTTCCTATTTTGATTAATAAGTATGATTTTAATGATTATTATAATCAGACTTGATTAGATTCGTTTAGTAGTGTGTTTAGATGGTTGATAATCAAAACTTCATATCATTGGAGGTTGTCACGGAATACAAAAAGCTATCAATGCTGTTAACTATTATTTTATAACTAGCTCCCTTACTATGCATTTACTTAAGCTTTTGCAAATATTATGATTCACAATTCTATAGCTATACAATTTTGATTGAAAACTAGAAAAACTAATTTGCTTGGTCTTGTTACGTTGATTGACTTCTTTTTAATCGATCACACATGGCATTTTTTTGTTACGTACGCTTACTTTCACTACGTCACTATAAGTGATTCACGTTTCTTATTTAATGAATAGGAGTAGTTTCTTGCTCATTTATAACTAGTTTCCCTTTCTTGATGGTCAATAACGGATTCCATTGAGTGACAATTGCCACTTGGATAGATTAAGTGGATTTTGTAGGTAAGAGTGTTCGAAGTTGGTTGTGTAGTGTTCTTGATGAGTTTTGGGTGCTTGTTGATTGATTTAAAGAGTTATTCGTGTTTTTTTGTGTTTGCTTTTGGTTTTGATTGAAACAATAGATTCAATTTCCTATTTTGATTAATAAGTATGATTTTAATGATTGTTATAATCAGACTTGATTAGATTCGTTTAGGAGTGTGTTAGATGGTTTGATAATCAAAACATATCATAGGTTGTTACGGAATGAAAAAAAGCTATCAATGCGTTAACTATTATAGTTTAATAATTTGTATAACTAGCAACCTTACTATGCATTTACTTAAGCTTTTGCAAATATTTGAGCACAATTCTGTAGCTATACAATTTATATTGAAATATAGAAAAGTGTTATTGCTTGGTTGTTACGTTGATTGACTTCATTTTATTCGATCACACATTGCGTTTTCTTGTTACGTACGCTTACTTTCACTACGCAACTATAAGTGGTTCACGTTTCTTATTGAATGAATATGAGTAGTTTCTTGGTCATTTACAACTAGTTTCCTTTTCTTGATGGTCAATAAAGGATTCCATTGAGTGACAATTGTCACCTGGACAGATTAAGTGGATTTTGTAGGCAAGAGTGTTCGAAGTTGATTGTGTAGTGTTGTTGATGAGTTTTGGGTGCTTGTTGATTGATTTAAAGAGTCATTCATGTGTTTTTGTGTTTGCTTTTGGTTTTGATTGAAACAATAGATGAATTTCCTATTTTTGATTAATAATTATGATTTTAATGATTATTATAATCAGACATGATTAGATACGTTTAGGAGTGTGTTTAGATGGTTTGACAATCAAAACTTCATATCATTGGAGGTTGTCATGGAATGCAAAAAGCTATCAATGCGTTAACTATTGTAGTTTAATAATTTTATATAACTAGCTCCCTTACTATGCATTTGCTTAAGCTTTTGCAAATATTTGATTACAATTCTATAGCTATACAATTTTGATTGAAAAACTAGAAAAACAAATTTGCTTGGTCTGTTACGTTGATTGACTTCTTTTTAATCGATCACACATGGCATTTTTTGTTACGTACGCTTACTTTCACTACGCCACTATAAGTGATTCACATTTCTTATTGAATGAATATGAGTAGTTTCTTGGTCATTTTACTAGTTTCCTTTCTTGATGGTCAATAAATGATTCCATTGAGTGACAATTGTTTCCTGGACAGATTAAGTGGATTTTGTAGCACGAGTGTTCGAAGTTGGTTGTGTAGTGTTGTTGATGAATTTTGGGTGCTTGTTGATTGATTTAAAGAGTCATTCATGTGTTTTTGTGTTTGCTTTTGGTTTTGATTCAAACAACAGATTCAATTTCCTATTTTTGATTAATAAGTATGATTTTAATGATAATTATAATCAGACGTGATTAGATTCGTTTAGGAGTGTGTTTAGATGGTTTGACAATCAAAACTTCATATCATTGGAGGTTGTCAAGGAATACAAAAAGCTATCAATGCGTTAACTATTGTAGTTTAATAATATTATATAACTAGCTCCCTTACTATGCATTTGCTTAAGCTTTTGCAAATATTTTGATTCACAATTCTATAGCTATACAATTTTGATTGAAAAACTAGAAAAACAAATTTGCTTGGTCTTGTTACGTTGATTGACTTCTTTTTAATCGATCACACATGGCATTTTTTTGTTACGTACGCTTACTTTCACTACGCCATTATAAGTGATTCATGTTTCTTATTGAATGAATAGGAGTAGTTTATTGCTCATTTATAACTAGTTTCCTTTTCTTGATGGTCAATAACGGATTCCATTGAGTGACAATTACCACTTGGATAGATTAAGTGGATTTTGTAGGTAGGAGTGTTCGAAGTTGGTTGTGTAGTGTCTTGATGAGTTTTGGGTGCTTGTTGATTGATTTAAGAGTTATTCGTGTGTTTGTGTTTGCTTTGGTATTGACTGAAACAATAGATTCAATTTCCTATTTTGATTAATAAGTATGATTTTAATGATGTTATAATCAGACTTGAATAGATTCGTTTAGGAGTGTGTTTAGATGGTTTGATAATCAAAACTTCATATCATTGGAGGTTGTTACGGAATGAAAAAAAGCTATCAATGCGTTAACTATTGTAGTTTAATAATTTTGTATAACTAGCAACCTTACTATGCATTACTTAAGCTTTTGCAAATATTTTGAAGCACAATTCTATAGCTATACAATTTATATTGAAATACTAGAAAGTGTTATTTGCTTGGTCTTGTTACGTTGATTGACTTCATTTTATTCGATCACACATTGCGTTTTCTTGTTACGTACGCTTACTTTCACTACGCAACTATAAGTGTTCATTTCTTATTGAATGAATATGAGTAGTTTCTTGGTCATTTATAACTAGTTTCCTTTTCTTGATGGTCAATAAAGGATTCCATTGAGTGACAATTGCCACTTGGATAGATTAAGTGGATTTTGTAGGTAAGAGTGTTCGAAGTTGGTTGTGTAGTGTTGTTGATGAGTTTTGGGTGCTTGTTGATTGATTTAAAGAGTCATTCATGTGTTTTTGTGTTTGCTTTTGGTTTTGATTGAAACAATAGATTGAATTTCCTATTTTTGATTAATAAGTATGATTTTAATGATTATTATAATCAGACTTTATTAGATTCGTTTAGGAGTGTGTTTAGATGGTTTGATAATCAAAACTTCATATCATTGGAGGTTGTCACGGAATACAAAAAGCTATCAATGCGTTAACTATTGTAGTTTAATAATTTTGTATAACTAGCTACCTTACTTTGCATTTACTTAAGCTTTTGCAAATATTTTGGTGCACAATTCTATAGCTATACAATTTTGATTGAAATAGTAGAAAATATTATTTGCTTTGTCTTGTTACGTTGATTGACTTCTTTTAATCGACGCACATTGAGTTTTTTGTTACGTACGCTTACTTTCACTACGCAACTATAAGTGATTCACGTTTCTTATTGAATGAATAGGAGTAGTTTCTTGCTTATTTATAACTAGTTTTCTTTTCTTGATGGTCAATAACGGATTCCATTGAGTGACAATGGCCACTTGGATAGATTAAGTGGATTTTGTAGGTAAGAGCGTTCGAAGTTGGTTGTGTAGTGTTGTTGATGAGTTTTGGGTGCTTGTTGATTGATTTAAAGAGTCATTCATGTGTTTTTGTGTTTGCTTTTAGTTTTGATTAAAACAATAGATTCAATTTCCTATTTTTGATTAATAAGTATGATTTTAATGATTATTATAATCAGACTTGATTAGATTCGTTTAGGAGTGTGTTTAGATGGTTGATAATCAAAACTTCATATCATTGGAGGTTGTTACGGAATGAAAAAATCTATCAATGCGTTAACTATTGTAGTTTAATAATTTTGTATAACTAGCAACCTTACTATGCATTTACTTAAGCTTTTGCAAATATTTTGATGCACAATTCTATAGCTACACAATTTTTATTGAAATACTAGAAAGTTTATTTGCTTGGTCTGTTACGTTGATTGACTTCTTTTAAACGATCACACATTGCGTTTTCTTGTTACGTACGCTTACTTTCACTACGCAACTATAAGTGATTCACGTTTCCTATTGAATGAATAGGAGTAGTTTCTTGGTCATTTATACTAGTTCCTTTTTTTGATGGTCAATAAATGATTCCATTGAGTGACAATTGTCACCTGGACAGATTAAGTGGATTTTGTAGGCAAGAGTGTTCGAAGTTGGTTGTGTAGTGTTGTTGATGAGTTTTGGGTGCTTGTTGATTGATTTAAAGAGTCAATCATGTGTTTTTGTGTTTGCTTTTGGTTTTGATTCAAACAACAGATTCAATTTCCTATTTTTGATTAATAAGTATGATTTTAATGATTATTGTAATCAGACTTGATTAGATTCGTTTAGGAGTGTGTTTAGATGGTTTGATAATCAAAACTTCATATCATTGGAGGTTGTCACGGAATACAAAAAGCTATCAATGCGTTAACTATTGTAGTTTAATAATATTGTATAACTAGCTCCCTTACTATGCATTTACTTAAGCTTTTGTAAATATTTTGATTCACAATTCTATAGCTATACAATTTTGATTGAAAAACTAGAAAAACTTATTTGCTTGGTCTTGTTACGTTCATTGACTTCTTTTTAATCGATCACACATGGCATTTTTTTGTTACGTACGCTTACTTTCACTACGCCACTATAAGTGATTCACATTTCTTATTGAATGAATACGAGTAGTTTCTTGTCATTTACAACTAGTTTCCTTTTCTTGATGGTCAATATAGGATTCCATTGTGTGACAATTGTCACTTGGATAGATCAAGTGGATTTTGTGCGCAAACTGTTCGAAGTTGGTTGTGTAGTGTTGTTGATGAGTTTTGGGTGCTTGTTGATTGATTTAAAGAGTCATTCATGTGTTTTCATGTTTGCATTTGGTTTTCAATCAACCATAGATATAATTTCCTATTTTGATTAATAAGTATGATTTAATGATATTATAATCAGACTTGATTAGATTCGTTTAGTAGTGTGTTTAGATGGTTTGACAATCAAAACTTCATATCATTGGAGGTTGTCACGGAATGCAATAAGCTATGAATGCGTTAACTATTGTAGTTTAATAATTTTGTATAACTAGCAACCATACTTTGCATTTACAAATATTTTGATGCACAATTCTATAGCTATACAATTATATTGAAATACTAGAAAGTGTTATTTGCTTGGTCTTGTTACGTTGATTGACATTTTATTCTATCACACATTGCGTTTCCTGTTACGTACGCTTACTTTCACTACGCCACTATAAGTGATTCACATTTCTTATTGAATGAATACGAGTAGTTTCTTGGTCATTTACAACTAGTTTCTTTTCTTGATGGTCAATATAGGATTCCATTGTGTGACAATTGCCACTTGGATAGATCAAGTGGATTTTGTGCGCAAAACTGTTCGAAGTTGGTTGTGTAGTGTTGTCGATGAGTTTGGGTGCTTGTTGATTGATGTAAAGAGTCATTCATGAGTTTTCATGTTTGCATTTGGTTTTCATTCAACCATAGATATAATTCCTATTTTTGATTAATAAGTATGATTTTAATGACTATATAATCAGACTTGATTAGATTCGTTTAGTAGTGTGCTTAGATAGTTTGACAATCAAAACTTCATATCATTGGAGGTTGTCACGGAATGCAAAAAGCTATGAATGCGTTAACTGTAGTTTAATAATTTTGTATAACTAGCTACCATACTATGCATTTACTTAAGATTTTGCAAATATTTTGATGCACAATTCTATAGCTATACAATTTGATTGAAATAGTAGAAAAACTTTTTTGCTTCGTCTTGTTGCGTTGATTGACTTCATTTTATTCGATCACACATGGCGTTTTTGTTACGTACGCTTACTTTCACTACATGCCACTATAAGTGATTCACATTTCTTATTGAATGAATACGAGTAGTTTCTTGGTCATTT
Organism: Flaveria robusta; assembly: GCA_025506415.1. Taxonomy (NCBI): domain Eukaryota; kingdom Viridiplantae; phylum Streptophyta; class Magnoliopsida; order Asterales; family Asteraceae; genus Flaveria; species Flaveria robusta. The sequence continues at coordinate 14,137 of JACCIZ010000270.1, read as the reverse complement.
ACAACTAGTTTCCTTTTCTTGATGGTCAATATAGGATTCCATTGTGTGACAATTGTCACTTGGATAGATCAAGTGGATTTTGTGCGCAAAACTGTTCGAAGTTGGTTGTGTAGTGTTTGATGAGTTTTGGGTGCTTGTTGATTGATGTAAAGAGTCATTCATGAGTTTTATGTTTGCATTTGGTTTTCATTCAACCAATAGATATAATTCCTATTTTGATTAATAAGTATGATTTTAATGACTATTATAATCAGACTTGATTAGATTCGTTTAGTAGTGTGTTTAGATAGTTTGACAATCAAAACTTCATATCATTGGAGGTTGTCACGGAATGCAAAAAGCTATGAATGCGTTAACTATTGTAGTTTAATAATTTGTATAACTAGCTACCATACTATGCATTTACTTAAGCTTTTGCAAATATTTTGATGCACAATTCTATAGCTATACAATTTGATTGAAATAGTAGAAATCTTATTTGCTTGGTCTTGTTACGTTGATTGACTTCTTTTTAATCGATCGCACATTGAGTTTTCTTGTTACGTACGCTTACTTTCACTACGCACCATAAGTGATTCACTTTCTTATTGAATGAATAGGAGTAGTTTCTTTCTCATTTATAACTAGTTTCCTTTTCTTGATGGTCAATAACGGATTCCATTGAGTGACAATTGCCACTTGGATAGATTAAGTGGATTTTGTAGGTAAGAGTGTTCGAAGTTGGTTGTGTAGTGTTGTTGATGATTTTTGGGTGCTTGTTGATTGATTTAAAGAGTCATTCATGTGTTTTTGTGTTTGCTTTTGGTTTTGATTCAAACAATAGATTGAATTTCCTATTTTTGATTAATAAGTATGATTTTAATGATTATTATAATCAGACTTTATTAGATTCGTTTAGGAGTGTGTTTAGATGGTTTGATAATCAAAATTTCATCATTGGAGGTTGTCACGGAATACAAAAAGCTATCAATGCGTTAACTATTGTAGTTTAATATATTTGTATAACTAGCAACCTTACTATGCATTGACTTAAGCTTTTGCAAATATTTTGATGCATAATTCTATAGCTATACAATTTATATTGAAATACTAGAAAGTGTTATTTTCTTGGTCTTGTTACGTTGATTGACTTCATTTTATTCTATCACACATTGCGTTTTCCTGTTACGTACGCTTACTTTCACTACGCCACTATAAGTGATTCACATTTCTTATTGAATGAATACGAGTAGTTTCTTGGTCATTTACAACTAGTTTCCTTTTCTTGATGGTCAATATAGGATTCCATTGTGTGACAATTGCCACTTGGATAGATCAAGTGGATTTTGTGCGCAAAACTGTTCGAAGTTGGTTGTGTAGTGTTGTCGATGAGTTTTGGGTGCTTGTTGATTGATGTAAAGAGTCATTCATGAGTTTTCATGTTTGCATTTGGTTTTCATTCAACCAATAGATATAATTTCCTATTTTTGATTAATAAGTATGATTTTAATGACTATTATAATCAGACTTGATTAGATTCGTTTAGTAGTGTGTTTAGATAGTTTGACAATCAAACTTCATATCATTGGAGGTTGTCACGGAATGCAAAAAGCTATGAATGCGTTAACTATTACTATTGTATTTAATAATTTGTATAACTAGCTACCATACTATGCATTTACTTAAGCTTTTGCAAATATTTTGATGCACAATTCTATAGCTATACAATTTGATTGAAATAGTAGAAAAACTTATTTGCTTGGTCTTGTTACGTTGATTGACTTCATTTTATTCGATCACACATTGCGTTTTTTTGTTACGTACGCTTACTTTCACTACGCCACATAAGTGATTCACTTTCTTATTGAATGAATACGAGTAGTTTCTTGGTCATTTAACTAGTTTCCTTTCTTGATGGTCAATAAGGATTCCATTGAGTGACAATTGCACTTGGATAGATTAAGTGGATTTTGTAGGTAAGAGTGTTCGAAGTTGGTTGTGTAGTGTTGTTGATGATTTGGGTGCTTGTTGATTGATTTAAAGAGTCATTCATGTGTTTTGTGTTTGCTTTTGGTTTTGATTCAACAATAGATTGAATTTCCTATTTTTGATTAATAAGTATGATTTTAATGATTATTATAATCAGACTTTATTAGATTCGTTTAGGAGTGTGTTTAGATGGTTTGATAATCAAAATTTCATATCATTGGAGGTTGTCACGGAATACAAAAAGCTATCAATGCGTTAACTATTGTAGTTTAATAATTTGTATAACTAGCAACCTTACTATGCATTGACTTAAGCTTTTGCAAATATTTTGATGCACAATTCTATAGCTATACAATTATATTGAAATACTAGAAAGTGTTATTTCTTGGTCTTGTTACGTTGATTGACTTCATTTTATCGATCACACATTGCGTTTTCTTGTTACGTACGCTTACTTTCACTACGCCACTATAAGTGATTCACATTTCTTATTGAATGAATACGAGTAGTTTCTTGGTCATTTACAACTAGTTTCCTTTCTTGATGGTCAATATAGGATTCCATTGTGACAATTGCCACTTGGATAGATCAAGTGGATTTTGTGCCAAAATGTTCGAAGTTGGTTGTGTAGTGTTGTTGATGAGTTTTGGGTGCTTGTTGATTGATGTAAAGAGTCATTCATGAGTTTTCAGTTTGCATTGGTTTTCATTCAACCAATAGATATAATTTCCTATTTTTGATTAATAAGTATGATTTTAATGACTATTATAATCAGACTTGATTAGATTCGTTTAGTAGTGTTTAGATAGTTTGACAATCAAAACTTCATATCATTGGAGGTTGTCACGGAATGCAAAAAGCTATGAATGCGTTAACTATTGTAGTTTAATAATTTTGTATAACTAGCTACCATACTATGCATTTACTTAAGCTTTTGCAAATATTTTGATGCACAATTCTATAGCTATACAATTTTGATTGAAATAGTAGAAAAACTTATTTGCTTGGTCTTGTTACGTTGATTGACTTCTTTTATTCGATCACACATGGGTTTTTTTGTTACGTACGCTTACTTTCACTACGCCACTATAAGTGATTCACATTCTTATTGAATGAATACGAGTAGTTCTTGGTCATTTACAACTAGTTTCCTTTTCTTGATGGTCAATATAGGATTCCATTGAGTGACAATTATCACTTGGATAGATCAAGTGGATTTTGTGCGCAAAAGTGTTCGAAGTTGGTTGTGTAGTGTTTTGATGAGTTTTGGGTGCTTGTTGATTGATGTAAAGAGTCATTCATGAGTTTTTGTTTGCATTTGGTTTTCATTCAAACAATAGATATAATTTCCTATTTTTGATTAATAAGTATGATTTTAATGACTATTATAATCAGACTTGATTAGATTCGTTTAGTAGTGTGTTTAGATAGTTTGACAATCAAAACTTCATATCATTGGAGGTTGTCACGGAATGCAAAAAGCTATGAATGCGTTAACTATTGTAGTTTAATAATTTTGTATAACTAGCTACCATACTATGCATTTACTTAAGCTTTTGCAAATATTTTGATGCACAATTCTATAGCTATACAATTTTGATTGAAATAGTAGAAAATCTTATTTTCTTGGTCTTGTTACGTTGATTGACTTCTTTTTAATCGATCGCACATTGAGTTTTCTTGTTACGTACGCTTACTTTCACTACGCCACCATAAGTGATTCACCTTTCTTATTGAATGAATAGGAGTAGTTTCTTTCTCATTTATACTAGTTTCCTTTTCTTGATGGTCAATAACGGATTCCATTGAGTGACAATTGCCACTTGGATAGATTAAGTGGATTTTGTAGGTAAGAGTGTTCGAAGTTGGTTGTGTAGTGTTGTTGATGATTTTGGGTGCTTGTTGATTGATTTAAAGAGTCATTCATGTGTTTTTGTGTTTGCTTTGGTTTTGATTCAAACAATAGATTAATTTCCTATTTTTGATTAATAAGTATGATTTTAATGATTATTATAATCAGACTTTATTAGATTCGTTTAGGAGTGTGTTTAGATGGTTTGATAATCAAAATTCATATCATTGGAGGTTGTCACGGAATACAAAAAGCTATCAATGCGTTAACTATTGTAGTTTAATAATTTTGTATAACTAGCAACCTTACTATGCATTGACTTAAGCTTTTGCAAATATTTTGATGCACAATTCTATAGCTATACAATTTATTGAAATACTAGAAAAGTGTTATTTCTTGGTCTTGTTACGTTGATTGACTTCATTTTATTCGATCACACATTGCGTTTTCTTGTTACGTACGCTTACTTTCACTACGCCACTATAAGTGATTCACATTTCTTATTGAATAAATACGAGTAGTTTCTTGGTCATTTAACTAGTTTCCTTTCTTGATGGTCAATATAGGATTCCATTGTGTGACAATTGCCACTTGGATAGATCAAGTGGATTTTGTGCGCAAAACTGTTCGAAGTTGGTTGTGTAGTGTTGTTGATGAGTTTTGGGTGCTTGTTGATTGATGTAAAGAGTCATTCATGAGTTTTCATGTTTGCATTTGGTTTTCATTCAAACCAATAGATATAATTTCCTATTTTTGATTAATAAGTATGATTTTAATGACTATTATAATCAGACTTGATTAGATTCGTTTAGTAGTGTGTTTAGATAGTTTGACAATCAAAACTTCATATCATTGGAGGTTGTCACGGAATGCAAAAAGCTATCAATGCGTTAACTATTGTAGTTTAATAATTTTGTATAACTAGCTACCTTACTATGCATTTACTTAAGCTTTTGCAAATATTTTGATGCACAATTCTATAGCTATACAATTTTGATTGAAATAGTAGAAAATCTTATTTTCTTGGTCTTGTTACGTTGATTGACTTCTTTTAATCGATCGCACATTGATTTTTCTTGTTACGTACGCTTACTTTCACTACGCCACATAAGTGATTCACATTTCTTATTGAATGAATAGGAGTAGTTTCTTTCTCATTTATAACTAGTTTCCTTTTCTTGATGGTCAATAAGGATTCCATTGAGTGACAATTGCCACTTGGATAGATAAGTGGATTTGTAGTAAGAGTGTTCGAAGTTGGTTGTGTAGTGTTGTTGATGATTTTTGGGTGCTTGTTGATTGATTTAAAGAGTCATTCATGTGTTTTTGTTTGCTTTGGTTTGATTCAAACAATAGATAGAATTTCCTATTTTTGATTAATAAGTATGATTTTAATGATTATTATAATCAGACTTTATTAGATTCGTTTAGGAGTGTGTTTAGATGGTTTGATAATCAAAATTCATATCATTGGAGGTTGTCACGGAATACAAAAAGCTATCAATGCGTTAACTATTGTAGTTTAATAATTTGTATAACTAGCAACCTTACTATGCATTGACTTAAGCTTTGCAAATATTTTTGCACAATTCTATAGCTATACAATTTATATTGAAATACTAGAAAGTTATTTTTGGTCTTGTTACGTTGATTGACTTCATTTTATTCGATCACACATTGCGTTTTCTTGTTACGTACGCTTACTTTCACTACGCCACTATAAGTGATTCACATTTCTTATTGAATGAATACGAGTAGTTTCTTTACAACTAGTTTCCTTTTCTTGATGGTCAATATAGGATTCCATTGTGTGACAATTATCACTTGGATAGATCAAGTGGATTTTGTGCGCAAAACTGTTCGAAGTTGGTTGTGTAGTGTTGTGATGAGTTTTGGGTGCTTGTTGATTGATGTAAAGAGTCATTCATGAGTTTTCAGTTTGCATTTGGTTTTCATTCAACCAATAGATATAATTTCCTATTTTGATTAATAAGTATGATTTTAATGACTATTATAATCAGACTTGATTAGATTCGTTTAGTAGTGTGTTTAGATAGTTTGACAATCAAAACTTCATATCATTGGAGGTTGTCACGGAATGCAAAAAGCTATGAATGCGTTAACTATTGTAGTTTAATAATTTTGTATAACTAGCTACCATACTATGCATTTACTTAAGCTTTTGCAAATATTTTGATGCACAATTCTATAGCTATACAATTTTGATTGAAATAGTAGAAAATCTTATTTGCTTGGTCTTGTTACGTTGATTGACTTCTTTTTAATCGATCGCACATTGAGTTTTCTTGTTACGTACGCTTACTTTCACTACGCCACCATAAGTGATTCACTTTCTTATTGAATGAATAGGAGTAGTTTCTTTCATTTATAACTAGTTTCCTTTTCTTGATGGTCAATAACGGATTCATTGAGTGACAATTGCCACTTGGATAGATTAAGTGGATTTTGTAGGTAAGAGTGTTCGAAGTTGGTTGTGTAGTGTTGTTGATGATTTTTGGGTGCTTGTTGATTGATTTAAAGAGTCATTCATGTGTTTTGTGTTTGCTTTTGGTTTTGATTCAAACAATAGATTGAATTTCCTATTGATTAATAAGTATGATTTTAATGATTATTATAATCAGACTTATTAGATTCGTTTAGGAGTGTGTTTAGATGGTTTGATAATCAAAATTTCATATCATTGGAGGTTGTCACGGAATACAAAAAGCTATCAATGCGTTAACTATTGTAGTTTAATAATTTTGTATAACTAGCAACCTTACTATGCATTGACTTAAGCTTTTGCAAATATTTTGATGCACAATTCTATAGCTATACAATTTATATTGAAATACTAGAAAGTTATTTCTTGGTCTTGTTACGTTGATTGACTTCATTTTATTCGATCACACATTGCGTTTTCTGTTACGTACGCTTACTTTCACTACGCCACTATAAGTGATTCACATTTCTTATTGAATGAATACGAGTAGTTTCTTGGTCATTTACAACTAGTTCCTTTTCTTGATGGTCAATATAGGATTCCATTGTGTGACAATTGCCACTTGGATAGATCAAGTGGATTTTGTGCGCAAAACTGTTCGAAGTTGGTTGTGTAGTGTTGTGATGAGTTTGGGTGCTTGTTGATTGATGTAAAGAGTCATTCATGAGTTTTCATGTTTGCATTTGGTTTTCATTCAACCAATAGATATAATTTCCTATTTTTGATTAATAAGTATGATTTTAATGACTATTATAATCAGACTTGATTAGATTCGTTTAGTAGTGTGTTAGATAGTTTGACAATCAAAACTTCATATCATTGGAGGTTGTCACGGAATGCAAAAAGCTATGAATGCGTTAACTATTGTAGTTTAATAATTTTGTATAACTAGCTACCATACTATGCATTTACTTAAGCTTTGCAAATATTTTGATGCACAATTCTATAGCTATACAATTTTGATTGAAATAGTAGAAAACTTATTTGCTTGGTCTTGTTACGTTGATTGACTTCTTTTTCGATCACACATGGCGTTTTCTTGTTACGTACGCTTACTTTCACTACGCACTATAAGTGATTCACATTTCTTATTGAATGAATACGAGTAGTTTCTTGGTCATTTACAACTAGTTTCTTTTCTTGATGGTCAAATAGGATTCCATTGTGTGACAATTGCCACTTGGATAGATTAAGTGGATTTTGTAGGCAAGAGTGTTCGAAGTTGATTGTGTAGTGTTGTTGATGAGTTTTGGGTGCTTGTTGATTGATTTAAAGAGTCATTCATGTGTTTTCGTGTTTGCTTTTGGTTTTGATTCAAACAATAGATTCAATTTCCTATTTTTGATTAATAAGTAGGATTTTAATGATTATTATAATCAGACTTGATTAGATTCGTTTAGGAGTGTGTTTAGACGGTTTGACAATCAAAACTTCATATCATTGGAGGTTGTCACGGAATGCAAAAAGCTATGAATGCGTAAACTATTGTATTTTAATAGTTTTGTATAACTAGCTCCCTTACTATGTATTTACTTAAGCTTTTGCAAATATTTTGATGCACAATTCTATAGCTATACAATTTTGATTGAAATACTAGAAAATCTTATTTGCTTGGTCTTGTTACGTTAATTGACTTCTTTTTAATCGATCACATGGCGTTTTTTTGTTACGTACGCTTACTTTCACTACGCCACTATAAGTGATTCACATTTCTTATTGAATGAATACGAGTAGTTTCTTGGTCATTTACAACTAGTTTCCTTTTCTTGATGGTCAATATAGGATTCCATTGTGTGACAATTATCACTTGGATAGATCAAGTGGATTTTGTGCGCAAAATGTTCGAAGTTGGTTGTGTAGTGTTGTTGATGAGTTTGGGTGCTTGTTGATGATGTAAAGAGTCATTCATGAGTTTTCATGTTTGCATTTGGTTTTCATTCAAACAATAGATATAATTTCCTATTTTTGATAATAAGTATGATTTTAATGACTATTATAATCAGACTTGATTAGATTCGTTTAGTAGTGTGTTTAGATGTTTGACAATCAAAACTTCATATCATTGGAGGTTGTCACGGAATGCAAAAAGCTATGAATGCGTTAACTATTGTAGTTTAATAATTTTGTATAACTAGCTACCATACTATGCATTTACTTAAGCTTTTGCAAATATTTTGATGCACAATTCTATAGCTATACAATTTTGATTGAAATAGAGAAAATCTTATTTCTTGGTCTTGTTACGTTGATTGACTTCTTTTAATCGATCGCACATTGAGTTTTCTTGTTACGTACGCTTACTTTCACTACGCCACCATAAGTGATTCACTTTCTTATTTAATGAATAGGAGTAGTTTATTTTCATTTATAACTAGTTTCCTTTTCTTGATGGTCAATAACGGATTCCATTGAGTGACAATTGCCACTTGGATAGATTAAGTGGATTTTGTAGGTAAGAGTGTTCGAAGTTGGTTGTGTAGTGTTGTTGATGATTTTTGGGTGCTTGTTGATTGATTTAAAGAGTCATTCATGTGTTTTTTGTTTGCTATTGGTTTTGATTCAAACAATAGATTGAATTTCCTATTTTGATTAATAAGTATGATTTTAATGATTATTATAATCAGACTTTATTAGATTCGTTTAGGAGTGTGTTTAGATGGTTTGATAATCAAAACTTCATATCATTGGAGGTTGTCACGGAATACAAAAAGCTATCAATGCGTTAACTATTGTAGTTTAATAATTTTGTATAACTAGCAACCTTACTATGCATTGACTTAAGCTTTTGCAAATATTTTGATGCATAATTCTATAGCTATACAATTTATATTGAAATACTAGAAAGCGTTATTTGCTTGGTCTTGTTACGTTGATTGACTTCATTTTATCGATCACACATTGCGTTTTCTGTTACGTACGCTTACTTTCACTACGCCACTATAAGTGATTCACATTTCTTATTGAATGAATACGAGTAGTAGTTTTTGGTCATTTACAACTAGTTTCCTTTTCTTGATGGTCAATATAGGATTCCATTGAGTGACAATTGCCACTTGGATAGATCAAGTGGATTTTGTGCGCAAAGTGTTCGAAGTTGGTTGTGTAGTGTTGTGATGAGTTTGGGTGCTTGTTGATTGATGTAAAGAGTCATTCATGAGTTTTCATGTTTGCATTTGGTTTTCATTCAACCAATAGATTAATTTCCTATTTTTGATTAATAAGTATGATTTTAATGACTATTATAATCAGACTTGATTAGATTCGTTTAGTAGTGTGTGTTTAGATAGTTTGACAATCAAAACTTCATATCATTGGAGGTTGTCACGGAATGCAAAAAGCTATGAATGCGTTAACTATTGTAGTTTAATAATTTTGTATAACTAGCTACCATACTATGCATTTACTTAAGCTTTTGCAAATATTTTGATGCACAATTCTATAGCTATACAATTTTGATTGAAATAGTAGAAAATCTTATTTTCTTGGTCTTGTTACGTTGATTGACTTCTTTTTAATCGATCGCACATTGAGTTTTCTTGTTACGTACGCTTACTTTCACTACGCCACCAAAAGTGATTCACCTTTCTTATTGAATGAATAGGAGTAGTTTCTTTCTCATTTATAACTAGTTTCCTTTTCTTGATGGTCAATAACGGATTCCATTGAGTGACAATTGCCACTTGGATAGATTAAGTTGATTTTGTAGGTAAGAGTGTTCGAAGTTGGTTGTGTAGTGTTGTTGATGATTTTTGGGTGCTTGTTGATTGATTTAAAGAGTCATTCATGGTTTTTGTGTTTGCTTTTGTTTTGATTCAACAATAGATTGAATTTCCTATTTTTGATTAATAAGTATGATTTTAATGATTATAATCAGACTTTATTAGATTCGTTCAGGAGTGTGTTTAGATGGTTTGATAATCAAAATTTCATATCATTGGAGGTTGTCACGGAATACAAAAAGCTATCAATGCGTTAACTATTGTAGTTTAATAATTTTGTATAACTAGCAACCTTACTATGCATTGACTTAAGCTTTTGCAAATATTTTGATGCACAATTCTATAGCTATACAATTTATATTGAAATACTAGAAAGTGTTATTTTCTTGGTCTTGTTACGTTGATTGACTTCATTTTATTCGATCACACATTGCGTTTTCTTGTTACGCACGCTTACTTTCACTACGCCACTATAAGTGATTCACATTTCTTATTGAATGAATACGAGTAGTTTCTTTGTCATTTACAACTAGTTTCCTTTTCTTGATGGTCAATACAGGATTCCATTGTGTGACAATTGCCACTTGGATAGATCAAGTGGATTTTGTGCGCAAAGTGTTCGAAGTTGGTTGTGTAGTGTTGTTGATGAGTTTTGGGTGCTTGTTGATTGATGTAAAGAGTCATTCATGAGTTTTGTTTGCATTGGTTTTCATTCAACCATAGATATAATTTCCTATTTTTGATTAATAAGTATGATTTTAATGACTATTATAATCAGACTTGATTAGATTCGTTTAGTAGTGTGTTTAGATAGTTTGACAATCAAAACTTCATATCATTGGAGGTTGTCACGGAATGCAAAAAGCTATGAATGCGTTAACTATTGTAGTTTAATAATTTTGTATAACTAGCTACCATACTATGCATTTACTTAAGCTTTTGAAATATTTGATGCACAATTCTATAGCTATACAATTTTGATTGAAATAGTAGAAAAACTTTTTGCTTGGTCTTGTTACGTTGATTGACTTCATTTTAATCGATCACACATGCGTTTTTTTGTTACGTACGCTTACTTTCACTACGCCATAAGTGATTCACTTTCTTATTGAATGAATAGAGTAGTTTCTTGGTCATTTACAACTAGTTTCTTTTCTTGATGGTCAATATAGGATTCCATTGTGTGACAATTATCACTTGGATAGATCAAGTGGATTTTGTGCGCAAAACTGTTCGAAGTTGGTTGTGTAGTGTTGTTGATGAGTTTTGGGTGCTTGTTGATTGATGTAAAGAGTCATTCATGTGTTTTCATGTTTGCATTTGGTTTTGATTCAAACAATAGATTTAATTTCCTATTTTTGATTAATAAGTATGATTTTAATGATTATTATAATCAGACTTGATTAGATTCGTTAGGAGTGTGTTTAGATGGTTTGACAATCAAACTTCATATCATTGGATGTTGTCACGGAATGTAAAAAGCTATCAATGAGTTCACTATTGTAGTTTAATAATTTGTATAACTAGCTACCTTACTATGCATTTACTTAAGCTTTTGCAAATATTTTGATGCACAATTCTATAGCTATACAATTTTGATTGAAATACTAGAAAATCTTATTTTTGGTCTTGTTACGTTGATTGACTTCTTTTTAATCGATCGCACATTGAGTTTTCTTGTTACGTACGCTTACTTTCACTACGCCACCATAAGTGATTCACCTTTCTATTGAATGAATAGGAGTAGTTTCTTCTCATTTATAACTAGTTTCCTTTTCTTGATGGTCAATAACGGATTCCATTGAGTGACAATTGCCACTTGGATAGATTAAGTGGATTTTGTAGGTAGAGTGTTCGAAGTTGGTTGTGTAGTGTTGTTGATGATTTTTGGGTGCTTGTTGATTGATTTAAAGAGTCATTCATGTGTTTTTGTGTTTGCTTTTGGTTTTGATTGAAACAATAGATGAATTTCCTATTTTTGATTAATAAGTATGATTTTAATGATTATAAATCAGACTTTATTAGATTCGTTTAGGAGTGTGTTTAGATGGTTTGATAATCAAAACTTCATATCATTGGAGGTTGTCACGGAATACAAAAAGCTATCAATGCGTTAACTATTGTAGTTTAATAATTTTGTATAACTAGCAACCTTACTATGCATTTACTTAAGCTTTTGCAAATATTTTGATGCACAATTCTATAGCTATACATTATATATTGAAATACTAGAAAGTGTTATTTGCTTGGTCTTGTTACGTTGATTGACTTCTTTTTATTCGATCACACATTGCGTTTTCTTGTTACGTACGCTTACTTTCACTACGCAACTATAAGTGGTCACTTTCTTATTGAATGAATATGAGTAGTTTTTTGGTCATTTATAACTAGTTTCTTTTCTTGATGGTCAATAAAGGATTCCATTGAGTGACAATTGTCACCTGGACATATAAGTGGATTTTGTAGGCAAGAGTGTTCGAAGTTGGTTTGTAGTGTTGTTGATGAGTTTTGGGTGCTTGTTGATTGATTTAAAGAGTCATTCATGTGTTTCATGTTTGCTTTTGGTTTTGATTCAAACAATAGATTAATTCCTATTTTTGATTAATAAGTATGATTTTAATGATTATTATAATCAGAATTTATTAGATTCGTTTAAGAGTGTGTTTAGATGGTTTGATAATCAAAACTTCATATCATTGGAGGTTGTCACGGAATACAAAAGCTATCAATGCGTTAACTATTGTAGTTTAATAATTTTGTATGACTAGCTACCTTACTATGCATTTACTTAAGCTTTTGCAAATATTTTGATGCACAATTCTATAGCTATACAATTTTGACTGAAATAGTAGAAATATTTATTTGCTTGGTCTTGTTACGTTGATTGAATTCTTTTTAATCGATCGCACATCAAGTTCTCTTGTTACGTACGCTTACTTTCACTGCGCAACTATAAGTGATTCACGTTTCCTATTGAATGAATATGAGTAGTTTCTTGGTCATTTAATACTAGTTTCCTTTTCTTGATGGTCAATAAATGAGTCCATTGAGTGACAATTGTCACATGGACAGATTAAGTGGATTTTGTAGGCAAGAGTGTTCGAAGTTGGTTGTGTAGTGTTGTTGATGAGTTTTGGGTGCTTGTTTATTGATTTAAAGAGTCATTCATGTGTTTTTGTGTTTGCTTTTGGTTTTGATTCAAACAACAGATTCAATTTCCTATTTTTGATTAATAAGTATGATTTTAATGATTATTATAATCAGACTTGATTAGATTCGTTTAGGAGTGTGTTTAGATGGTTTGATAATCAAAACTTCATATCATTGGAGGTTGTCACGGAACGAAAAAAAGCTATCAATGCGTTAACTATTGTAGTTATAATTTTGTATAACTAGCTCTTACTATGCATTTACTAAGCTTTTGCAAATATTTTGATGCACAATTCTATAGCTATACAATTTTTGATTGAAATACTAGAAAAACTTATTTGCTTGGTCTTGTTACGTTGATTGACTTCTTTTTATCGATCACACATTGCGTTTTTTGTTACGTACGCTTACTTTCACTACGCACTATAAGTGATTCACGTTTCTTATTGAATGAATACGAGTAGTTTCTTGGTCATTACAACTAGTTTCTTTTTCTTGATGGTCAATAAGGATTCCATTGAGTGACAATTGTCACTTGGACGATTAAGTGGATTTTGTGGCAAAAGTGTTCGAAGTTGGTTGTGTAGTGTTGTTGATGAGTTTTGGGTGCTTGTTGATTGATTTAAAGAGTCATTCATGTGTTTTCATGTTTGCTTTTGGTTTTGATTCAAACAATAGATTTAATTTCCTATTTTTGATTAATAAGTATGATTTTAATGATTATTATAATCAGACTTGATTAGATTCGTTTAGTAGTGTGTTTAGATGGTTTGACAATCAAAACTTCATATCATTGGAGGTTGTCACGGATACAAAAAGCTATCAATGCGTTAACTATTGTAGTTTAATAATTTTGTATTACTAGCTACCTTACTATGCATTTACTTAAGCTTTTGCAAATATTTTGATGCACAATTCTATAGCTATACAATTTTGATTGAAATA
>JACCIZ010000462.1:0-49147 GCA_025506415.1 Flaveria robusta | reverse complement strand
GAATTACTGCATCGAGTTATTCAAGAAAGCTTAACAAAATAAAAGGAAAAGAATGTAGTTTTAGAAAAACATTATACAATAGTAGTTCACGCTTGGATTGTTTTTTACTTACAATAACAACCTCCGATTCCATGGAGTTTCGATATTTAAGCCTTCTAAACACCTCAGGAACTAATATAATCGAATCCGATGATTACAGTCAGTGAAATGACACTATAAATGACAACTGAAAACTGGTACTAACCGTTTATAAGAAACACACCGGACATGAACCCCACGAATGACCCTTAAAATCAATCAACTCATCCCCAAAACTAATCAAGACCACTCCACAACCATTATCAAACACTCTCAGCTTCAAAAGCCACTTAATTAAACCAAGTGATAACTTTCGATCTCCAAATAATTTATTGAGCATCAAGACAAGAAAGTAAAGGACCAAAACACTAATTGTATACACTCATATACACTCATATGTCATACGTATAACAATCAACGCAATGTGTGATCGACGAAAATGATATCAAATCATGGTAACATGTTTAGTAAATAAGATTTTCTAGTATTTTAATCAAAATTGTGCAACTACGAATTACTGCATCGAGTTATTCAAGAAAGCTTAACAAAATAAAAGGAAAAGAATGTAGTTTTACAAAAACATTATACAATAGTAGTTCACGCTTGGATTGTTTGTTACTTACAATAACAACCTCCGATTCCATGGAGTTTCGATATTTAAGCCTTCTAAACACACTCAGGAACTAATATAATCGAATCCGATGATTACAATCAGTGAAATGACACTATAAATGACAACTGAAAACTGGTACTAACCGTTTATAAGGAAACACAAACTGACATGAAACCACACGAATGACCCTTAAAATCAATCAACTCATCCCCAAACTAATCAAGACCACTCCACAACCATTATCAATACTCTCAGCTTCAACCACTTGATTAAACAAGTGATAAGTTTTGATCTCCAAAATCATTTATTGAGCATCAAGACAAGAAATTAAAGGACCAAAACACTAATTGTATACACTCATATACACTCATATGTCATACGTATAACAATCAACGCAATGTGTGATCGACGAAAATGATATCAAATCATGGTAACATGTTTAGTAAATAAGATTTTCTAGTATTTTAATCAAAATTATGCAACTAGGAATTACTGCATCGAGTTATTCAAGAAAGGTTAACAAAATACATGGAAAATAATGTAGTTTTAAAAAAACATTATACAATAGTAGTTCACGCTTGGATTATTTGTTACTTACAATAACAACCTCCGATTCCATGGAGTTTCGATATTTAAGCCTTCTAAACACACTCAGGAACTAATATAAACGAATCCGATTATTACAATCAGTGAAATAACACTATAAATGACAAATGAAAAATGGTACTAACCGTTTATAAATAAACACCAACCGAACACGAAACCATATGAATGACCCTTAAAATCAATCAACTCATACCCAAAATAGATCAAAACCACTCCACAACCATTATCAAACACTCTCGACTTAAAAACCACTATTAAACTTATTTAAACCAAGTCTTTCGATCTCCAAAATAATTTATTGAGCATCAAGGCACGAAAGCAAGTTGTGAAGGACCAAAACACTAATTGTATACGCTCATATACCCCCGTATACACTCATATGTCATACGTATAACAATCAACGCAATGTGTGATAGACGAAAATGATATCAAATCATGGTAACATGTTTAGTAAATAAGATTTTCTTGTATTTTAATCAAAATTATGCAACTACGAATTACTGCCTCGAGTTATTCAAGAAAGCTTAACAAAATAAAAGGAAAAGAATGTAGTTTTACAAAACATTATACAATAGTAGTTCACGCTTGGATTGTTTGTTACTTACAATAACAACCTTCGATTCCATGGAGTTTCGATATTTAAGCCTTCTAAACACACTCAGAACTAATATAATCGAATCGATGATTACAATCAGTGAAATGACACTATAAATGACAACTGAAAACTGGTACTAACCGTTTATAAAGAAACTCAAACTGGACATGAAACTACACGAATGACCCTTAAAATCAATCAACTCATTTCCAAAACTAATCAAGACCACTCCACAACCATTATCAAACACTCTCAGCTTCAAAAGCCACTTAATTAAACCAAGTGATAACTTTCGATCTCCAAAATCATTTATTGAGCATCAAGACAAGAAAGTAAAGGACCAAAACACTAATTGTATACACTCATATACCTCATATTCATACGTATACACAAACGCAATGTGTGATCGACAAAAATGATATCAAATCATGGTAACATGTTTAGTAAATAAGATTTTCTAGTATTTTAATCAAAATTGTGCAACTACGAATTACTGCATCGAGTTATTCAAGAAAGCTTAACAAAATAAAAGGAAAGAATGTCTTAGAAAAACATTATACAATAGTAGTTCACGCTTGGATTGTTTTTACTTACAATAACAACCTCCGATTCCATGGAGTTTCGATTTTAAGCCTTCTAAACACACTCAGGAACTAATAAATCGATTCGATGATTACAATCAGTGAAATGACACTATATGACAACTGAAAACTGGTACTAACCGTTTATAAAGAAACACAAACCGGACATGAACCACACGAATGACCCTTAAAATCAATCAACTCATCCCCAAACTAATCAAGACCACTCCACAACCATTATCAAACACTCTCAGCTTCAAAAGCCACTTAATTAAACCAAGTGATAACTTTCGATCTCCAAAATAATTTATTGAGCATCAAGACAAGAAGTAAAGGACCAAAACACTAATTGTATACACTCATATACACTCATATGTCATACGTATAACAATCAACGCAATGTGTTATCGACGAAAATGATATCAAATCATGGTAACATGTTTAGTAAATAAGATTTTCTAGTATTTTAATCAAAATTGTGCAACTACGAATTACTGCATCGAGTTATTCAAGAAAGCTTAACAAAATACATGGAAAATAATGTAGTTTAAAAAAACATTATACAATAGTAGTTCACGCTTGGTTCTTTGTTACTTACAATAACAACCTCCGATTCCATGGAGTTTCGATATTTAAGCCTTCTAAACACACTCAGAACTAATATATCGAATTCGCGATGATTACAATCAGTGAAATGACACTATAAATGACAACTGAAAACTGGTACTACCGTTTATAAAGAACAAACCGGACATGAAACTACACGAATGACCCTTAAAATTAATCAACTCATACCCAAAACTAATCAAGACCACTCCACAACCATTATCAAACACTCTCAGCTTCAAAAGCCACTTATTAAACCAAGTGATAACTTTTGATCTCCAAAATCATTTATTGAGCATCAAGACAAGAAAGTAAAGGACCAAAACACTAATTGTATACACTCATATACACTCATATGTCATACGTATAACAATCAACGCAATGTGTGATAGACGAAAATGATATCAAATCATGGTAACATGTTTAGTAAATAAGATTTTCTAGTATTTTAATCAAAATTATGCAACTAGAATTACTGCATCGAGTTATTCAAGAAAGCTTAACAAAATACATGGAAAAGAATGTAGTTTTAAAAAAACATTATACAATAGTAGTTCACGCTTGGATTCTTTGTTACTTACAATAACAACCTCCGATTCCATGGAGTTTCGATATTTAAGCCTTCTAAACACCTCAGGAACTAATATAATCGAATCCGATGATTACAATCAGTGAAATGACACTATAAATGACAACTGAAAACTGGTACTAACCGTTTATAAAGAAACACAAACTGGACATGAAACTACACGAATGACCCTTAAAATTAATCAACTCATTTCCAAAACTAATCAAGACCACTCCACAACCATTATCAAACACTCTCAGCTTCAAAAGCCACTTGATTAAACCAAGTGATAAGTTTTGATCTCCAAAATCATTTATTGAGCATCAAGACAAGAAAGTAAAGGACCAAAACACTAATTGTATACACTCATATACACTCATATGTCATACGTATAACAATCAACGCAATGTGTGATCGACGAAAATGATATCAAATCATGGTAACATGTTTAGTAAATAAGATTTTCTAGTATTTTAATCAAAATTATGCACCTACGAATTACTGCATCGCGTTATTCAAGAAAGCTTAACAAAATACATGGAAAATAATGTAGTTTTAAAAAAACATTATACAATAGTAGTTCACGCTTGGATTATTTGTTACTTACAATAACAACCTCCGATTCCATGGAGTTTCGATATTTAAGCCTTCTAAACACACTCAGGAACTAATATAAACGAATCCGATTATTACAATCAGTGAAATAACACTATAAATGACAACTGAAAAATGGTACTAACCGTTTATAAATAAACACCAACCGAACACGAAACCACATGAATGACCCTTAAAATCAATCAACTCATACCCAAAATAGATCAAAACCACTCCACAACCATTATCAAACACTCTCGGCTTAAAAAACCACTTATTAAAAGCACGTGATAACTTTCGATCTCCAAATAATTTTGAGCATCAAGGCAAGAAAGCAAGTTGTAAAGGACCAAAACTAATTGTATACCTCATATCCCCCGTATACACTCATATGTCATACGTATAACAATCAACGCAATGTGTGATAGACGAAAATGATATCAAATCATGGTAACATGTTTAGTAAATAAGATTTTCTTGTATTTTAATCAAAATTATGCAACTACGAATTACTGCCTCGAGTTATTCAAGAAAGCTTAACAAAATAAAAGGAAAAGAATGTAGTTTTACAAAAACATTATACAATAGTAGTTCACGCTTGGATTGTTTGTTACTTACAATAACAACCTCCGATTCCATTGAGTTTCGATATTTAAGCCTTCTAAACACACTCAGGAACTAATATAATCGAATTCGATGATTACAATCAGTGAAATGACACTATAAATGACAACTGAAAACTGGTACTAACCGTTTATAAAGAAACACAAACTGGACATGAAACTACACGAATGACCCTTAAAATCAATCAACTCATTTCCAAAACTAATCAAGACCACTCCACAACCATTATCAAACACTCTCAGCTTCAAAAGCCACTTAATTAAACCAAGTGATAACTTTCGATCTCCAAAATCATTTATTGAGCATCAAGACAAGAAAGTAAAGGACCAAAACACTAATTGTATACACTCATATACACTCATATGTCATACGTATAACAATCAACGCAATGTGTGATCGACAAAAATGATATCAAATCGTGGTAACATGTTTAGTAAATAAGATTTTCTAATATTTTAATCAAAATTGTGCAACTACGAATTACTGCATCGAGTTATTCAATAAAGCTTAACAAAATAAAAGGAAAAGAATGTAGTCTTAGAAAAACATTATACAATAGTAGTTCACGCTTGGATTGTTTTTTACTTACAATAACAACCTCCGATTCCATGGAGTTTCGATATTTAAGCCTTCTAAACACACTCAGGAACTAATATAATCGAATCCGATGATTACAATCAGTGAAATGACACTATAAATGACAACTGAAAACTGGTACTAACCGTTTAAAGAAACACAAACCGACATGGAAACCACACGAATGACCCTTAAATCAATCAACTCATCCCAAAACTAATCAAGACCACTCCACAACCATTATCAAACACTCTCAGCTTCAAAAGCCACTTAACTAAACCAAGTGATAACTTTCGATCTCCAAATAATTTATTGAGCATCAAGACAAGAAAGTAAAGGACCAAAACACTAATTGTATACACTCATATACACTCATATGTCATACGTATAACAATCAACGCAATGTGTTATCGACGAAAATGATATCAAATCATGGTAACATGTTTAGTAAATAAGATTTTCTAGTATTTTAATCAAAATTATGCAACTACGAATTACTGCATCGAGTTATTCAAGAAAGCTTAACAAAATACATGGAAAATAATGTAGTTTTAAAAAAACATTATACAATAGTAGTTCACGCTTGGATTATTTGTTACTTACAATAACAACCTCCGATTCCATGGAGTTTCGATATTTAAGCCTTCTAAACACACTCAGGAACTAATATAATCGAATTCGATGATTACAATCAGTGAAATGACACTATAAATGACAACTGAAAACTGGTACTAACCGTTTATAAAGAAACACAAACTGGACATGAAACTACACGAATGACCCTTAAAATTAATCAACTCATTTCCAAAACTAATCAAGACCACTCCACAACCATTATCAAACACTCTCAGCTTCAAAAGCCACTTAATTAAACCAAGTGATAACTTTCGATCTCCAAATAATTTATTGAGCATCAAGACAAGAAAGTAAAGGACCAAAACACTAATTGTATACACTCATATACACTCATATGTCATACGTATAACAATCAACGCAATGTGTGATCGACGAAAATGATATCAAATCATGGTAACATGTTTAGTAAATAAGATTTTCTAGTATTTTAATCAAAATTGTGCAACTACGAATTACTGCATCGAGTTATTCAAGAAAGCTTAACAAAATAAAAGGAAAAGAATGTAGTTTTACAAAAACATTATACAATAGTAGTTCACGCTTGGATTGTTTGTTACTTACAATAACAACCTCCGATTCCATGGAGTTTCGATATTTAAGCCTTCTAAACACACTCAGGAACTAATATAATCGAATCCGATGATTACAATCAGTGAAGACACTATAAATGACAACTGAAAACTGGTACTACCGTTTATAAGAAACACAAACTGGACAAGAACCACAAGAATGACCCTTAAAATCAATCAACTCATACCCAAAACTAATCAAGACCACTCCACAACCATTATCAAACACTCTCAGCTTCAAAAGCCACTTGATTAAACCAAGTGATAAGTTTCGATCTCCAAAATCATTTATTGAGCATCAAGACAAGAAAGTAAAGGACCAAAACCTAATTTATACACTCATATACACTCATATGTCATACGTATAACAATCAACGCAATGTGTGATCGACGAAAATGATATCAAATCATGGTAACATGTTTAGTAAATAAGATTTTCTAGTATTTTAATCAAAATTATGCAACTACGAATTACTGCATCGCGTTATTCAAGAAAGCTTAACAAAATACATGGAAAAATGTAGTTTTAAAAAAACATTATACAATAGTAGTTCACGCTTGGATTTTGTTACTTACAATAACAACCTCCGATTCCATGGAGTTTCGTATTTTAAGCCTTCTAAACACACTCAGGAACTAATATAAACGAATCCGATTATTACAATCAGTGAAATAACACTATAAATGACAACTGAAAAATGGTACTAACCGTTTATAAATAAACACCAACCGAACACGAAACCACATGAATGACCCTTAAAATCAATCAACTCATACCCAAAATAGATCAAAACCACTCCACAACCATTATCAAACACTCTCGGCTTAAAAAACCACTTATTAAAAGCACGTGATAACTTTCGATCTCCAAAATAATTTATTGAGCATCAAGGCAAGAAAGCAAGTTGTAAGGACCAAAACACTAATTGTATACGCTCATATACCCCCGTATACACTCATATGTCATACGTATAACAATCAACGCAATGTGTGATAGACGAAAATGATATCAAATCATGGTAACATGTTTAGTAAATAAGATTTTCTAGTATTTTAATCAAAATTGTGCAACTACGAATTACTGCATCGAGTTATTCAAGAAAGCTTAACAAAATAAAAGGAAAAGAATGTAGTTTTACAAAAACATTATACAATAGTAGTTCACGCTTGGATTGTTTGTTACTTACAATAACAACCTCCGATTCCTTGAGTTTCGATATTTAAGCCTTCTAAACACACTCAGGAACTAATATAATCGAATCGATGATTACAATCAGTGAAATGACACTATAAATGACAACTGAAAACTGGTACTAACCGTTTATAAAGAAACACAAACTGACATGAAACTACACGAATGACCCTAAAATCAATCAACTCATTTCCAAACTAATCAAGACCACTCCACAACCATTATCAAACACTCTCAGCTTCAAAGCCACTTAATTAAACCAAGTATAACTTTCATCTCCAAAATCATTTATTGAGCATCAAGACAAGAAAGTAAGGACCAAAACACTAATTGTATACACTCTATACACTCATATGTCATACGTATAACAATCAACGCAATGTGTGATCGACAAAAATGATATCAAATCATGGTAACATGTTTAGTAAATAAGATTTTCTAATATTTTAATCAAAATTGTGCAACTACGAATTACTGCATCGAGTTATTCAAGAAAGCTTAACAAAAAAGGAAAAGAATGTAGTTTTACAAAAACATTATACAATAGGTTCACGCTTGGATTGTTTTTTACTTACAATAAAACCTCCGATTCCATGGAGTTTCGATATTTAAGCCTTCTAAACACACTCAGGAACTAATATAATCGAATCCGATGATTACAATCAGTGAAATGACACTATAAATGACAACTGAAAACTGGTACTAACCGTTTATAAAGAACACAACCAGACATGGAACCACACGAATGACCCTTAAAATCAATCAACTCATCCCTAAACTAATCAAGACCACTCCACAACCATTATCAAACACTCTCAGCTTCAAAAGCCACTTATTAAACCAAGTGATAACTTTCGATCTCCAAATAATTTATTGAGCATCAAGACAGAAAGTAAAGGACCAAAACACTAATTGTATACACTCATATACACTCATATGTCATACGTATAACAATCAACGCAATGTGTGAGACGAAAATGATATCAAATCATGGTAACATGTTTAGTAAATAAGATTTTAGTATTTTAATCAAAATTGTGCAACTACGAATTACTACATCGAGTTATTCAAGAAAGCTTAACAAAATAAAAGGAAAAGAATGTAGTTTTACAAAAACATTATACAATAGTAGTTCACGCTTGGATTGTTTGTTACTTACAATAACAACCTCCGATTCCATGGAGTTTCGATATTTAAGCCTTCTAAACACACTCAGGAACTAATATAATCGAATCCGATGATTACAATAAGTGAAATGACACTATAAATGACAACTGAAAATTGGTACTAACCGTTTATAAAGAAACACAAACTGGACATGAAACCACACGAATGACCCTTAAAATCAATCAACTCATCCCCAAAACTAATCAAGACCACTCCACAACCATTATCAAACACTCTCAGCTTCAAAAGCCACTTGATTAAACCAAGTGATAAGTTTCGATCTCCAAAATCATTTATTGAGCATCAAGACAAGAAAGTAAAGGACCAAAACACTAATTGTATACACTCATATACACTAATATGTCATACGTATAACAATCAACGCAATGTGTGATCGACGAAAATGATATCAAATCATGGTAACATGTTTAGTAAATAAGATTTTCTAGTATTTTAATCAAATTATGCAACTACGAATTACTGCATCGAGTTATTCAAGAAAGCTTAACAAATAAATGAAAAGAATGTAGTTTTACAAAAACATTATACAATAGTAGTTCACGCTTGGATTGTTTGTTACTTACAATAACAACCTCCGATTCCATGAAGTTTCGATATTTAAGCCTTCTAAACACACTCATGAACTAATATAAACGAATCCGATTATTACAATCAGTGAAATAACACTATAAATGACAACTGAAAAATGGTACTAACCGTTTATAAATAAACACCAACCGAACACGAAACCACATGAATGACCCTTAAAATCAATCAACTTATACCCAAAATAGATCAAAACTACTCCACAACCATTATCAAACACTCTCGGCTTAAAAAACCACTTATTTAAAGCACGTGATAACTTTCGATCTCCAAAATAATTTATTGAGCATCAAGGCAAGAAAGGAAGTTGTAAAGGACCAAAACACTAATTGTATACACTCATATACACTCGTATACACTCATAAGTCATACGTATAACAATCAACGCAATGTGTGATAGACGAAAATGATATCAAATCATGGTAACATATTTAGTAAATAAGATTTTCTAGTATTTTAATCAAAATTGTGCAACTACGAATTACTTCATCGAGTTATTCAAGAAAACTTAACAAAATAAAAGGAAAAGAATGTAGTTTTACAAAAACATTATACAATAGTAGTTCACGCTTGGATTGTTTGTTACTTACAATAACAACCTCCGATTCCATGGAGTTTTGATATTTAAGCCTTCTAAACACACTCATGAACTAATATAAACGAATCCGATGATTACAATCAGTGAAATAACACTATAAATGACAACTGAAAAATGGTACTAACCGTTTATAAATAAACACCAACCGACACGAAACCACATGAATGACCCTTAAATATCAACTCATACCCAAATAGATCAAACCACTCCACAACCATTATCAAACACTCTCGCTGAAAAACCACTTATTAAAAGCACGTGATAACTTTCGATCTCCAAAATAATTTATTGAGCATCAAGGCAAGAAAGCAAGTTGTAAAGGACCAAAACACAAATTGTATACACTCATATACACTCATAAGTCATACGTATAACAATCAACGCAATGTGTGATAGACGAAAATGATATCAAATCATGGTAACATGTTTAGTAAATAAGATTTTCTAGTATTTTAATCAAAATTGTGCAACTACGAATTACTGCATCGAGTTTTTCAAGAAAGCTTAACAAAATACATGGAAAATAATGTAGTTTTACAAAAACATTATACAATAGTAGTTCACGCTTGATTATTTGTACTTACAATAACAACCTCCGATTCCATGGAGTTTCGATATTTAAGCCTTCTAAACACACTCAGGAACTAATATAATCGAATTCGATGATTACAATCAGTGAAATGACACTATAAATGACAACTGAAAACTGGTACTAACCGTTATAAAGAAACACAAACCGGACATGAAACCACACGAATGACCCTAAAATCAATCAACTCATCCCCAAAACTAATCAAGACCACTCCACAACCATTATCAAACACTCTCAGCTTCAAAAGCCACTTATTTAAACCAAGTGATAACTTTCGATCTCCAAATCATTTATTGAGCATCAAGACAAGAAAGTAAAGGACCAAAACACTAATTGTATACACTCATATACACTCATATGTCATACGTATAACAATCAACGCAATGTGTGATAGACGAAAATGATATCAAATCATGGTAACATGTTTAGTAAATAATTTTCTAGTATTTTAATCAAATTGTGCAACTACGAATTACTGCATCGAGTTATTCAAGAAAGCTTAACAAAATAAAGGAAAAGAATGTAGTTTTACAAAACATTATAACATAGTAGTTCACGCTTGGATTGTTTGTTACTTACAATAACAACCTCCGATTCCATGGAGTTTCGATATTTAAGCCTTCTAAACACACTCAGGAACTAATATAATCGAATCCGATGATTACAATCAGTGAAATGACACTATAATGACAACTGAAAACTGGTACTAACCCGTTTATAAAGAAACACAAACCGGACATGAAACCACAAGAATGACCCTTAAAATCAATCAACTCACCCCAAAACTAATCAAGACCACTCCACAACCATTATCAAACACTCTCAGCTTCAAAAGCCACTTATTAAACCAAGTGATAACTTTCGATCTCCAAAATCATTTATTGAGCATCAAGACAAAAAGTAAAGGACCAAAACACTAATTGTATACACTCATATACACTCATATGTCATACGTATAACAATCAACGCAATGTGTGATAGACGAAAATGATATCAAATCATGGTAACATGTTTAGTAAATAAGATTTTCTAGTATTTTAATCAAAATGCAACTACGAATTACTGCATCGAGTTATTCAAGAAAGCTTAACAAAATACATGGAAAAGAATGTAGTTTTAAAAACATTATACAATAGTAGTTCACGCTTGGATTATTTGTTACTTACAATAACAACCTCCGATTCCATGGAGTTTCGATATTTAAGCCTTCTAAACACACTCAGGAACTAATATAATCGAATCCGATGATTACAATCAGTGAAATAACACTATAAATGACAACTGAAAATGGTACTAACCGTTTATAATAAACACAAACCGAACACGAAACCACACGAATGACCCTTAAAATCAATCAACTCATACCCAAAAGAATCAAGACCACTCCACAACCATTATCAAACACTCTCGCTTAAAAAACCACTTATTAAACCAAGTGATAACTTTCGATCTCCAAAATCATTTATTGAGCATCAGGCAAGAAAGCAAGTTGTAAAGGACCAAAACACTAATTGTATACACTCATATACCCCGTACACTCATATGTCATACGTATAACAATCAACGCAATGTGTGATAGACGAAAATGATATCAAATCATGGTAACATGTTTAGTAAATAAGATTTTCTAGTATTTTAATCAAATTGTGCAACTACGAATTACTGCATCGAGTTATTCAAGAAAGCTTAACAAAATAAGGAAAAGAATGTAGTTTTACAAAAACATTATACAATAGTAGTTCACGCTTGGATTGTTTGTTACTTACAATAACAACCTCCGATTCCATGGAGTTTCGATATTTAAGCCTTCTAAACACACTCAGGAACTAATATAATCGAATCCGATGATTACAATCACTGAAATGACACTATAAATGACAACTGAAAACTGGTACTAACCGTTTATAAAGAAACAAACCGGACATGAAACCACACGAATGACCCTTAAATCAATCAACTCATACCCAAAACTAATCAAGACCACTCCACAACCATTATCAAACACTCTCAGCTTAAAAAGCCACTTATTAAACCAAGTGATAACTTTCGATCTCCAAAATCATTTATTGAGCATCAAGACAAGAAATAAAGTTGTAAAGGACCAAAACACTAATTGTATACACTCATTTGTCATACGTATAACAATCAACGCAATGTGTGATAGACAAATTATATGAAATCATGGTAACATGTTTAGTAAATAAGAGTTTCTAGTATTTTAATCAAAATTGTACAACTACGAATTACTGTATCGAGTTATTCAAGAAAGCTTAACAAAATACATGGAAAAGAATGTAGTTTTACAAAAACATTAAACAATAGAGTTCACGCTTGGTTAGTTTGTTGCTTACAATAACAACCTCCGATTCCATGGAGTTTTTATTTTTAAGCCTTCTAAACACACTCATGAACTAATATAATCGAATCCGATGATTACAATCAGTGAAATGACACTATAAATGACAACTGAAAACTGGTACTAACCGTTTATAAGAAACACAAACCGAACACGAAACCACACGAATGACCCTTAAAACAGATCAACTCATACCCAAAACTAATCAAGACCACTCCACAACCATTATCAAACACTCTCGGCTTAAAAAGCCACTTATTTAAACCAAGTGATAACTTTCGATCTCCAAAATATTAATTGAGCATCAAGGCAAGAAATCAAGTTGTAAAGGACCAAAACACTAATTGTATACACTCATATACACTCGTATACACTCATATGTCATACGTATAACAATCAACGCAATGTGTGATAGACGAAAATGATATCAAATCATGGTAACATGTTTAGTAAATAAGATTTTCTAGTATTTTAATCAAAATTGTGCAACTACGAATTACTGCCTCGAGTTATTCAAGAAAGCTTAACAAAATAAAAGGAAAAGAATGTAGTTTTACAAAAACATTATACAATAGTAGTTCACGCTTGGATTGTTTGTTACTTACAATAACAACCTCCGATTCCATAGAGTTTCGATATTTAAGCCTTCTAAACACACTCAGGAACTAATATAATCGAATCGATGATTACAATCAGTGAAATGACACTATAAATGACAACTGAAAACTGGTACTAACCGTTTATAAAGAAACACAAACCGGACATGAAACCACACGAATGACCCTTAAAATCAATCAACTCATACCCAAAACTAATCAAGACCACTCCACAACCATTATCAAACACTCTCAGCTTAAAAAGCCACTTATTTAAACCAAGTGATAACTTTCAATCTCCAAAATCATTTATTGAGCATCAAGACAAGAAAGTAAAGGACCAAAACACTAATTGTATACACTCATACACTCATATGTCATACGTATAACAATCAACGCAATGTGTGATAGACAAAATGATATCAAATCATGGTAACATGTTTAGTAAATAAGATTTTCTAATATTTTAATCAAAATTGTGCAACTACGAATTACTGCATCGAGTTATTCTAGAAAGCTTAACAAAATAAAAGGAAAAGAATGTAGTTTTACAAAAACATTATACAATAGTAGTTCACGCTTGGATTGTTTTTTACTTACAATAACAACCTCCGATTCCATGGAGTTTCGATATTTAAGCCTTCTAAACACACTCAGGAACTAATATAATCGAATCCGATGATTACAATCAGTGAAATGACACTATAAATGACAACTGAAAACTGGTACTAACCGTTTATAAAGAAACACAAACCGGACATGGAACCACACGAATGACCCTTAAAATCAATCAACTCATCCCCAAAACTAATCAAGACCACTCCACAACCATTATCAAACACTCTCAGCTTCAAAAGCCACTTAATTAAACCAAGTGATAACTTTCGATCTCCAAATAATTTATTGAGCATCAAGACAAGAAAGTAAAGGACCAAAACACTAATTGTATACACTCATATACACTCATATGTCATACGTATAACAATCAACGCAATGTGTGATCGACGAAAATGATATCAAATCATGGTAACATGTTTAGTAAATAAGATTTTCTAGTATTTTAATCAAAATTGTGCAACTACGAATTACTACATCGAGTTATTCAAGAAAGCTTAACAAAATAAAAGGAAAAGAATGTAGTTTTACAAAAACATTATACAATAGTAGTTCACGCTTGGATTGTTTGTTACTTACAATAACAACCTCCGATTCCATGGAGTTTCGATATTTAAGCCTTCTAAACACACTCAGGAACTAATATAATCGAATCCGATGATTACAATCAGTGAAATGACACTATAAATGACAACTGAAAACTGGTACTAACCGTTTATAAAGAAACACAAACTGGACATGAAACCACACGAATGACCCTTAAAATCAATCAACTCATCCCCAAAACTAATCAAGACCACTCCACAACCATTATCAAACACTCTCAGCTTCAAAAGCCACTTGATTAAACCAAGTGATAAGTTTCGATCTCCAAAATCATTTATTGAGCATCAAGACAAGAAAGTAAAGGACCAAAACACTAATTGTATACACTCATATACACTCATATGTCATACGTATAACAATCAACGCAATGTGTGATAGACGAAAATGATATCAAATCATGGTAACATGTTTAGTAAATAAGATTTTCTAGTATTTTAATCAAAATTATGCAACTACGAATTACTGCATCGAGTTATTCAAGAAAGCTTAACAAAATACATGGAAAAGAATGTAGTTTTACAAAAACATTATACAATAGTAGTTCACGCTTGGATTGTTTGTTACTTACAATAACAACCTCCGATTCCATGAAGTTTCGATATTTAAGCCTTCTAAACACACTCATGAACTAATATAAACGAATCCGATTATTACAATCAGTGAAAACACTATAAATGACAACTGAAAAATGGTACTAACCGTTTATAAATAAACACCAACCGACACGAAACCACACGAATGACCCTTAAAATCAATCAACTCATACCCAAAATAATCAAGACCACTCCACAACCATTATCAAACACTCTCGGCTTAAAAAAGCCACTTATTTAAACCACGTGATAACTTTCGATCTCCAAAATAATTTATTGAGCATCAAGGCAAGAAAGGAAGTTGTAAAGGACCAAAACACTAATTGTATACACTCATATACACTCGTATACACTCATAAGTCATACGTATAACAATCAACGCAATGTGTGATAGACGAAAATGATATCAAATCATGGTAACATGTTTAGTAAATAAGATTTTCTAGTATTTTAATCAAAATTGTGCAACTACGAATTACTCATCGAGTTATTCAAGAAAACTTAACAAAATACAGGAAAAGAATGTAGTTTTACAAAAACATTAACAATAGTAGTTCACGCTTGGATTGTTTGTTACTTACAATAACAACCTCCGATTCCATGGAGTTTTGATATTTAAGCCTTCTAAACACACTCATGAACTAATATAATCGAATCCGATGATTACAATCAGTGAAATGACACTATAAATGACAACTGAAAATGGTACTAACCGTTTATAAATAAACACCAACCGAACACGAAACCACACGAATGACCCTTAAATAATCAACTCATACCCAAAATAATCAAGACCACTCCACAACCATTATCAAACACTCTCGGCTTAAAAACCACTTATATTAAAACCAAGTGATAACTTTCGATCTCCAAAATAATTTATTGAGCATCAAGGCAAGAAAGCAAGTTGTAAAGGACCAAAACACAATTGTATACACTCATATACACTCAAGTCATACGTATAACAATCAACGCAATGTGTGATAGACGAAAATGATATCAAATCATGGTAACATGTTTAGTAAATAAGATTTTCTAGTATTTTAATCAAAATTGTGCAACTACGAATTACTGCATCGAGTTATTCAAGAAAGCTTAACAAAATACATGGAAAAGAATGTAGTTTTACAAAAACATTATACAATAGTAGTTCACGCTTGGATTGTTTGTTACTTACAATAACAACCTCCGATTCCATGGAGTTTCGATATTTAAGCCTTCTAAACACACTCAGGAACTAATATAATCGAATCCGATGATTACAATCAGTGAAATGACACTATAAATGACAACTGAAAACTGGTACTAACCGTTTATAAAGAAACACAAACCGGACATGAAACCACACGAATGACCCTTAAAATCAATCAACTCATACCCAAAACTAATCAAGACCACTCCACAACCATTATCAAACACTCTCAGCTTGAAAAGCCACTTAATTAAACCAAGTGATAACTTTCGATCTCCAAAATCATTTATTGAGCATCAAGACAAGAAATAAAGTTGTAAAGGACCAAATCACTAATTGTATACACTCATTTGTCATACGTATAACAATCAACGCAATGTGTGATAGACAAAAATTATATGAAATCATGGTAACATGTTTAGTAAATAAGAGTTTCTAGTATTTTAATCAAAATTGTACAACTACGAATTACTGTATCGAGTTATTCAAGAAAGCTTAACAAAATACATGGAAAAGAATGTAGTTTTACAAAACATTAAACAATAGAGTTCACGCTTGGTTAGTTTGTTGCTTACAATAACAACCTCCGATTCCATGGAGTTTTTATTTTTAAGCCTTCTAAACACACTCATGAACTAATATAATCGAATCCGATGATTACAATCAGTGAAATGACACTATAAATGACAACTGAAAACTGGTACTAACCGTTTATAATGAAACACAAACCGAACACGAAACCACACGAATGACCCTTAAAACAGATCAACTCACACCCAAAACTAATCAAGACCACTCCACAACCATTATCAAACACTCTCGGCTTAAAAAGCCACTTATTTAAACCAAGTGATAACTTTCGATCTCCAAATTATTATTGAGCATCAAGGCAAGAAATCAAGTTGTAAAGGACCAAAACACTAATTGTATACACTCATATACACTCGTATACACTCATATGTCATACGTATAACAATCAACGCAATGTGTGATAGACGAAAATGATATCAAATCATGGTAACATGTTTAGTAAATAAGATTTTCTAGTATTTTAATCAAAATTGTACAACTACGAATTACTGTATCGAGTTATTCAAGAAAGCTTAACAAAATACATGGAAAAGAATGTAGTTTTACAAAAACATTAACAATAGGAGTTCACGCTTGGTTAGTTTGTGCTTACAATAACAACCTCCGATTCCATGGAGTTTTTATTTTTAAGCCTTCTAAACACACTCACGAACTAATATAATCGAATCTGATGATTACAATCAGTGAAATGACACTATAAATGACAACTGAAAACTGGTACTAACCGTTTATAATGAAACACAAACCGAACACGAAACCACACGAATGACCCTTAAAACAGATCAACTCACACCCAAACTAATCAAGACCACTCCACAACCATTATCAAACACTCTCGGCTTAAAAAGCCACTTATTTAAACCAAGTGATAACTTTCATCTCCAAAATTATTATTGAGCATCAAGGCAAGAAATCAAGTTGTAAATGACCAAAACACTAATTGTATACACTCATATACACTCATATGTCTTACGTATAACAATCAACGCAATGTGTGATAGACGAAAATGATATCAAATCATGGTAACATGTTTAGTAAATAAGATTTTATAGTATTTTAATCAAAATTGTGCAACTACGAATTACTGCATCGAGTTATTCAAGAAAGCTTAACAAAATACATGGAAAAGAATGTAGTTTTACAAAAACATTATACAATAGTAGTTCACGCTTGGATAGTTTGTTACTTACAATAACAACCTCCGATTCCATGGAGTTTCGATATTTAAGCCTTCTAAACACACTCAGGAACTAATATAATCGAATCCGATGATTACAATCAGTGAAATGACACTATAAATGACAACTGAAAACTGGTACTAGCCGTTTATAAAGAAACCCAACCGGACATGAAACCACACGAATGACCCTTAAGTCAATCAACTCATACCCAAAACTAATCAAGACCACTCCACAACCATTATCAAACACTCTCAGCTTAAAAAGGCACTTATTTAAACTAAGTGATAACTTTCAATCTCCAAAATCATTTATTGAGCATCAAGACAAGAAATAAAGTTGTAGAGGACCAAATCACTAATTGTATACACTCATTTGTCATACGTATAATAATCAACGCAATGTGTGATAGACGAAAATTATATGCAATCATGGTAACATGTTTAGTAAATAAGAGTTTCTAGTATTTTAATCAAAATTATACAACTACGAATTACTGTATCGAGTTATTCAAGAAAGCTTAACAAAATACATGGAAAAGAATGTAGTTTTACAAAAACATTAAACAATAGGAGTTCACGCTTGGTTAGTTTGTTGCTTACAATAACAACCTCCGATTCCATGGAGTTTTTATTTTTAAGCCTTCTAAACACACTCATGAACTAATATAATCGAATCCGATGATTACAATCAGTGAAATGACACTATAAATGACAACTGAAAACTGGTACTAACCGTTTATAATGAAACACAAACCGAACACGAAACCACACGAATGACCCTTAAAACAGATCAACTCACACCCAAAACTAATCAAGACCACTCCACAACCATTATCAAACACTCACGACTTAAAAAGCCACTTATTTAAACTAAGTGATAACTTTCGATCTCCAAAATTATTAATTGAGCATCAAGGCAAGAAATCAAGTTGTAAAGGACCAAAACACTAATTGTATACACTCATATACACTCGTATACACTCATATGTCATACGTATAACAATCAACGCAATGTGTGATACGAAATTGACATCAAATCATGGTAACATGTTTAGTAAATAAGATTTTATAGTATTTTAATCAAAATTGTGCAACTACGAATTACTGCATCGAGTTTTTCAAGAAAGCTTAACACAATACATGGAAAAGAATGTAGTTTTACAAAAACATTATACAATAGTAGTTCACGCTTGGATAGTTTGTTACTTACAATAACAACCTCCGATTCCATGGATTTCGATATTTAAGCCTTCTAAACACACTCAGGAACTAATATAATCGAATCCGATGATTACAATCAGTGAAATGACACTATAAATGACAACTGAAAACTGGTACTAGCCGTTTATAAGAAACACAAACCGGACATGAAACCACACGAATGACCCTTAAGTCAATCAACTCATACCCAAAACTAATCAAGACCACTCCACAACCATTATCAAACACTCTCAGCTTAAAAAGGCACTTATTTAAACCAAGTGATAACTTTCAATCTCCAAAATCATTTATTGAGCATCAAGACAAGAAATAAAGTTGTAAAGGACCAAAACACTAATTGTATACACTCATTTGTCATACGTATAACAATCAACGCAATGTGTGATAGACGAAAATTATATCAAATCATGGTAACATGTTTAGTAAATAAGAGTTTCTAGTATTTTAATCAAAATTGTACAACTACGAATTACTGTATCGAGTTATTCAAGAAAGCTTAACAAAATACATGGAAAAGAATGTAATTTTACAAAAACAACAAACAATAGGAGTTCACGCTTGGTTAGTTTGTTACTTACAATAACAACCTCCGATTCCATGGAGTTTTAATTTTTAAGCCTTTTAAACACACTCATGAACTAATATAATCGAATCCGATGATTACAATCAGTGAAATGACACTACAAATGACAACTTAAAACTGGTACTAACCGTTTATAAACAAATACAAACCAAACACGAAGCCACACGAATGACCCTTAAAATCAATCAACTCATACCCAAAACTAATCAAGACCACTCCACAACCATTATCAAACACTCTCGGCTTAAAAAGCCACTTATTTAAACCAAGTGATAACTTTCGATCTCCAAAATCATTTATTGAGCATCAAGGCAAGAAATCAAGTTGTAAAGGACCAAACACTAATTGTATACACTCATATACACTCGTATACACTCATATGTCATACGTATAACAATCAACGCAATGTGTGATAGACGAAAATGATATCAAATCATGGTAACATGTTTAGTAAATAAGATTTTATAGTATTTTAATCAAAATTGTGCAACTACGAATTACTGCATCGAGTTTTTCAAGAAAGCTTAACAAAATACATGGAAAAGAATGTAGTTTTACAAAACATTATACAATAGTAGTTCACGCTTGGATAGTTTGTTACTTACAATAACAACCTCCGATTCCATGGAATTTTATATTTAAGCCTTCTAAACACACTCAGGAACTAATATAATCGAATCCGATGATTACAATCAGTGAAATGACACTATAAATGACAACTGAAAACTGGTACTAGCCGTTTATAAAGAAACCCAAACCGGACATGAAACCACACGAATGACCCTTATAGTCAATCAACTCATACCCAAAACTAATCAAGACCACTCCACAACCATTATCAAACACTCTCAGCTTAAAAAGGCACTTATTTAAACCAAGTGATAACTTTCATCTCCAAAATCATTTATTGAGCATCAAGACAAGAAATAAAGTTGTAAAGGACCAAAACACTAATTGTATACACTCATTTGTCATACGTATAACAATCAACGCAATGTGTGATAGACGAAAATATATGAAATCATGGTAACATGTTTAGTAAATAAGATTTTCTAGTATTTTAATCAAAATTGTACAACTACGAATTACTGTATCGAGTTATTCAAGAAAGCTTAACAAAATACATGAAAAGAATGTAGTTTTACAAAAACATTAAACAATAGGAGTTCACGCTTGGTTAGTTTGTTGCTTACAATAACAACCTCCGATTCCATGGAGTTTTTATTTTTAAGCCTTCTAAACACACTCATGAACTAATAATCGAATCCGATGATTACAATCAGTGAAATGACACTATAAATGACAACTGAAAACTGGTACTAACCGTTTATAATGAAACACAAACCGAACACGAAACCACACGAATGACCCTTAAAATAGATCAACTCACACCCAAAACTAATCAAGACCACTCCACAACCATTATCAACACTCTCGGCTTAAAAAGCCACTTATTTAAACCAAGTGATAACTTTCGATCTCCAAAATATTAATTGAGCATCAAGGCAAGAAATCAAGTTGTAAAGGACCAAAACACTAATTGTATACACTCATATACACTCGTATACACTCATATGTCATACGTATAACAATCAACGCAATGTGTGATAGACGAAAATGATATCAAATCATGGTAACATGTTTAGTAAATAAGATTTTATAGTATTTTAATCAAAATTGTGCAACTACGAATTACTGCATCGAGTTTTTCAAGAAAGCTTAACAAAATACATGGAAAAGAATGTAGTTTTACAAAACATTATACAATAGAGTTCACGCTTGGATAGTTTGTTACTTACAATAACAACCTCCGATTCCATGGAATTTCGATATTTAAGCCTTCTAAACACACTCAGAAACTAATATAATCGAATCTGATGATTACAATCAGTGAAATGGCACTGTAAATGACAACTGAAAACTCGTACTAGCCGTTTATAAAGAAACCCAAACCGGACATAGAACCACACGAATGACCCTTATAGTCAATCAACTGATACCCAAAACTAATCAAGACCACTCCACAACCATTATCAAACACTCTCAGCTTAAAAAGGCACTTATTTAAACCAAGTGATAACTTTCAATCTCCAAAATCATTTATTGAGCATCAAGACAAGAAATAAAGTTGTAAAGGACCAAACACTAATTGTATACACTCATTTGTCATACGTATAACAATCAACGCAATGTGTGATAGACGAAAATATATGAAATCATGGTAACATGTTTAGTAAATAAGAGTTTCTAGTATTTTAATCAAAATTGTACAACTACAAATTACTGTATCGAGTTATTCAAGAAAGCTTAACAAAATACATGGAAAAAAATGTAGTTTTACAAAAACATTAAACAATAGGAGTTCACGCTTGGTTAGTTTGTTGCTTACAATAAAAACCACCGATTCCATGGAGTTTTTAGTTTTAAGCCTTCTAAACACACTCATGAACTAATATAATCGAATCCGATGATTACAATTAGTGAAATGCCACTATAAATGACGACAGAAAACTGGTACTAACCGTTTATAATGAAACACAAACCGAACACAAACCACACAATGACCCTTAAAATAGATCAACTCACACCCAAAACTAATCAAGACCACTCCACAACCATTATCAAACACTCTCGCTTAAAAAGCCACTTATTTAACCAAGTGATAACTTTCGATCTCCAAAATTATTAATTGAGCATCAAGGCAAGAAATCAAGTTGTAAAGGACCAAAACACTAATTGTGTACACTCGTATACACTCATATGTCATACGTATAACAATCAACGCAATGTGTGATAGACGAAAATGATATCAAATCATGGTAACATGTTTAGTAAATAAGATTTTCTAGTATTTTAATCAAAATTGTGCAACTACGAATTACTGCATCGAGTTTTTCAAGAAAGCTTAACAAAATACATGGAAAAGAATGTAGTTTTACAAAAACATTATACAATAGTAGTTCACGCTTGGATAGTTTGTTACTTACAATAACAACCTCCGATTCCATGGAGTTTCGATATTTAAGCCTTCTAAACACACTCAGGAACTAATATAATCGAATCCGATGATTACAATCAGTGAAATGACACTATAAATGACAACTGAAAACTGGTACTAGCCGTTTATAAAGAAACCAAACCGGACATGAAACCACACGAATGACCCTATAGTCAATCAACTCATACCCAAAACTAATCAAGACCACTCCACAACCATTATCAAACACTCTCAGCTTAAAAAGGCACTTATTTAAACCAAGTGATAACTTTCAATCTCCAAAATCATTTATTAAGCATCAAGACAAGAAATAAAGTTGTAAAGGACCAAATCACTAATTGTATACACTCATTTGTCATACGTATAACAATCAACACAATGTGTGATAGACGAAAATTATATTAAATCATGGTAACATGTTTAGTAAATAAGAGTTTCTAATCAAAATTGTACAACTACGAATTACTGTATCGAGTTATTCAAGAAAGTTTAACAAAATACATGGAAAAGAATGTAGTTTTACAAAAACATTAAACAATAGGAGTTCACGCTTGGTTAG
This sequence comes from Flaveria robusta, assembly GCA_025506415.1. NCBI lineage: Eukaryota > Viridiplantae > Streptophyta > Magnoliopsida > Asterales > Asteraceae > Flaveria > Flaveria robusta. Next base: position 25,255 of record JACCIZ010000462.1, on the reverse strand, counting down.
TTTGTTGCTTACAATAACAACCTCCGATTCCATGGAGTTTTTATTTTTAAGTCTTCTAAACACACTCATGAACTAATATAATCGAATCCGATGATTACAATCAGTGAAATGACACTATAAATGACAACTGAAAACTGGTACTAACCGTTTATAAAACACAAACCGAACACGAAACCACACGAATGACCCTTAAAAGATCAACTCACACCCAAAACTAATCAAGACCACTCCACAACCATTATCAAACACTCTCGCTTAAAAAGCCACTTATTTAAACCAAGTGATAACTTTCGATCTCCAAAATTATTATTGAGCATCAAGGCAAGAAATCAAGTTGTAAAGGACCAAAACACTAATTGTATACACTCATATACACTCGTATACACTCATATGTCATACGTATAACAATCAACGCAATGTGTGATAGACGAAAATGATATCAAATCATGGTAACATGTTTAGTAAATAAGATTTTATAGTATTTTAATCAAAATTGTGCAACTACGAATTACTGCATCGAGTTTTTCAAGAAAGCTTAACAAAATACATGGAAAAGAATGTAGTTTTACAAAACATTATACAATAGTAGTTCACGCTTGGATAGTTTGTTACTTACAATAACAACCTCCGATTCCATGGAATTTCGATATTTAAGCCTTCTAAACACACTCAGGAACTAATATAATCGAATCCGATGATTACAATCAGTGAAATGACACTATAAATGACAACTGAAAACTGGTACTAGCCGTTTATAAAGAAACCCAAACCGGACATAAAACCACACGAATGACCCTTAAAATTAATCAACTCATACCCAAAACTAATCAAGACCACTCTACAACCATTATCAAACACTCTCAGCTTAAAAAGGCACTTATTTAAACAAAGTGATAACTTTCAATCCCTAAAATCATTTATTGAGCATCAAGACAAGAAATCAAGTTGTAAAGGACCAAAACACTAATTGTATACACTCATTTGTCATACGTATAACAATCAACGCAATGTGTGATAGACGAAAATTATATGAAATCATGGTAACATATTTAGTAAATAAGATTTTCTAGTATTTTAATCAAAATTATACAACTACGAATTACTGTATCGAGTTATTCCAGAAAGCTTAACAAAATACATGGAAAAGAATGTAGTTTTACAAAAACATTAAACAATAGGAGTTCACGCTTGGTTAGTTTGTTGCTTACAATAACAACCTCCGATTCCATGGAGTTTTTATTTTTAAGCCTTCTAAACACACTCATGAACTAATATAATCGAATCCGATGATTACAATCAGTGAAATGACACTATAAATGACAACTGAAAACTGGTACTAACCGTTTATAATGAAACACAAACCGAACACGAAACCACACGAATGACCCTTAAAATAGATCAACTCACACCCAAAACTAATCACGACCACTCCACAACCATTATCAAACACTCTCGGCTTAAAAAGCCACTTATTTAAACCAAGTGATAACTTTCGATCTCCAAATTATTAATTGAGCATCAAGGCAAGAAATCAAGTTGTAAAGGACCAAAACACTAATTGTATACACTCGTATACACTCATATGTCATACGTATAACAATCAACGCAATGTGTGATAGACGAAAATGATATCAAATCTTGGTAACATGTTTAGTAAATAAGATTTTATAGTATTTTAATCAAAATTGTGCAACTACGAATTACTGCATCGAGTTTTTCAAGAAAGCTTACCAAAATACATGGAAAAGAATGTAGTTTTACAAAAACATTATACAATAGTAGTTCACGTTTGGTTAGTTTGTTACTTACAATAACAACCTCCGATTCCATGGAATTTCGATATTTAAGCCTTCTAACACACTCAGGAACTAATATAATCGAATCCGATGATTACAATCAGTGAAATGACACTATAAATGACAACTGAAAACTGGTACTATAAAGAAACCCAAACCGGACATGAAACCACACGAATGACCCTTATAGTCAATCAACTCATACCCAAAACTAATCAGACCACTCCACAACCATTATCAAACACTCTCAGCTTAAAAAGGCACTTATTTAAACCAAGTGATAACTTTCAATCTCCAAAATCATTATTGAGCATCAAGACAAGAAATAAAGTTGTAAAGGACCAAAACACTAATTGTATACACTCATTTGTCATACGTATAACAATCAACGCAATGTGTGATAGACGAAAATTATATGAAATCATGGTAACATGTTTAGTAAATAAGAGTTTCTAGTATTTTAATCAAAATTGTACAACTACGAATTACTGTATCGAGTTATTCAAGAAAGCTTAACAAAATACATGGAAAAGAATGTAGTTTTACAAAAACATTAAACAAGGAGTTCACGCTTGGTTAGTTTGTTGCTTACAATAACAACCTCCGATTCCATGGAGTTTTTATTTTTAAGCCTTCTAAACACACTCAGGAACTAATATAATCGAATCCGATGATTACAATCAGTGAAATGACACTATAAATGACAACTGAAAACTGGTACTACCGTTTATAAAGAAACCCAAACCGGACATGAAACCACACGAATGACCCTTATAGTCAATCAACTCATACCCAAAACTAATCAAGACCACTCCACAACCATTATCAACACTCTCAGCTTAAAAGGCACTTATTTAAACCAAGTGATAACTTTCAATCTCCGAAATCATTTATTAAGCATCAAGACAAGAAATAAAGTTGTAAAGGACCAAAACACTAATTGTATACACTCATTTGTCATACGTATAACAATCAACGCAATGTGTGATAGACAAAAATTATATTAAATCATGGTAACATGTTTAGTAAATAAGAGTTTCTAGTATTTTAATCAAAATTGTACAACTACGAATTACTGTATCGAGTTATTCAAGAAAGCTTAACAAAATACATGGAAAAGAATGTAGTTTTACAAAAACATTAAACAATAGGAGTTCACGCTTGGTTAGTTTGTTGCTTACAATAACAACCTCCGATTCCATGGAGTTTTTATTTTTAAGCCTTCTAAACACACTCATGAACTAATATAATCGAATCCGATGATTACAATCAGTGAAATGACACTATAAATGACAACTGAAAACTGGTACTAACCGTTTATAATGAAACACAAACCGAACACGAAACCACACGAATGACCCTTAAAACAGATCAACTCACACCCAAAACTAATCAAGACCACTCCACAACCATTATCAAACACTCTCGGCTTAAAAAGCCACTTATTTAAACTAAGTGATAACTTTCGATCTCCAAAATTATTAATTGAGCATCAAGGCAAGAAATCAAGTTGTAAAGGACCAAAACACTAATTGTATACACTCATATACACTCGTATACACTCATATGTCATACGTATAACAATCAACGCAATGTGTGATAGACGAAAATGACATCAAATCATGGTAACATGTTTAGTAAATAAGATTTTATAGTATTTTAATCAAAATTGTGCAACTACGAATTACTGCATCGAGTTTTTCAAGAAAGCTTAACAAAATACATGGAAAAGAATGTAGTTTTACAAAAACATTATACAATAGTAGTTCACGCTTGGATAGCTTGTTACTTACAATGACAACCTCCGATTCCATGGAATTTCGATATTTAAGCCTTCTAAACACACTCAGGAACTAATATAATCGAATCTGATGATTACAATCAGTGAAATGACACTATAAATGACAACTGAAAACTGGTACTAGCCGTTTATAAAGAAACCCAAACCGACATGAAACCACACGAATGACCCTTATAGTCAATCAACTCATACCCAAACTAATCAAGACCACTCCACAACCATTATCAAACACTCTCAGCTTAAAAAGGCACTTATTTAAACCAAGTGATAACTTTCAATCTCCAAAATCATTTATTGAGCATCAAGACAAGAAATAAAGTTGTAAAGGACCAAAACACTAATTGTATACACTCATTTGTCATACGTATAACAATCAACGCAATGTGTGATAGACGAAAATTATATGAAATCATGGTAACATGTTTAGTAAATAAGAGTTTCTAGTATTTTAATCAAAATTGTACAACTACGAATTACTGTATCGAGTTATTCAAGAAAGCTTAACAAAATACATGGAAAAGAATGTAGTTTTACAAAAACATTAAACAATAGGAGTTCACGCTTGGTTAGTTTGTTGCTTACAATAACAACCTCCGATTCCATGGAGTTTTTATTTTTAAGCCTTCTAAACACACTCATGAACTAATATAATCGAATCCGATGATTACAATCAGTGAAATGACACTATAAATGACAACTGAAAACTGGTACTAACCGTTTATAATGAAACACAAACCGAACACGAAACCACACGAATGACCCTTAAAATAGATCAACTCACACCCAAAACTAATCAAGACCACTCCACAACCATTATCAAACACTCTCGGCTTAAAAAGCCACTTATTTAAACCAAGTGATAACTTTCGATCTCCAAAATTATTATTGAGCATCAAGGCAAGAAATCAAGTTGTAAAGGACCAAAACACTAATTGTATACACTCGTATACACTCATATGTCATACGTATAACAATCAACGCAATGTGTGATAGACGAAAATGATATCAAATCATGGTAACATGTTTAGTAAATAAGATTTTATAGTATTTTAATCAAAATTGTGCAACTACGAATTACTGCATCGAGTTTTTCAAGAAAGCTTAACAAAATACATGGAAAAGAATGTAGTTTTACAAAAACATTATACAATAGTAGTTCACGCTTGGATAGTTTGTTACTTACAATAACAACCTCCGATTCCATGGAATTTCGATATTTAAGCCTTCTAAACACACTCAGGAACTAATATAATCGAATCCGATGATTACAATCAGTGAAATGACACTATAAATGACAACTGAAAACTGGTACTAGCCGTTTATAAAGAAACCCAACCGGACATGAAACCACACGAATGACCCTTAAAGTCAATCAACTCATACCCAAAACTAATCAAGACCACTCCACAACCATTATCAAACACTCTCAGCTTAAAAGGCACTTATTTAAACCAAGTGATAACTTTCAATCTCCAAAATCATTTATTGAGCATCAAGACAAGAAATAAAGTTGTAAAGGACCAAAACACTAATTGTATACACTCATTTGTCATACGTATAACAATCAACGCAATGTGTGATAGACGAAAATTATATGAAATCATGGTAACATGTTTAGTAAATAAGAGTTTCTAGTATTTTAATCAAATTGTACAACTACGAATTACTGTATCGAGTTATTCAAGAAAGCTTAACAAAATACATGGAAAAGAATGTAGTTTTACAAAACATTAAACAATAGGAGTTCACGCTTGGTTAGTTTGTTGCTTACAATAACAACCTCCGATTCCATGGAGTTTTTATTTTAAGCCTTCTAAACACACTCATGAACTAATATAATCGAATCCGATGATTACAATCAGTGAAATGACACTATAAATGACAACTGAAAACTGGTACTACCGTTTATAAAGAAACCAAACCGGACAAAACCACACGAATGACCCTTAAATAATCAACTCATACCCAAAACTAATCAAGACCACTCCACAACCATTATCAAACACTCTCAGCTTAAAAAGGCACTTATTTAAACCAAGTGATAACTTTCAATCTCCAAAATCATTTATTGAGCATCAAGACAAGAAATAAAGTTGTAAAGGACCAAAACACTAATTGTATACACTCATTTGTCATACGTATAACAATCAACGCAATGTGTGATAGACGAAAATTATATCAAATCATGGTAACATGTTTAGTAAATAAGAGTTTCTAGTATTTTAATCAAAATTGTACAACTACGAATTACTGTATCGAGTTATTCAAGAAAGCTTAACAAAATACATGGAAAAGAATGTAGTTTTACAAAAACATTAAACAATAGGAGTTCACGCTTGGTTAGTTTGTTGCTTACAATAACAACCTCCGATTCCATGGAGTTTTTATTTTAAGCCTTCTAAACACACTCATGAACTAATATAATCGAATCCGATGATTACAATCAGTGAAATGACACTATAAATGACAACTGAAAACTGGTACTAACCGTTTATAATGAAACACAAACCGAACACGAAACCACACGAATGACCCTTAAAATAGATCAACTCACACCCAAAACTAATCAAGACCACTCCACAACCATTATCAAACACTCTCGGCTTAAAAAGCCACTTATTTAAACCAAGTGATAACTTTCGATCTCCAAAATTATTAATTGAGCATCAAGGCAAGAAATCAAGTTGTAAAGGACCAAAACACTAATTGTATACACTCATATACACTCGTATACACTCATATGTCATACGTATAACAATCAACGCAATGTGTGATAGACGAAAATGACATCAAATCATGGTAACATGTTTAGTAAATAAGATTTTATAGTATTTTAATCAAAATTGTGCAACTACGAATTACTGCATCGAGTTTTTCAAGAAAGCTAACAAAATACATGGAAAAGAATGTAGTTTTACAAAAACATTATACAATAGTAGTTCACGCTTGGATAGTTTGTTGCTTACAATAACAACCTCCGATTCCATGGAATTTCGATATTTAAGCCTTCTAAACACACTCAGGAACTAATATAATCGAATCCGATGATTACAATCAGTGAAATGACACTATAAATGACAACTGAAAACTGGTACTAGCCGTTTATAAAGAAACCCAAACCGGACATGAAACCACACGAATGACCCTTATAGTCAATCAACTCATACCCAAAACTAATCAAGACCACTCCACAACCATTATCAAACACTCTCAGCTTAAAAAGGCACTTATTTAAACCAAGTGATAACTTTCAATCTCCAAAATCATTTATTGAGCATCAAGACAAGAAATAAAGTTGTAAAGGACCAAACACTAATTGTATACACTCATTTGTCATACGTATAACAATCAACGCAATGTGTGATAGACAAAAATTATATGAAATCATGGTAACATGTTTAGTAAATAAGAGTTTCTAGTATTTTAATCAAAATTGTACAACTACGAATTACTGTATCGAGTTATTCAAGAAAGCTTAACAAAATACATGGAAAAGAATGTAGTTTTACAAAAACATTAAACAATAGGAGTTCACGCTTGGTTAGTTTGTTGCTTACAATAACAACCTCCGATTCCATGGAGTTTTTATTTTTAAGCCTTCTAAACACACTCATGAACTAATATAATCGAATCCGATGATTACAATCAGTGAAATGACACTATAAATGACAACTGAAAACTGGTACTAACCGTTTATAATGAAACACAAACCGAACACGAAACCACACGAATGACCCTTAAAATAGATCAACTCACACCCAAAACTAATCAAGACCACTCCACAACCATTATCAAACACTCTCGGCTTAAAAAGCCACTTATTTAAACCAAGTGATAACTTTCGATCTCCAAAATTATTAATTGAGCATCAAGGCAAGAAATCAAGTTGTAAAGGACCAAAACACTAATTGTATACACTCGTATACACTCATATGTCATACGTATAACAATCAACGCAATGTGTGATAGACGAAATGATATCAAATCATGGTAACATGTTTAGTAAATAAGATTTTATAGTATTTTAATCAAAATTGTGCAACTACGAATTACTGCATCGAGTTTTTCAAGAAAGCTTAACAAAATACATGGAAAAGAATGTAGTTTTACAAAAACATTATACAATAGTAGTTCACGCTTGGATAGTTTGTTACTTACAATAACAACCTCCGATTCCATGGATTTCGATATTTAAGCCTTCTAAACACACTCAGGAACTAATATAATCGAATCCGATGATTACAATCAGTGAAATGACACTATAAATGACAACTGAAAACTGGTACTAGCCGTTTATAAAGAAACCCAAACCGGACATGAAACCACACGAATGACCCTTATAGTCAATCAACTCATACCCAAAACTAATCAAGACCACTCCACAACCATTATCAAACACTCTCAGCTTAAAAAGGCACTTATTTAAACCAAGTGATAACTTTCAATCTCCAAAATCATTTATTGAGCATCAAGACAAGAAATAAAGTTGTAAAGGACCAAACACTAATTGTATACACTCATTTGTCATACGTATAACAATCAACGCAATGTGTGATAGACGAAAATATATGAAATCATGGTAACATGTTTAGTAAATAAGAGTTTCTAGTATTTTAATCAAAATTGTACAACTACGAATTACTGTATCGAGTTATTCAAGAAAGCTTAACAAAATACATGGAAAGAATGTAGTTTTACAAAAACATTAAACAATAGGAGTTCACGCTTGGTTAGTTTGTTGCTTACAATAACAACCTCCGATTCCATGGAGTTTTTATTTTTAAGCCTTCTAAACACACTCATGAACTAATATAATCGAATCCGATGATTACAATCAGTGAAATGACACTATAAATGACAACTGAAAACTGGTACTAACCGTTTATAAAGAACCCAAACCGGACATAAACCACACGAATGACCCTTATAATCAATCAACTCATACCCAAAACTAATCAAGACCACTCCACAACCATTATCAAACACTCTCGGCTTAAAAGGCACTTATTTAAACCAAGTGATAACTTTCAATCTCCAAAATCATTTATTGAGCATCAAGACAAGAAATAAAGTTGTAAAGGACCAAAACACTAATTGTATACACTCATTTGTCATACGTATAACAATCAACGCAATGTGTGATAGACGAAAATGATATAAATCATGGTAACATGTTTAGTAAATAAGAGTTTCTAGTATTTTAATCAAAATTGTACAACTACGAATTACTGTATCGAGTTATTCAAGAAAGCTTAACAAAATACATGGAAAAGAATGTAGTTTTACAAAAACATTAAACAATAGGAGTTCACGCTTGGTTAGTTTGTTGCTTACAATAACAACCTCCGATTCCATGGAGTTTTTATTTTTAAGCCTTCTAAACACACTCATGAACTAATATAATCGAATCCGATGATTACAATCAGTGAAATGACACTATAAATGACAACTGAAAACTGGTACTAACCGTTTATAATGAAACACAAACCGAACACGAAACCACACGAATGACCCTTAAAATAGATCAACTCACACCCAAAACTAATCAAGACCACTCCACAACCATTATCAAACACTCTCGGCTTAAAAAGCCACTTATTTAAACCAAGTGATAACTTTCGATCTCCAAAATCATTAATTGAGCATCAAGGCAAGAAATCAAGTTGTAAAGGACCAAAACACTAATTGTATACACTCATATACACTGTATACACTCATATGTCATACGTATAACAATCAACGCAATGTGTGATAGACGAAAATGATATCAAATCATGGTAACATGTTTAGTAAATAAGATTTTATAGTATTTTAATCAAAATTGTGCAACTACGAATTACTGCATCGAGTTTTTCAAGAAAGCTTAACAAAATACATGGAAAAGAATGTAGTTTTACAAAACATTATACAATAGTAGTTCACGCTTGGATAGTTTGTTACTTACAATAACAACCTCCGATTCCATGGAGTTTCGATATTTAAGCCTTCTAAACACACTCAGGAACTAATATAATCGAATCCGATGATTACAATCAGTGAAATGACACTATAAATGACAACTGAAAACTGGTACTACCGTTTATAAAGAAACCCAAACCGGACATGAAACCACACGAATGACCCTTAATCAATCAACTCATACCCAAAACTAATCAAGACCACTCCACAACCATTATCAAACACTCTCAGCTTAAAAAGCACTTATTTAAACCAAGTGATAACTTTCAATCTCCAAAATCATTTATTGAGCATCAAGACAAGAAATAAGTTGTAAAGGACCAAAACACTAATTGTATACACTCATTTGTCATACGTATAACAATCAACGCAATGTGTGATAGACGAAAATTATATGAAATCATGGTAACATGTTTAGTAAATAAGAGTTTCTAGTATTTTAATCAAAATTGTAAACTACGAATTACTGTATCGAGTTATTCAAGAAAGCTTAACAAAATACATGGAAAAGAATGTAGTTTTACAAAAACATTAAACAATAGGAGTTCACGCTTGGTTAGTTTGTTGCTTACAATAACAACCTCCGATTCCATGGAGTTTTTATTTTTAAGCCTTCTAAACACACTCATGAACTAATATAATCGAATCCGATGATTACAATCAGTGAAATGACACTATAAATGACAACTGAAAACTGGTACTAACCGTTTATAATGAAACACAAACCGAACACGAAACCACACGAATGACCCTTAAAATAGATCAACTCACACCCAAAACTAATCAAGACCACTCCACAACCATTATCAAACACTCTCGGCTTAAAAAGCCACTTATTTAAACCAAGTGATAACTTTCGATCTCCAAAATTATTATTGAGCATCAAGGCAAGAAATCAAGTTGTAAAGGACCAAAACACTAATTGTATACACTCGTATACACTCATATGTCATACGTATAACAATCAACGCAATGTGTGATAGACGAAAATGATATCAAATCATGGTAACATGTTTAGTAAATAAGATTTTATAGTATTTTAATCAAAATTGTGCAACTACGAATTACTGCATCGAGTTTTTCAAGAAAGCTTAACAAAATACATGGAAAAGAATGTAGTTTTACAAAAACATTATACAATAGTAGTTCACGCTTGGATAGTGTTACTTACAATAACAACCTCCGATTCCATGGATTTCGATATTTAAGCCTTCTAAACACACTCAGGAACTAATATAATCGAATCCGATGATTACAATCAGTGAAATGACACTATAAATGACAACTGAAAACTGGTACTAGCCGTTTATAAAGAAACCCAAACCAGACATGAAACCACACGAATGACCCTTAAAGTCAATCAACTCATACCCAAAACTAATCAAGACCACTCCACAACCATTATCAAACACTCTCAGCTTAAAAAGGCACTTATTTAAACCAAGTGATAACTTTCAATCTCCAAAATCATTTATTGAGCATCAAGACAAAAAAAGTTGTAAAGGACCAAAACACTAATTGTATACACTCATTTGTCATACGTATAACAATCAACGCAATGTGTGATAGACGAAAATTATATGAAATCATGGTAACATGTTTAGTAAATAAGAGTTTCTAGTATTTTAATCAAAATTGTACAACTACGAATTACTGTATCGAGTTATTCAAGAAAGCTTAACAAAATACATGGAAAAGAATGTAGTTTTACAAAAACATTAAACAATAGGAGTTCACGCTTGGTTAGTTTGTTGCTTACAATAACAACCTCCGATTCCATGGAGTTTTTATTTTAAGCCTTCTAAACACACTCATGAACTAATATAATCGAATCCGATGATTACAATCAGTGAAATGACACTATAAATGACAACTGAAAACTGGTACTACCGTTTATAAAGAAACCCAAACCGGACATGAAACCACACGAATGACCCTTATAGTCAATCAACTCATACCCAAAACTAATCAAGACCACTCCACAACCATTATCAAACACTCTCAGCTTAAAAAGGCACTTATTTAAACCAAGTGATAACTTTCAATCTCCAAATCATTTATTGAGCATCAAGACAAGAAATAAGTTGTAAAGGACCAAAACACTAATTGTATACACTCATTTGTCATACGTATAACAATCAACGCAATGTGTGATAGACGAAAATTATATGAATCATGGTAACATGTTTAGTAAATAAGAGTTTCTAGTATTTTAATCAAAATTGTACAACTACGAATTACTGTATCGAGTTATTCAAGAAAGCTTAACAAAATACATGGAAAAGAATGTAGTTTTACAAAAACATTAAACAATAGGAGTTTACGCTTGGTTAGTTTGTTGCTTACAATAACAACCTCCGATTCCATGGAGTTTTTATTTTTAAGCCTTCTAAACACACTCATGAACTAATATAATCGAATCCGATGATTACAATCAGTGAAATGACACTATAAATGACAACTGAAAACTGGTACTAACCGTTTATAATGAAACACAAACCGAACACGAAACCACACGAATGACCCTTAAAATAGATCAACTCACACCCAAAACTAATCAAGACCACTCCACAACCATTATCAAACACTCTCGGCTTAAAAGCCACTTATTTAAACCAAGTGATAACTTTCGATCTCCAAAATTATTAATTGAGCATCAAGGCAAGAAATCAAGTTGTAAAGGACCAAACACTAATTGTATACACTCATATACACTCGTATACACTCATATGTCATACGTATAACAATCAACGCAATGTGTGATAGACGAAAATGATATCAAATCATGGTAACATGTTTAGTAAATAAGATTTTATAGTATTTTAATCAAAATTGTGCAACTACGAATTACTGCATCGAGTTTTTCAAGAAAGCTTAACAAAATACATGGAAAGAATGTAGTTTTACAAAAAATTATACAATAGTAGTTCACGCTTGGATAGTTTGTTACTTACAATAACAACCTCCGATTCCATGGAATTTCGATATTTAAGCCTTCTAAACACACTCAGGAACTAATATAATCGAATGATGATTACAATCAGTGAAATGACACTATAAATGACAACTGAAAACTGGTACTAGCCGTTTATAAAGAAACCCAAACGGACATGAAACCACACGAATGACCCTTATAGTCAATCAACTCATACCCAAAACTAATCAAGACCACTCCACAACCATTATCAAACACTCTCAGCTTAAAAAGGCACTTATTTAAACCAAGTGATAACTTTCAATCTCCAAAATCATTTATTGAGCATCAAGACAAGAAATAAAGTTGTAAAGGACCAAAACACTAATTGTATACACTCATTTGTCATACGTATAACAATCAACGCAATGTGTGATAGACGAAAATTATATGAAATCAGGTAACATGTTTAGTAAATAAGAGTTTTCTAGTATTTTAATCAAAATTGTAAACTACGAATTACTGTATCGAGTTATTCAAGAAAGCTTAACAAAATACATGGAAAAGAATGTAGTTTTACAAAAACATTAAACAATAGGAGTTCACGCTTGGTTAGTTTGTTGCTTACAATAACAACCTCCGATTCCATGGAGTTTTTATTTTTAAGCCTTCTAAACACACTCATGAACTAATATAATCGAATCCGATGATTACAATCAGTGAAATGACACTATAAATGACAACTGAAAACTGGTACTAACCGTTTATAATGAAACACAAACCGAACACGAAACCACACGAATGACCCTTAAAATAGATCAACTCACACCCAAAACTAATCAAGACCACTCCACAACCATTATCAACACTCTCGGCTTAAAAAGCCACTTATTTAAACCAAGTGATAACTTTCGATCTCCAAAATTATTATTGAGCATCAAGGCAAGAAATCAAGTTGTAAAGGACCAAAACACTAATTGTATACACTCGTATACACTCATATGTCATACGTATAACAATCAACGCAATGTGTGATAGACGAAAATGATATCAAATCATGGTAACATGTTTAGTAAATAAGATTTTATAGTATTTTAATCAAAATTGTGCAACTACGAATTACTGCATCGAGTTTTCAAGAAAGCTTAACAAAATACATGGAAAAGAATGTAGTTTTACAAAAACATTATACAATAGTAGTTCACGCTTGGATAGTTTGTTACTTACAATAACAACCTCCGATTCCATGGAATTTCGATATTTAAGCCTTCTAAACACACTCAGGAACTAATATAATCGAATCCGATGATTACAATCAGTGAAATGACACTATAAATGACAACTGAAAACTGGTACTAGCCGTTTATAAAGAAACCCAAACCGGACATGAAACCACACGAATGACCCTTAATAGTCAATCAACTCATACCCAAAACTAATCAAGACCACTCCACAACCATTATCAAACACTCTCAGCTTAAAAGGCACTTATTTAAACCAAGTGATAACTTTCAATCTCCAAAATCATTTATTGAGCATCAAGACAAGAAATAAAGTTGTAAAGGACCAAAACACTAATTGTATACACTCATTTGTCATACGTATAACAATCAACGCAATGTGTGATAGACGAAAATTATATGAAATCATGGTAACATGTTTAGTAAATAAGAGTTTCTAGTATTTTAATCAAAATTGTACAACTACGAATTACTGTATCGAGTTATTCAAGAAAGCTTAACAAAATACATGGAAAAGAATGTAGTTTTACAAAACATTAAACAATAGGAGTTCACGCTTGGTTAGTTTGTTGCTTACAATAACAACCTCCGATTCCATGGAGTTTTTATTTTTAAGCCTTCTAAACACACTCATGAACTAATATAATCGAATCCGATGATTACAATCAGTGAAATGACACTATAAATGACAACTGAAAACTGGTACTAACCGTTTATAATGAAACACAAACCGAACACGAAACCACACGAATGACCCTTAAATAGATCAACTCACACCCAAAACTAATCAAGACCACTCCACAACCATTATCAAACACTCTCGCTTAAAAAGGCACTTATTTAAACCAAGTGATAACTTTCGATCTCCAAAATCATTTATTGAGCATCAAGACAAGAAATAAGTTGTAAAGGACCAAAACACTAATTGTATACACTCATATGTCATACGTATAACAATCAACGCAATGTGTGATAGACGAAAATGATATCAAATCATGGTAACATGTTTAGTAAATAAGATTTTAGTATTTTAATCAAAATTGTGCAACTACGAATTACTGCATCGAGTTTTTCAAGAAAGCTTAACAAAATACATGGAAAAGAATGTAGTTTTACAAAAACATTATACAATAGTAGTTCACGCTTGGATAGTTTGTTACTTACAATAACAACCTCCGATTCCATGGAATTTCGATATTTAAGCCTTCTAAACACACTCAGGAACTAATATAATCGAATCCGATGATTACAATCAGTGAAATGACACTATAAATGACAACTGAAAACTGGTACTAGCCGTTTATAAAGAAACCCAAACCGGACATGAAACCACACGAATGACCCTTATAAGTCAATCAACTCATACCCAAAACTAATCAAGACCACTCCACAACCATTATCAAACACTCTCAGCTTAAAAAGGCACTTATTTAAACCAAGTGATAACTTTCATCTCCAAAATCATTTATTGAGCATCAAGACAAGAAATAAAGTTGTAAAGGACCAAACACTAATTGTATACACTCATTTGTCATACGTATAACAATCAACGCAATGTGTGATAGACAAAATTATATGAAATCATGGTAACATGTTTAGTAAATAAGAGTTTCTAGTATTTTAATCAAAATTGTACAACTACGAATTACTGTATCGAGTTATTCAAGAAAGCTTAACAAAATACATGGAAAAGAATGTAGTTTTACAAAAACATTAAACAATAGGAGTTCACGCTTGGTTAGTTTGTTGCTTACAATAACAACCTCCGATTCCATGGAGTTTTTATTTTAAGCCTTCTAAACACACTCATGAACTAATATAATCGAATCCGATGATTACAATCAGTGAAATGACACTATAAATGACAACTGAAAACTGGTACTAACCGTTTATAATGAAACACAAACCGAACACGAAACCACACGAATGACCCTTAAAATAGATCAACTCACACCCAAAACTAATCAAGACCACTCCACAACCATTATCAAACACTCTCAGCTTAAAAGGCACTTATTTAAACCAAGTGATAACTTTCGATCTCCAAAATCATTTATTGAGCATCAAGACAAGAAATAAAGTTGTAAAGGACCAAAACACTAATTGTATACACTCATTTGTCATACGTATAACAATCAACGCAATGTGTGATAGACGAAAATTATATGAAATCATGGTAACATGTTTAGTAAATAAGAGTTTCTAGTATTTTAATCAAAATTGTACAACTACGAATTACTGTATCGAGTTATTCAAGAAAGCTTAACAAAATACATGGAAAAGAATGTAGTTTTACAAAAACATTAAACAATAGGAGTTCACGCTTGGTTAGTTTGTTGCTTACAATAACAACCTCCGATTCCATGGAGTTTTTATTTTTAAGCCTTCTAAACACACTCATGAACTAATATAATCGAATCCGATGATTACAATCAGTGAAATGACACTATAAATGACAACTGAAAACTGGTACTAACCGTTTATAATGAAACACAAACCGACACGAAACCACACGAATGACCCTTAAAATAGATCAACTCACACCAAAACTAATCAAGACCACTCCACAACCATTATCAAACACTCTCGGCTTAAAAAGCCACTTATTTAAACCAAGTGATAACTTTCGATCTCCAAAATTATTAATTGAGCATCAAGGCAAGAAATCAAGTTGTAAAGGACCAAAACACTAATTGTATACACTCGTATACACTCATATGTCATACGTATAACAATCAACGCAATGTGTGATAGACGAAAATGATATCAAATCATGGTAACATGTTTAGTAAATAAGATTTTATAGTATTTTAATCAAAATTGTGCAACTACGAATTACTGCATCGAGTTTTTCAAGAAAGCTTAACAAAATACATGGAAAAGAATGTAGTTTTACAAAAACATTATACAATAGTAGTTCACGCTTGGATAGTTGTTACTTACAATAACAACCTCCGATTCCATGGAGTTTCGATATTTAAGCCTTCTAAACACACTCAGGAACTAATATAATCGAATCCGATGATTACAATCAGTGAAATGACACTATAAATGACAACTGAAAACTGGTACTAGCCGTTTATAAAGAAACCCAAACCGGACATGAAACCACACGAATGACCCTTAGTCAATCAACTCAACCCAAAACTAATCAAGACCACTCCACAACCATTATCAAACACTCTCAGCTTAAAAGGCACTTATTTAAACCAAGTGATAACTTTCAATCTCCAAAATCATTTATTGAGCATCAAGACAAGAAATAAGTTGTAAAGGACCAAAACACTAATTGTATACACTCATTTGTCATACGTATAACAATCAACGCAATGTGTGATAGACAAAAATTATATGAAATCATGGTAACATGTTTAGTAAATAAGAGTTTCTAGTATTTTAATCAAAATTGTACAACTACGAATTACTGTATCGAGTTATTCAAGAAAGCTTAACAAAATACATGGAAAAGAATGTAGTTTTACAAAAACATTAACAATAGGAGTTCACGCTTGGTTAGTTTGTTGCTTACAATAACAACCTCCGATTCCATGGAGTTTTTATTTTTAAGCCTTCTAAACACACTCATGAACTAATATAATCGAATCCGATGATTACAATCAGTGAAATGACACTATAAATGACAACTGAAAACTGGTACTAACCGTTTATAATGAAACACAAACCGAACACGAAACCACACGAATGACCCTTAAAATAGATCAACTCACACCCAAAACTAATCAAGACCACTCCACAACCATTATCAAACACTCTCGGCTTAAAAAGCCACTTATTTAAACCAAGTGATAACTTTCGATCTCCAAAATATTAATTGAGCATCAAGGCAAGAAATCAAGTTGTAAAGGACCAAAACACTAATTGTATACACTCGTATACACTCATATGTCATACGTATAACAATCAACGCAATGTGTGATAGACGAAAATGATATCAAATCATGGTAACATGTTTAGTAAATAAGATTTTATAGTATTTTAATCAAAATTGGCAACTACGAATTACTGCATCGAGTTTTCAAGAAAGCTTAACAAAATACATGGAAAAGAATGTAGTTTTACAAAAACATTATACAATAGTAGTTCACGCTTGGATAGTTTGTTACTTACAATAACAACCTCCGATTCCATGGAGTTTCGATATTTTTAAGCCTTCTAAACACACTCAGGAACTAATATAATCGAATCCGATGATTACAATCAGTGAAATGACACTATAAATGACAACTGAAAACTGGTACTAGCCGTTTATAAAGAAACCCAAACCGGACATGAAACCACACGAATGACCCTTATAGTCAATCAACTCATACCCAAACTAATCAAGACCACTCCACAACCATTATCAAACACTCTCAGCTTAAAAAGGCACTTATTTAAACCAAGTGATAACTTTCAATCTCCAAAATCATTTATTGAGCATCAAGACAGAAATAAAGTTGTAAAGGACCAAAACACTAATTGTATACACTCATTTGTCATACGTATAACAATCAACGCAATGTGTGATAGACGAAAATTATATGAAATCATGGTAACATGTTTAGTAAATAAGAGTTTCTAGTATTTTAATCAAAATTGTACAACTACGAATTACTGTATCGAGTTATTCAAGAAAGCTTAACAAAATACATGGAAAAGAATGTAGTTTTACAAAAACATTAAACAATAGGAGTTCACGCTTGGTTAGTTTGTTGCTTACAATAACAACCTCCGATTCCATGGAGTTTTTATTTTTAAGCCTTCTAAACACACTCATGAACTAATATAATCGAATCCGATGATTACAATCAGTGAAATGACACTATAAATGACAACTGAAAACTGGTACTAACCGTTTATAATGAAACCAAACCGAACACGAAACCACACGAATGACCCTTAAATCAATCAACTCATACCCAAAACTAATCAAGACCACTCCACAACCATTATCAAACACTCTCAGCTTAAAAAGCCACTTATTTAAACCAAGTGATAACTTTCAATCTCCAAAATCATTTATTGAGCATCAAGACAAGAAATAAAGTTGTAAAGGACCAAAACACTAATTGTATACACTCATTTGTCATACGTATAACAATCAACGCAATGTGTGATAGACAAAATATATGAAATCATGGTAACATGTTTAGTAAATAAGATTTCTAGTATTTTAATCAAAATTGTACAACTACGAATTACTGTATCGAGTTATTCAAGAAAGCTTAACAAAATACATGGAAAAGAATGTAGTTTTACAAAAACATTAAACAATAGAGTTCACGCTTGGTTAGTTTGTTGCTTACAATAACAACCTCCGATTCCATGGAGTTTTTATTTTTAAGCCTTCTAAACACACTCATGAACTAATATAATCGAATCCGATGATTACAATCAGTGAAATGACACTATAAATGACAACTGAAAACTGGTACTAACCGTTTATAATGAAACACAAACCGAACACGAAACCACACGAATGACCCTTAAATAGATCAACTCACACCCAAAACTAATCAAGACCACTCCACAACCATTATCAAACACTCTCGGCTTAAAAGCCACTTATTTAAACCAAGTGATAACTTTCGATCTCCAAAATATTATTGAGCATCAAGGCAAGAAATCAAGTTGTAAAGGACCAAACACTAATTGTATACACTCTATACACTCATATGTCATACGTATAACAATCAACGCAATGTGTGATAGACGAAAATGATATCAAATCATGGTAACATGTTTAGTAAATAAGATTTTATAGTATTTTAATCAAAATTGTGCAACTACGAATTACTGCATCGAGTTTTTCAAGAAAGCTTAACAAAATACATGGAAAAGAATGTAGTTTTACAAAAACATTATACAATAGTAGTTCACGCTTGGATAGTTTGTTACTTACAATAACAACCTCCGATTCCATGGAATTTCGATATTAAGCCTTCTAAACACACTCAGGAACTAATATAATCGAATCCGATGATTACAATCAGTGAAATGACACTATAAATGACAACTGAAAACTGGTACTACCGTTTATAAAGAAACCCAAACCGACATGAACCACACGAATGACCCTTAAAATCAATCAACTCATACCCAAAACTAATCAAGACCACTCCACAACCATTATCAAACACTCTCAGCTTAAAAGGCACTTATTTAAACCAAGTGATAACTTTCATCTCCAAAATCATTTATTGAGCATCAAGACAAAAATAAGTTGTAAAGGACCAAAACACTAATTGTATACACTCATTTGTCATACGTATAACAATCAACGCAATGTGTGATAGACGAAAATATATGAAATCATGGTAACATGTTTAGTAAATAAGAGTTTCTAGTATTTTAATCAAAATTGTACAACTACGAATTACTGTATCGAGTTATTCAAGAAAGCTTAACAAAATACATGGAAAAGAATGTAGTTTTACAAAAACATTAAACAATAGGAGTTCACGCTTGGTTAGTTTGTTGCTTACAATAACAACCTCCGATTCCATGGAGTTTTTATTTTTAAGCCTTCTAAACACACTCATGAACTAATATAATCGAATCCGATGATTACAATCAGTGAAATGACACTATAAATGACAACTGAAAACTGGTACTACCGTTTATAAAGAAACCCAAACCGGACATGAAACCACACGAATGACCCTTAAGTCAATCAACTCATACCCAAAACTAATCAAGACCACTCCACAACCATTATCAAACACTCTCAGCTTAAAAAGGCACTTATTTAAACCAAGTGATAACTTTCAATCTCCAAAATCATTATTGAGCATCAAGACAAGAAATAAAGTTGTAAAGGACCAAAACACTAATTGTATACACTCATTTGTCATACGTATAACAATCAACGCAATGTGTGATAGACGAAAATTATATAAATCATGGTAACATGTTTAGTAAATAAGAGTTTTCTAGTATTTTAATCAAATTGTACAACTACGAATTACTGTATCGAGTTTTCAAGAAAGCTTAACAAAATACATGGAAAAGAATGTAGTTTTACAAAAACATTAAACAATAGGAGTTCACGCTTGGTTAGTTTGTTGCTTACAATAACAACCTCCGATTCCATGGAGTTTTTATTTTTAAGCCTTCTAAACACACTCATGAACTAATATAATCGAATCCGATGATTACAATCAGTGAAATGACACTATAAATGACAACTGAAAACTGGTACTAACCGTTTATAATGAAACACAAACCAACACGAAACCACACGAATGACCCTTAAAAGATCAACTCACACCCAAAACTAATCAAGACCACTCCACAACCATTATCAAACACTCTCGGCTTAAAAAGCCACTTATTTAAACCAAGTGATAACTTTGATCTCCAAAATTATTATTGAGCATCAAGGCAAGAAATCAAGTTGTAAAGGACCAAAACACTAATTGTATACACTCATATACACTCTATACACTCATATGTCATACGTATAACAATCAACGCAATGTGTGATAGACGAAAATGATCAAATCATGGTAACATGTTTAGTAAATAAGATTTTATAGTATTTTAATCAAAATTGTGCAACTACGAATTACTGCATCGAGTTTTCAAGAAAGCTTAACAAAATACATGGAAAAGAATGTAGTTTTACAAAATTATACAATAGTAGTTCACGCTTGGATAGCTTGTTACTTACAATCACACCTCCGATTCCATGGAATTTCGATATTTAAGCCTTCTAAACACACTCAGGAACTAATATAATCGAATCCGATGATTACAATCAGTGAAATGACACTATAATGACAACTGAAAACTGGTACTAGCCGTTTATAAAGAAACCCAAACCGGACATGAAACCACACGAATGACCCTTATAGTCAATCAACTCATACCCAAAACTAATCAAGACCACTCCACAACCATTATCAAACACTCTCAGCTTAAAAGGCACTTATTTAAACCAAGTGATAACTTTCATCTCCAAATCATTTATTGAGCATCAAGACAAGAAATAAAGTTGTAAAGGACCAAAACACTAATTGTATACACTCATTTGTCATACGTATAACAATCAACGCAATGTGTGATAGACGAAAATGATATGAAATCAGGTAACATGTTTAGTAAATAAGAGTTTCTAGTATTTTTCAAATTATAAAACTACGAATTATTACTGTATCGAGTTATTCAAGAAAGCTTAACAAAATACATGGAAAAGATGTAGTTTTACAAAAACATTAAACAATAGGAGTTCACGCTTGGTTAGTTTGTTGCTTACAATAACAACCTCCGATTCCATGGAGTTTTTATTTTTAAGCCTTCTAAACACACTCATGAACTAATATAATCGAATCCGATGATTACAATCAGTGAAATGACACTATAAATGACAACTGAAAACTGGTACTAACCGTTTATAATGAAACACAAACCGAACACGAACCACAGAATGACCCTTAAATAGATCAACTCACACCCAAAACTAATCAAGACCACTCCACAACCATTATCAAACACTCTCGCTTAAAAAGCCACTTATTTAAACCAAGTGATAACTTTCGATCTCCAAAATCATTTATTGAGCATCAAGGCAAGAAATCAAGTTGTAAAGGACCAAAACACTAATTGTATACACTCGTATACACTCATATGTCATACGTATAACAATCAACGCAATGTGTGATAGACGAAAATGATATCAAATCATGGTAACATGTTTAGTAAATAAGATTTTTAGTATTTAATCAAATTGTACAACTACGAATTACTGCATCGAGTTTTTCAAGAAAGCTTAACAAAATACATGGAAAAGAATGTAGTTTTACAAAAACATTATACAATAGTAGTTCACGCTTGGTTAGTTTGTTGCTTACAATAACAACCTCCGATTCCATGGAGTTTCGATATTTAAGCCTTCTAAACACACTCAGAACTAATATAATCGAATCCGATGATTACAATCAGTGAAATGACACTATAAATGACACTGAAAACTGGTACTAACCGTTTATAAGAAACCCAAACAAACCGGACATGAAACCACACGAATGACCCTTATATCAGATCACTCATACCCAAAACTAATCAAGACCACTCCACAACCATTATCAAACACTCTCAGCTTAAAAGGCACTTATTTAAACCAAGTGATAACTTTCAATCTCCAAATCATTTATTGAGCATCAAGACAAGAAATCAAGTTGTAAAGGACCAAAACACTAATTGTATACACTCATTTGTCATACGTATAACAATCAACGCAATGTGTGATAGACAAAATTATATGAAATCATGGTAACATGTTTAGTAAATAAGAGTTTCTAGTATTTTAATCAAAATTGTACAACTACGAATTACTGTATCGAGTTTTCAAGAAAGCTTAACAAAATACATGGAAAGAATGTAGTTTTACAAAAACATTAAACAATAGGAGTTCACGCTTGGTTAGTTTGTTGCTTACAATAACAACCTCCGATTCCATGGAGTTTTTATTTTTAAGCCTTCTAAACACACTCATGAACTAATATAATCGAATCCGATGATTACAATCAGTGAAATGACACTATAAATGACAACTGAAAACTGGTACTAACCGTTTATAATGAAACCAACCGAACACGAAACCACACACACGAATGACCCTTAAAATAGATCAACTCACACCAAAACTAATCAAGACCACTCCACAACCATTATCAAACACTCTCGGCTTAAAAAGGCACTTATTTAAACCAGTGATAACTTTCATCTCCAAAATCATTTATTGAGCATCAAGACAAGAAATAAGTTGTAAAGGACCAAAACACTAATTGTATACACTCATAGTGATCTTATAACAATCAATGCAATGTGTGATAGACGAAAATGATATCAAATCATGGTAACATGTTTAGTAAATAAGATTTATAGTATTTTAATCAAAATTGTGCAACTACGAATTACTGTTCGAGTTTTCAAGAAAGCTTAACAAAATACATGGAAAAGAATGTAGTTTTACAAAAACATTATACAATAGTAGTTCACGCTTGGATAGTTTGTTACTTACAATAACAACCTCCGATTCCATGGATTTCGATATTTAAGCCTTCAAACACACTCAGGACAATATAATCGAATCCGATGATTACAATCAGTGAATGACACTATAAATGACAACTGAAAACTGGTACTAGCCGTTTATAAGAAACCCAAACCGGACATGAAACCACACGAATGACCCTTATAGTCAATCAACTCATACCCAAAACTAATCAAGACCACTCCACAACCATTATCAACACTCTCAGCTTAAAAGGCACTTATTTAAACCAGTGATAACTTTCAATCTCCAAAATCATTTATTGAGCAGAGCACAAGACAAGATAAAGTTGTAAAGGACCAAAACACTAATTGTATACACTCATTGTCATACGTATAACAATCAACGCAATGTGTGATAGACGAAAATTATATGAAATCATGGTAACATGTTTAGTAAATAAGAGTTTCTAGTATTTTAATCAAACTGTACAACTACGAATTACTGTATCGAGTTATTCAAGAAGCTTAACAAAATACATGGAAAAGAATGTAGTTTTACAAAAACATTAAACAATAGGAGTTCACGCTTGGTTAGTTTGTTGCTTACAATAACAACCTCCGATTCCATGGAGTTTTTATTTTTAAGCCTTCTAAACACACTCATGAACTAATATAATCGAATCCGATGATTACAATCAGTGAAATGACACTATAAATGACAACTGAAAACTGGTACTAACCGTTTATAATGAAACCAAACCGAACACGAAACCACACGAATGACCCTTAAAATAGATCAACTCATACCCAAAACTAATCAAGACCACTCCACAACCATTATCAAACACTCTCAGCTTAAAAGGCACTTATTTAAACCAAGTGATAACTTTCAATCTCCAAAATCATTTATTGAGCATCAAGACAAGAATAAGTTGTAAGGACCAAAACACTAATTGTATACACTCATTTGTCATACGTATAACAATCAACGCAATGTGTGATAGACAAAAATTATATGAAATCATGGTAACATGTTTAGTAAATAAGATTTTCTAGTATTTTAATCAAAATTGTACAACTACGAATTACTGTATCGAGTTATTCAAGAAAGCTTAACAAAATACATGGAAAAGAATGTAGTTTTACAAAAACATTAAACAATAGGAGTTCACGCTTGGTTAGTTTGTTGCTTACAATAACAACCTCCGATTCCATGGAGTTTTTATTTTAAGCCTTCTAAACACACTCATGAACTAATATAATCGAATCCGATGATTACAATCAGTGAAATGACACTATAAATGACAACTGAAAACTGGTACTAACCGTTTATAATGAAACACAAACCGAACACGAACCACACGAATGACCCTTAAAATAGATCAACTCACACCAAAACTAATCAAGACCACTCCACAACCATTATCAACACTCTCGGCTTAAAAGCCACTTATTTAAACAAGTGATAACTTTCGATCTCCAAAATTATTTAATTGAGCATCAAGGCAAGAAATCAAGTTGTAAAGACCAAAACACTAATTGTATA
>JACCIZ010000418.1:0-154257 GCA_025506415.1 Flaveria robusta | reverse complement strand
AATTTGATTGAAATACTAGAAAATCTTTTTGCTTGGTCTTGTTACGTTGATTGACTTCTTTTAATCGATCACACGTTGCGTTTTCTTGTTACGTACGCTTACTTTCACTACGCCACTATAAGTGATTCACGTTTCTTATTGAATGATACGAGTAGTTTCTTGGTTATTTACAACTAGTTTCCTTTCTTGATGGTCAATAAAGGATTCCATTGAGTGACAATTGTCACTTGGACAGATTAAGTGGATTTTGTAGGCAAGAGTGTTCGAAGTTGGTTGTGTTGTGTTGTTGATGAGTTTTGGGTGCTTGTGAATGATTTAAAGAGTCATTCATGTGTTTGTGTTTGATTTTGGGTTTGATTCAAACAATAGATTCAATTTCCTATTTTTGATAATAAGTATGATTTTAATGATTATTATAATCAGACTTGATTAGATTCGTTTAGGAGTGTGTTTAGATGGTTGATAATCAAAACTTCATATCATTGGAGGTGTCACGGAATGAAAAAAAGTATCAATGCGTTAACTATTGTAGTTTAATAATTTGTATAACTAGCTACCTTACAATGCATTTACAAGTTTGATTAAATACTAGAAAATCTTATTGCTTGGTCTTGTTACGTTGATTGACTTCTTTTAATCGATCACACGTTGCGTTTCTTGTACGTACGCTTACTTTCACTACGCCACTATAAGTGATTCACGTTTCTTATTGAATGAATACGAGTAGTTTCTTGGTCATTACAACTAGTTTCTTTTCTTGATGGTCAATAAAGGATTCCATTGAGTGACAATTGTCACTGGATAGAAAGGGATTTTGTAGGCAAGAGTGTTCGAAGTTGGTTGTGGTGTGTTGTTGATGAGTTTGGGTGCTTGTTGAATGATTTAAAGAGTCATTCATGTGTTTTTGTGTTTGATTTGGTTTTGATTCAAACAATAGATCAATTTCCTATTTTTGATTAATAAGTATGATTTTAATGATTATTATAATCAGACTTGATTAGATTCGTTTAGGAGTGTGTTTAGATGGTTTGATAATCAAAACTTCATATCATTGGAGGTTGTCACGGAATGAAAAAAAGCTATCAATGCGTTAACTATTGTAGTTTAATAATTTTGTATAACTAGCACCTTACTATGCATTTACTTAAGCTATTGCAATATTTTGATGCATAATTCTATAGCTATACAGTTTTGATTGAAATACTAGAAATCTTATTTGCTTGGTCTTGTTACGTTGATTGACTTCTTTTTAATCGATCACACGTGCGTTTTCTTGTTACGTACGCTTACTTTCACTACGCCACTATAAGTGATTCACGTTTCTTATTGAATGAATACGAGTAGTTTCTTGGTTATTTACAACTAGTTTCTTTTCTTGATGGTCAATAAAGGATTCCATTGAGTGACAATTGTCACTTGGACAGATTAGGGGATTTTGTAGGCAAGAGTGTTCGAAGTTGGTTGTGTTGTGTTGTTGATGAGTTTTGGGTGCTTGTTGAATGATTTAAAGAGTCATTCAGGTGTTTGTGTTTGATTTTGGTTTTGATTCAAACAATAGATTCAATTTCTATTTTTGATTAATAAGTATGATTTTAATGAGTATTATAATCAGACTTGATTAGATTCGTTAGGAGTGTGTTTAGATGGTTGATAATCAAACTTCATATCATTGGAGGTTGTCACGGAATAAAAAAAGCTATCAATGCGTTAACTATTGTAGTTTAATAATTTGTATAACTAGCTACCTTACAATGCATTTACAATTTTGATTGAAATACTAGAAAATCTTATTTGCTTGGTCTTGTTGTTGATTGACTTCTTTTTAATCGATCACACGTTGTTTTCTTGTTACGTACGCTTACTTTCACTACGCCACTATAAGTGATTCACGTTTCTTATTGAATGAATAAGAGTAGTTTTCTGGTCATTTACAACTAGTTTCCTTTTCTTGATGGTCAATAAAGGATTCCATTGAGTGACAATGTCACTTGGACAGATAAGTGTATTTTGTAGGAAAGAGTGTTCGAAGTGGTTGTGTTGTGTTGTTGATGAGTTTTGGGTGCTTGTTGATGATTTAAAGAGTCATTCATGTGTTTTGTGTTTGATTTTGGTTTTGATTCAAACAATAGATTCAATTTCTATTTTTGATTAATAAGTATGATTTAATGATTATTATAATCAGACTTGATTAGATTCGTTTAGGAGTGTGTTTAGATGGTTTGATAATCAAAACTTCATATCATTGGAGGTTGTCACGGAATGAAAAAAAGCTATCAATGCGTAACTATTGTAGTTTAATAATTTGTATAACTAGCATCCGTACTATGCATTACTTAAGCTATTGCAAATATTTTGATGCATAATTTATAGCTATACATTTTGATTGAAATACTAGAAAATTTATTTGCTTGGTCTTGTTACGTTGATTGACTTCTTTTTATCGATCACACGTTGCGTTTTCTTGTTACGTACGCTTACTTTCACTACGCCACTATAAGTGATTCATGTTTCTTATTGAATGAATACGAGTAGTTTCTTGGTATTTACAACTAGTTTCCTTTTCTTGATGGTCAATAAAGGATTCCATTGAGTGACAATGTCACTTGGACAGATTAGTGGATTTTGTAGGCAAGAGTGTTCGAAGTTGGTTGTGTTGTGGGTTGATGAGTTTTGGGTGCTTGTTTGAATGATTTAAAGAGTCATTCAGTGTTTATGTGTTTGATTTTGGTTTTGATTCAAACAATAGATTCAATTTCCTATTTTTGATTAATAAGTATGATTTTAATGATTATTATAATCAGACTTGATTAGATTCGTTTAGGAGTGTGTTTAGATGTTTGATAATCAAAACTTTATCATTGGAGGTTGTCACGGAATGAAAAAAAGCTATCAATGCGTTAACTATTGTAGTTTAATAATTGTATAATAGCTACTTACAAACATTTACAATTTTGATAAAATCTTATTTGCTTGGTCTTGTTACGTTGATTGACTTCTTTTTAATCGATCACACGTTGGTTTTTGTACGTACGCTTACTTTCACTACGCCACTATAAGTGATTCACGTTTCTTATTGAATGAATACGAGTAGTTTCTTGGTCATTTACAACTAGTTTCCTTTTCTTGATGGTCAATAAAGGATTCCATTGAGTGACAATTGTCACTTGGACAGATTAAGTGGATTTTGTAGGCAAGAGTGTTCGAAGTTGGTTGTGTTGTGTTGTTGATGAGTTTTGGGTGCTTGTTGATGATTTAAAGAGTCATTCATGTGTTTTGTGTTTGATTTGGTTTTGATTCAAACAATAGATTCAATTTCCTATTTTTGATTAATAAGTATGATTTTAATGATATTATAATCAGACTTGATTAGATTCGTTAGGAGTGTGTTTAGATGGTTTGATAATCAAAACTTCATATCATTGGAGGTTGTCACGGATGAAAAAAGCTATCAATGCGTTAACTATTGTAGTTTAATAATTTTGTAACTAGCATCCTTACTATGCATTTACTTAAGCTATTGCAAATATTTTGATGCAATTCTATAGCTATACAATTTGATTGAAATACTAGAAAATCTTATTGCTTGGTCTTGTTACGTTGATTGACTTCTTTTTAATCGATCACACGTTGCGTTTTCTTGTTACGTACGCTTACTTTCACTACGCCACTATAAGTGATTCACGTTTCTTATTGAATGAATACGAGTAGTTTCTTGGTTATTTACAAAACTAGTCCTTTTCTTGATGGTCAATAAAGGATTCATTGAGTGACAATTGTCACTTGGACAGATTAAGGGATTTTGTAGGCAAAGTGTTCGAAGTTGGTTGTGTGTGTTGTTGATGAGTTTGGGTGCTTGTTGAATGATTTAAAGAGTCATTCATGTGTTTTGTGTTGATTTTGGTTTTGATTCAAACAATAGATTCAATTCCTATTTTGATTATAAGTATGATTTTAATGATTATTATAAAGACTTGATTAGATTCGTTTAGGGGTGTGTTTAGATGGTTTGATAATCAAAACTTCATATCATTGGAGGTTGTAACGGAATGAAAAAAAGCTATCAATGCGTTAACTATTGTAGTTTAATAATTTTGTATAACTAGCTACCGTACAATGCATTAACAATTTTGATTGAAATACTAGAAATTTTTATTTGCTTGGTCTTGTTACGTTGATTGACTTCTTTTAATCGATCACACGATGCTTTTTCTTGTTACGTACGCTTACTTTGACTACGCCACTATAAGTGATTCACGTTTCTTATTGAATGAATAAGAGTAGTTTCTTGGTCATTTAAACTAGTATCCTTTTCTTGATGGTCAATAAAGGATTCCATTGAGTGACAATTGTCACTTGAACAGATTAAGTGGATTTTGTAGGCAATAGTGTTCGAAGTTGGTTGTGTTGTGATGTTGATGAGTTTTGGGTGCTTGTTGAATGATTTAAAGAGTCATTCATGTGTTTATGTGTTTGATTTTGGTTTTGATTCAAACAATAGATTCAATTTTTTATTTTTGATTAATAAGTTAGATTTTAATGATTATTATAATCAGACTTGATTAGATTCGTTTAGGGGTGTGTTTAGATGGTTTGATAATCAAAACTTCATATCATTGGAGGTTGTCACGGAATGAAAAAAAAGCTATCATTTAACTATTGTAGTTAATAATTTTGTATAACTAGCATCCTTACTATGCATACTTAAGCTATGAAAATTTTGAGCATAATTCTAAGCTATACAATTTTGATTGAAATACTAGAAAATCTTATTTGCTTGGTCTTGTTACGTTGATTGACTTCTTTTTAATCGATCACACGTTGCGTTTCTTGTTACGTACGCTTACTTTCACTACGCCACTATAAGTGATTCACGTTTCTTATTGAATGAATACGAGTAGTTTCTTGGTTATTTACAACTAGTTTCCTTTTTTGATGGTCAATAAGGATTCCATTGAGTGACAATTGTCACTTGGACAGATTAAGGGGATTTTGTAGGCAAAGATGTTCGAAGTTGGTTGTGTGTGTTGTTGAGTTTTGGGTGCTTGTTGAATGATTAAAAGAGTCATTCATGTGTTTATGTGTTGATTTTGGTTTTGATTCAAACAATAGATTCAATTTCCTATTTTGATTAATAAGTATGATTTAATGATTATTATAATCAGACTTGATTAGATTCGTTTGAGTGTGTTTAGATGGTTTGATAATCAAAACTTCATATCATTGGAGGTTGTCACGGAATGAAAAAAAGCTATCAATGCGTTAACTATTGTAGTTTAATAATTTTGTATAACTAGCTACCTTACAATGCATTACAATTTTGATTGAACTAGAAAATTATTTTGCTTGGTCTTGTTACGTTGATTGACTTCTTTTAATCGATCACACGTTGCGTTTTCTTGTTACGTACGCTTACTTTCACTACGCCACTATAAGTGATTCACGTTTCTTATTGAATGAATACGAGTAGTTCTTGGTCATTTACAACTAGTTTCCTTTTCTTGATGGTCAATAAAGGATTCCATTGAGTGACAATTGTCACTTGGACAGATTAAGTGGATTTTGTAGGCAAGAGTGTTCGAAGTTGGTTGTGTTGTGTTGTTGATGAGTTTGGGTGCTTGTTGAATGATTTAAAGAGTCATTCATGGTTTTTTGTTTGATTTGGTTTGATTCAAACAATAGATTCAATTTCCATTTTTGATTAATAAGTATGATTTTATGATTATTTAATCAGACTTGATTAGATTCGTTTAGGAGTGTGTTTAGATGGTTGATAATCAAACTTCATATCATTGGAGGTTGTCACGAATGAAAAAAAGCTATCAATGCGTTAACTATTGTAGTTTAATAATTTGTATAACTAGCATCCTTACTATGCATTTACTTAAGCTTTTGCAAATATTTTGATGCATAATTCTATAGCTATACAATTTTGATTGAAATACTAGAAAATCTTATTTGCTTGGTCTTGTTACGTTGATTGACTTCTTTTTAATCGATCACACGTTGCGTTTTCTTGTTACGTACGCTTACTTTCACTACGCCACTATAAGTGATTCACGTTTCTTATTGAATGAATACGAGTAGTTTCTTGGTTATTTACAACTAGTTTCCTTTTCTTGATGGTTAATAAAGGATTCCATTGAGTGACAATTGTCACTTGGACAGATTAAGGGGATTTTGTAGGCAAGAGTGTTCGAAGTTGGTTGTGTTGTGTTGTTGATGAGTTTTGGGTGCTTGTTGAATGATTTAAAGAGTCATTCATGTGTTTTTGTGTTTGATTTTGGTTTTGATTCAAACAATAGATTCAATTTCCTATTTTTGATTAATAAGTATGATTTTAATGATTATTATAATCAGACTTGATTAGATTCGTTTAGGAGTGTGTTTAGATGGTTTGATAATCAAAACTTCATATCATTGGAGGTTGTCACGGAATGAAAAAAAGCTATCAATGCGTTAACTATTGTAGTTTAATAATTTTGTATAACTAGCTACCTTACAATGCATTTACAATTTTGATTGAAATACTAGAAAATCTTATTTGCTTGGTCTTGTTACGTTGATTGACTTCTTTTTAATCGATCACACGTTGCGTTTTCTTGTTACGTACGCTTACTTTCACTACGCCACTATAAGTGATTCACGTTTCTTATTGAATGAATAGAGTAGTTTCTTGGTCATTTACAACTAGTTCCTTTTCTTGATGGTCAATAAAGGATTCCATTGAGTGACAATTGTCACTTGACAGATTAAGTGGATTTTGTAGGCAAGAGTGTTCGAAGTTGGTTGTGTTGTGTTGTTGATGAGTTTTGGGTGCTTGTTGAATGATTTAAAGAGTCATTCATGTGTTTTGTGTTTGATTTTGGTTTTGATTCAACAATAGATTCAATTTCCTAATTTTTGATACGTAAATAGACTTGATTAGATTCGTTTAGGAGTGTGTTTAGATGGTTTGATAATCAAAACTTCATATATTGGAGGTTGTCACGGAATGAAAAAAAGCTATCAATGCGTTAACTATGGTAGTTTAATAATTTTGTATAACTAGCATCCTTACTATGCATTTACTTAAGCTATGCAAATATTTTGATGCATAATTCTATAGCTATACAATTTTGATGAAATACTAGAAAATCTTATTTGCTTGGTCTTGTTACGTTGATGACTTCTTTTTATCGATCACACGTGCGTTTTCTTGTTACGTACGCTTACTTTCACTACGCCACTATAAGTGATTCACGTTTCTTATTGAATGAATACGAGTAGTTTCTTGGTCATTTACAACTAGTTTCCTTTTCTTGATGGTCAATAAAGGATTCCATTGAGTGACAATTGTCACTTGGACAGATTAAGTGGATTTTGTAGGCAAGAGTGTTCGAAGTTGGTTGTGTTGTGTTGTTGATGAGTTTTGGGTGCTTGTTGAATGATTTAAAGAGTCATTCATGTGTTTTTGTGTTTGATTTTGGTTTTGATTCAAACAATAGATTCAATTTCCTTTTTGATTAATAAGTATGATTTTAATGATTATTATAATCAGATGATTAGATTCGTTTAGGAGTGTGTTTAGATGGTTGATAATCAAAACTTCATATCATTGGAGGTGTCACGGAATAAAAAAAGCTATCAATGCGTTAACTATTGTAGTTTAATAATTTTGTATAACTAGCTACCTTCAATGCATTTACAATTTTGATTGAAATACTAGAAAATTATTTGCTTGGTCTTGTTACGTTGATTGACTTCTTTTTAATCGATCACGTTGCGTTTCTTGTTACGTACGCTTACTTTCACTACGCCACATAAGTGATTCACGTTTCTTATTGAATGAATACGAGTAGTTTCTTGGTCATTTACAACTAGTTTCCTTTTCTTGATGGTCAATAAAGGATTCCATTGAGTGACAATTGTCACTTGGACAGATTAAGGGATTTGTAGGCAAGAGTGTTCGAAGTTGGTTGTGTTGTGTTGTTGATGAGTTTGGGTGCTTGTTGAATGATTTAAAGAGTCATGTGTGTTTGTGTTTGATTTTGGTTTTGATTCAAACAATAGATTCATTTCCTATTTTTGATTAATAAGTATGATTTTAATGATTATTATAATCAGACTTGATTAGATTCGTTTAGGAGTGTTTTAGATGGTTTGATAATCAAAACTTCATATCATTGGAGGTTGTCACGGAATGAAAAAAAGCTATCAATGCGTTAACTATTGTAGTTTAATATTGTATAACTAGCATCCTTACTATGCATTTACTTAAGCTATTGCAAACATTTTGATGCATAATTCTATAGCTATACAATTTGATTGAAATACTAGAAAATCTTATTTGCTTGGTCTTGTTACGTTGATTGACTTCTTTTTAATCGATCACACGTTGCGTTTTCTTGTTACGTACGCTTACTTTCACTACGCCACTATAAGTGATTCACGTTTCTTATTGAATGAATACGAGTAGTTTCTTGGTATTTACAACTAGTTTCCTTTTCTTGATGGTCAATAAAGGATTCCATTGAGTGACAATTGTCACTTGGACAGATTAAGGGGATTTTGTAGGCAAGAGTGTTCGAAGTTGGTGTGTTGTGTTGTGATGAGTTTGGGTGCTTGTTGAATGATTTAAGAGTCATTCATGTGTTTATGTGTTTGATTTTGGTTTTGATTCAAACAATAGATTCATTTCCTTTTTGATTAATAAGTATGATTTTAATGATTATTATAATCAGACTGATTAGATTCGTTTAGGAGTGTGTTTAGATGGTTTGATAATCAAAACTTCATATCATTGGAGGTTGTCACGGAATGAAAAAAAGCTATCAATGCGTTAACTATTGTAGTTTAATAATTTTGTATAACTAGCTACCTTACAAGCTTTACAATATTGATTGAAATACTAGAAAATCTTATTTGCTTGGTCTTGTACGTTGATGACTTCTTTTAATCGATCACACGTTGCGTTTTCTTGTTACGTACGCTTACTTTCACTACGCCACTATAAGTGATTCACGTTTCTTATTGAATGAATACAAGTAGTTTCTTGGTCATTTACAACTAGTTTCCTTTTCTTGATGGTTAATAAAGGATTCCATTGAGTGACAATTGTCACTTGGACAGATTAAGTGGATTTTGTAGGCAAGAGTGTTCGAAGTGGTTGTTGTGTTGTGTTGTTGATGAGTTTGGGTGCTTGTTGAATGATTTAAAGAGTCATTCATGTGTTTTTGTGTTTGATTTTGGTTTTGATTCAAACAATAGATTCAATTTCCTATTTTGATTAATAAGTATGATTTTAATGATTATTATAATCAGACTGATTAGATTCGTTTAGGAGTGTGTTTAGATGGTTTGATAATCAAAACTTCATATCATTGGAGGTTGTCACGGAATGAAAAAAAGCTATCAATGCGTTAATATTGTAGTTTAATAATTTTGTATAACTAGCATCTACTATGCAATTTACTTAAGCTATTGCAAATATTTTGATGCATATCTATACTATACAATTTGATTGAAATACTAGAAAATTCTTATTTTGCTTGGTTTGTTACGTTGAGTGACTTCTTTTAATCGACCACACATTGCGTTTTCTTGGACGTACGCTTATTTCACTAGCCACTCAAGTGAAAGGATTCCATTGAGTGACAATTGTCACTTGGACAGATTAAGGGATTTTGTAGGCAAGAGTGTTCGAAGTTGGTTGTGTTGTGTTGTTGATGAGTTTTGGGTGCTTGTTGAATGATTTAAAGAGTCATTCATGTGTTTTTGTGTTTGATTTTGGTTTTGATTCAAACAATAGATTCAATTTTCTATTTTTGATTAATAAGTATGATTTTAATGATTATTATAATCAGACTTGATTAGATTCGTTTAGGAGTGTGTTTAGATGGTTTGATAATCAAAACTTCATATCATTGGAGGTTGTCACGGAATGAAAAAGCTATCAATACGTTAACTAATGTAGTTTAATAATTTTGTATAACTAGCTACCATACAATGCATTTACAATTTTGATTGAAATACTAGAAAATCTTATTTGCTTGGTCTTGTTACGTTGATTGACTTCTTTTTAATCGACACGTTGCGTTTTCTTGTTACGTACGCTTACTTTCACTACGCCACTATAAGTGATTCACGTTTCTTATTGAATGAATACGAGTAGTTTCTTGGTCATTTACAACTAGTTTCCTTTCTTGATGGTCAATAAAGGATTCCATTGAGTGACAATTGTCACTTGGACAGATTAAGTGGATTTTGTAGGCAAGAGTGTTCGAAGTTGGTTGTGTGTGTGTGTTGTTGATGAGTTTTGGGTGCTTGTGAATGATTTAAAGAGTCATTCATGTGTTTGTGTTTGATTTTGGTTTTGATTCAAACAATAGATTCAATTTCCTATTTTTGATTAATAAGATGATTTTAATGATTATTATAATCAGACTTGATTAGATTCGTTTAGGAGTGTGTTTAGATGGTTGATAATCAAAACTTCATATCATTGGAGGTTGTCACGGAATGAAAAAAAAAGATCAATGCGTTAACTATTGTAGTTTAATAATTTGTATAACTAGCATCCTTACTTGCTTACTTAAGCTATTGCAAATATTTTGATGTAATTCTATAGCTACAATTTTGATTGAAATACTAGAAAATCTTATTTGCTTGGTCTTGTTACGTTGATTGACTTCTTTAATCGATCACACGTTGCGTTTTCTTGTTACGTACGCTTACTTTCACTACGCCACTATAAGTGATTCACGTTTCTTATTGAATGAATACGAGTAGTTTCTTGGTCATTTACAACTAGTTTCCTTTCTTGATGGTCAATAAAGGATTCCATTGAGTGACAATTGTCACTTGGACAGATTAAGTGGATTTTGTAGGCAAGAGTGTTCGAAGTTGGTGTGTTGTGTTGTTGATGAGTTTTGGGTGCTTGTTGAATGATTTAAAGAGTCATTCATGTGTTTATGTGTTTGATTTTGGTTTTGATTCAAACAATAGATTCAATTTCCTATTTTTGATTAATAAGTATGATTTTAATGATTATTATAATCAGACTGATTAGATTCGTTTAGGAGTGTGTTTAGATGGTTTGATAATCAAAAATATCATTGGAGGTTGTCACGGAATAAAAAAAAGCTATCAATGCGTTAACTATTGTAGTTTAATAATTTTGTATAACTAGCTACCTTACAATGCATTACAATTTTGATTGAAAACTAGACTAGAAAATCTTATTTGCTTGGTCTTTTACGTTGATTGACTTCTTTTTAATCGATCACACGTTGCGTTTTCTTGTTACGTACGCTTACTTTCACTACGCCACTATAAGTGATTCACGTTTCTTATTGAATGAATACGAGTAGTTTCTTGGTCATTTACAACTAGTTTCCTTTTCTTGATGGTCAATAAAGGATTCCATTGAGTGACAATTGTCACTTGGACAGATTAAGTGGATTGTAGGCAAGAGTGTTCGAAGTTGGTTGTGTTGTGTTGTTGATGAGTTTGGGTGCTTGTTGAATGATTTAAAGAGTCATTCATGTGTTTTTGTGTTTGATTTGGTTTTGATTCAAACAATAGATTCAATTTCCTATTTTTGATTAATAAGTATGATTTTAATGTATTATAATCAGACTTGATTAGATTCGTTTAGGAGTGTGTTTAGATGGTTTGATAATCAAAACTTCATATCATTGGAGGTTGTCACGGAATGAAAAAAAGCTATCAATGCGTTAACTATTGTAGTTTAAATTTTGTATAACTAGCATCTTACTATGCATTACTAAGCTATGCAAATATTTTGATGCAATTCTATAGCTATACAATTTGATTGAAATACTAGAAAATCTTATTTGCTTGGTCTTGTTACGTTGATTGACTTCTTTTTAATCGATCACACGTTGCGTTTCTTGTTACGTACGCTTACTTTCACTACGCCACTATAAGTGATTCACGTTTCTTATTGAATGAATACGAGTAGTTTTTGGTTATTTACAACTAGTTTCCTTTTCTTGATGGTCAATAAAGGATTCCATTGAGTGACAATTGTCACTTGGACAGATTAAGTGGATTTTGTAGGCAAGAGTGTTCGAAGTTGGTTGTGTTGTGTTGTTGATGAGTTTTGGGTGCTTGTTGAATGATTTAAAGAGTCATTCATGTGTTTTATGTGTTGATTTTGGTTTTGATTCAAACAATAGATTCAATTTCCTATTTTGATTAATAAGTATGATTTTAATGATTATTATAATCAGACTTGATTAGATTCGTTTAGGAGTGTGTTAGATGGTTTGATAATCAAAACTTCATATCATTGGAGGTTGT
Organism: Flaveria robusta; assembly: GCA_025506415.1. Lineage (NCBI taxonomy): Eukaryota > Viridiplantae > Streptophyta > Magnoliopsida > Asterales > Asteraceae > Flaveria > Flaveria robusta. The sequence goes on along the minus strand of JACCIZ010000418.1, from coordinate 141,954 downwards.
CACGGAATAAAAAAAAGCTATCAATGCGTTAACTATTGTAGTTTAATAATTTTGTATAACTAGCTACTTACAATGCATTTACAATTTTGATTGAAATACTAGAAAATCTTATTTGCTTGGTCTTGTTACGTTGATTGACTTCTTTTAATCGATCACACGTTGCGTTTTCTTGTTACGTACGCTTACTTTCACTACGCCACTATAAGTGATTCACGTTTCTTATTGAATGAATACGAGTAGTTCTTGGTCATTTACAACTAGTTTCCTTTTCTTGATGGTCAATAAAGGATTCCATTGAGTGACAATGTCACTTGGACAGATTAAGTGGATTTTGTAGGCAAGAGTGTTCAGAAGTTGGTGTGTTGTGTTGTTGATGAGTTTTGGGTGCTTGTTGAATTTTAAAGGTCATTCATGTGTTTTTGTGTTTGATTTTGGTTTTGATTCAAACAATAGATCAATTTCCTATTTTTGATTAATAAGTATGATTTTAATGATTATTATAATCAGACTTGATTAGATTCGTTTAGGAGTGTGTTTAGATGGTTTGATAATCAAAACTTCATATCATTGGAGGTTGTCACGGAATGAAAAAAGCTATCAATGCGTTAACTATTGTAGTTTAATAATTTTGTATAACTAGACCTTACAAAATTGCATTTACTTAAGCTATTGCAAATATTTTGATGCATATTCTATAGCTATACAATTTGATTGAAATACAAGAAAATCTTATGCTGGTTGTACGTTGATTGACTTCTTTTAATCGATCACACGTTGCGTTTTTTGTTACGACGCTACTTTCACTACGCCACTATAAGTGATCTCACGTTTCCATGAGTGACAATTGTCACTTGGACAGATTAAGGTTTTGTAGGCAAGAGTGTTCGAAGTTGGTTGTGTTGTGTTGTTGATGAGTTTGGTGCTTGTTGAATGATTTAAAGAGTCATTCATGTGTTTGTGTTTGATTTTGGTTTTGATTCAAACAATAGATTCAATTTCCTATTTTTGATTAATAAGTATGATTTTAATGATTATTATAATCAGACTTGATTAGATTCGTTTAGGAGTGTGTTTAGATGGTTTGATAATCAAAACTTCATATCATTGGAGGTTGTCACGGAATAAAAAAAGCTATCAATGCGGTTAACTATTGTAGTTTTAATATTTTGTATAACTTGCTACCTACAATGCATTTACAATTTTGATTGAAATACTAGAAATCTTATTTGCTTGGTCTTGTTACGTTGATTGACTTCTTTTAATCGATCACACGTTGCGTTTCTTGTTACGTACGCTTACTTTCACTACGCCACTATAAGTGATTCACGTTTCTTATTGAATGAATACGAGTAGTTTCTTGGTCATTTACAACTAGTTTCCTTTTCTTGATGGTCAATAAAGGATTCCATTGAGTGACAATTGTCACTTGGAAAGATTAAGTGGATTTGTAGGCAAGAGTGTTCGAAGTTGGTTGTGTTGTGTTGTTGATGAGTTTTGGGTGCTTGTTGAATGATTTAAAGAGTCATTCATGTCTTTTTATGTTTGATTTTGGTTTTGATTCAAACAATAGATTCAATTTCCTATTTTTGACTACTAAGTATGATTTTAATGATTATTATAATCAGACTTGATTAGATTCGTTTAGGAGTGTGTTTAGATGGTTGATAATCAAAACTTCATCATTGGAGGTTGTCACGGAATGAAAAAAAGCTATCAATGCGTTAACTATTGTAGTTTAATAATTTTGTATAACTAGCATCCTACTATGCATTTACTTAAGCTATTGCAAATATTTGATGCATAATTCTATAGCTATACAATTTTGATTGAAATACTAGAAAATCTTATTGCTTGGTCTTGTTACGTTGATTGACTTCTTTTTAATCGATCACACGTTGCGTTTTCTTGTTACGTACGCTTACTTTCACTACGCCACTATAAGTGATTCACGTTTTTATTGAATGAATACGAGTAGTTTCTTGGTATTTACAACTAGTTTCCTTTTCTTGATGGTCAATAAGGATTCCATTGAGTGACAATTGTCACTTGGACAGATTAAGTGGATTTTGTAGGCAAGAGTGTTCGAAGTTGGTTGTGTTGTTGTTTGATGAGTTTTGGGTGCTTGTTGAATGATTTAAAGAGTCATTCATGTGTTTATGTGTTTGATTTGGTTTTGATTCAAACAATAGATTCAATTTCTATTTTTGATTAATAAGTATGATTTTAATGATTATTATAATCAGACTTGATTAGATTCGTTTAGGAGTGTTTAGATGGTTTGATAATCAAAACTTCATATCATTGGAGGTTGTCACGGAATGAAAAAAAGCTATCAATGCGTTAACTATTGTAGTTTAATAATTTTGTATAACTAGCTACCTTACAATGCATTTTACAATTTTGATTGAAATACTAGAAAATCTTATTTGCTTGGTCTTGTTACGTTGATTGACTTCTTTTAATCGATCACACGTTGCGTTTCTTGTTACGTACGCTTACTTTCACTACGCCACTATAAGTGATTCACGTTCTTATTGAATGAATACGAGTAGTTTCTTGGTCATTTACAACTAGTTTCCTTTTCTTGATGGTCAATAAAGGATTCCATTGAGTGACAATTGTCACTTGGACAGATTAAGTGGATTTTGTAGGCAGAGTGTTCGAAGTTGGTTGTGTTGTGTTGTTGATGAGTTTTGGGTGCTTGTTGAATGATTTAAAGAGTCATTCATGTGTTTTGTGTTTGATTTTGGTTTGATTCAAACAATAGATTCAATTTCCTTTTTGATTAATAAGTATGATTTTAATGATTTTATAATCAGACTTGATTAGATTCGTTTAGGAGTGTGTTTAGATGGTTTGATAATCAAAACTTCATATCATTGGAGGTTGTCACGGAATGAAAAAAAGCTATCAATGCGTTAACTATTGTAGTTTAATAATTTTGTATAACTAGCATCCTTACTGTGCATTTACTTAAGCTATTGCAAATATTTTGATGCATAATTCTATAGCTATACAATTTTGATTGAAATACTAGAAAATCTTATTTGCTTGGTCTTGTTACGTTGATTGACTTCTTTTTAATCGATCACACGTTGCGTTTTCTTGTTACGTACGCTTACTTTCACTACGCCACTATAAGTGATTCACGTTTCTTATTGAATGAATAAGAGTAGTTTCTTGGTCATTTACAACTAGTTTCCTTTTCTTGATAGTCAATAAAGGATTCCATTGAGTGACAATTGTCACTTGGACAGATTAAGAGGATTTTGTAGGCAAGAGTGTTCGAAGTTGGTTGTGTTGTGTTGTTGATGAGTTTTGGGTGCTTGTTGAATGATTTAAAGAGTCATTCATGTGTTTATGTGTTTGATTTTGGTTTTGATTCAAACAATAGATTCAATTTCCTATTTTTACATAATAAGTATGATTTTAATGATTATTATAATCAGACTTGATTAGATTCGTTTAGGAGTGTGTTTAGATGGTTTGATAATCAAAACTTCATATCATTGGAGGTTGTCACCGAATGAAAAAAACCTATCAATGCGTTAACTATTGTAGTTTAATAATTTTGTATAACTAGCTACCTTACAATGCATTTACAATTTGGATTGAAATACTAGAAAATCTTATTTGCTTGGTCTTGTTACATTGATTGACTTCTTTTTAATCGATCACGCGTTGCGTTTTCTTGTTACGTACGCTTACTTTCACTACGCCACTATAAGTGATTCACGTTTCTTATTGAATGAATACGAGTAGTTTCTTGGTCATTTATAACTGGTTTCCTTTTCTTGATGGTCAATAAAGGATTCCATTGAGTGACAATTGTCACTTGGACAGATTAAGTGGATTTTGTAGGCAAGAGTGTTCAAAGTTGGTTGTGTTGTGTTGTTGATGAGTTTTCAGTGCTTGTTGAATGATTTAAAGAGTCGTTCATGTGTTTTTGTGTTTGATTTTGGTTTGATTCAAACAATAGATTCAATTTCCTATTTTTGATTAATAAGTATGATTTTAATGATTATTATAATCAGACTTGATTAGATTCGTTTAGGAGTGTGTTTAGATGGTTTGATAATCAAAACTTCATATCATTGGAGGTTGTCACGGAATGAAAAAAGCTATCAATGCGTTAACTATTGTAGTTTAATAATTGTATAACTAATCTTACTATGCATTACTTAAGCATTGCAAATATTTTGATGCATAATTCTATGCTATACAATTTTGAGAAATACTAGAAAATCTTATTTGCTTGGTCTTGTTACGTGTTATTGACTTCTTTTTTAAGATCACACGTTGCGTTTTCTTGTTACGTACGCTTACTTTCACTACGCCACTATAAGTGATTCACGTTTCTTATTGAATGAATACGAGTAGTTTCTGGTATTTACAACTAGTTTCCTTTTCTGATGGTCAATAAAGGATTCCATTGAGTGACAATTGTCACTTGGACAGATTAAGTGGATTTTGTAGGCAAGAGTGTTCGAAGTTGGTTGTGTTGTGTTGTGATGAGTTTGGGGTGCTTGTTGAATGATTTAAAGAGTCATTCATGTGTTTATGTGTTTGATTTTGGTTTGATTCAAACAATAGATTCAATTTTCTATTTTTGATTAATAAGTATGATTTTAATGATTATTATAATCAGACTTGATTAGATTCGTTTAGGAGTGTGTTAGATGGTTTGATAATCAAAACTTCATATCATTGGAGGTTGTCACGGAATTAAAAAAAGCTATCAATGCGTTAACTATTGTAGTTTAATAATTTTGTAAACTAGCTACCTTACAATGCATTTACAATTTTGATTGAAATACTAGAAATCTTATTTGCTTGGTCTTGTTACGTTGATTGACTTTTTTAATCGATCACACGTTGCGTTTTCTTGTTACGTACGCTTACTTTCACTACGCCACTATAAGTGATTCACGTTTCTTATTGAATGAATAAGAGTAGTTTCTTGGTCATTTACAACTAGTTTCTTTTCTTGATGGTCAATAAAGGATTCCATTGAGTGACAATTGTCACTTGGACAGATTAAGTGGATTTTGTAGGCAAGAGTGTTCGAAGTTGGTTGTGTGTGTTTTGATGAGTTTTGGGTGCTTGTTGAATGATTTAAAGAGTCATTCATGTGTGTTTTGTGTTTGATTTTGGTTTTGATTCAAACAATAGATTCAATTTCCTATTTTTGATTAAAGTATGATTTTAATGATTATAATCAGACTTGATTAGATTCGTTTAGGAGTGTGTTTAGATGGTTTGATAATCAAAACTTCATATCATTGGAGGTTGTCACGGAATGAAAAAAAGCTATCAACGTTAACTATTGTAGTTTAATAATTTTGTATAACTATCACTTACTATGCATTTACTTAAGCTATTACAAATATTTGATGCAATTCTTAGCTATAAATTTTGATTGAAATACTAGAAAATCTTATTTGCTTGGTCTTGTTACGTTGATTGACTTCTTTTTAATCGATCACACGTTGCGTTTTCTTGTTACGTACGCTTACTTTCACTACGCCACTATAAGTGATTCACGTTTCTTATTGAATGAATACGAGTAGTTTCTTGGTTATTTACAACTAGTTTCCTTTTCTTGATGGTCAATAAAGGATTCCATTGAGTGACAATTGTCACTTGGACAGATTAAGGGTTTGTAGGCAAGAGTGTTCGAAGTTGGTTGTGTTGTGTTGTTGATGAGTTTTGGTGCTTGTTGAATGATTTAAAGAGTCATTCATGGTTTATGTGTTTGATTTTGGTTTTGATTCAACAATAGATTCAATTTCCTATTTTTGATTAATAAGTATGATTTTAATGATTATTATAATCAGACTTGATTAGATTCGTTTAGGAGTGTGTTTAGATGGTTTGATAATCAAAACTTCATATCATTGGAGGTTGTCACGGAATGAAAAAAAGCTATCAATGCGTTAACTATTGTAGTTTAATAATTTTGTATACTAGCTACCTTACAATGCATTTACAATTTTGATTGAAATACTAGAAAATCTTATTTGCTTGGTCTTGTTACGTTGATTGACTTCTTTTTAATCGATCACACGTTGCGTTTTCTTGTTACGTACGCTTACTTTCACTACGCCACTATAAGTGATTCACGTTTCTTATTGAATGAATAAGAGTAGTTTCTTGGTCATTTACAACTAGTTTCCTTTCTTGATGGTCAATAAAGGATTCCATTGAGTGACAATTGTCACTGGACAGATTAAGTGGATTTGTAGGCAAGAGTGTTCGAAGTTGGTTGTGTTGTGTTGTTGATGAGTTTTGGGTGCTTGTTGAATGATTTAAAGAGTCATTCATGTGTTTTGTGTTTGATTTGGTTTTGATTCAAACAATAGATTCAATTTCCTTTTTGATTAATAAGTATGATTTTAATGATTATTATAATCAGACTTGATTAGATTCGTTTAGGAGTGTGTTTAGATGGTTTGATAATCAAAACTTCATATCATTGGAGGTTGTCACGGAATGAAAAAAAGCTATCAATGCATTAACTATTGTAGTTTAATAATTTGTATAACTAGCATCCTTACTATGCATTTACTTAAGCTATTGCAAATATTTTATGCAAATTTATAGCTATACAATTTTGATTGAAATACTAGAAAATCTTATTTGCTTGGTCTTGTTACGTTGATTGACTTCTTTTAATCGATCACAAGTTGCGTTTTCTTGTTACGTACGCTTACTTTCACTACGCCACTATAAGTGATTCACGTTTCTTATTGAATGAATACGAGTAGTTTCTTGGTCATTTACAACTAGGTTCCTTTTCTTGATGGTCAATAAAGGATTCCATTGAGTGACAATTGTCACTTGGACAGATTAAGGGATTTTGTAGGCAAGAGTGTTCGAAGTTGGTTGTGTTGTGTTGTTGATGAGAGTTTTGGGTGCTTGTTGAATGATTTAAAGAGTCATTCATGTGTTTTGTGTTTGATTTGGTTTTGATTCAAACAATAGATTCAATTTCCTATTTTTGATTAATAAGTATGATTTTAATGATTATTATAATCAGACTTGATTAGATTCGTTTAGGAGTGTGTTTAGATGGTTTGATAATCAAAACTTCATATCATTGGAGGTTGTCATGGAATGAAAAAAAGCTTTCAATGCGTTAACTATTGTACTTTAATAATTTTGTATAACTAGCTACCTTACAATGCATTTACAATTTTGATTGAAATACTAGAAAATCTTATTGCTTGGTCTTGTTACGTTGATTGACTTCTTTTAATCGATCACACGATGCGTTTTCTTGTTACGTACGCTTACTTTCACTACGCCACTATAAGTGATTCACGTTTCTTATTGAATCAATCGAGTAGTTTCTTGGTCATTACAACTAGTTTCCTTTTCTTGATGGTCAAAGGATTCCATTGAGTGACAATTGTCACTTGGACAGATTAAGTGGATTTGTAGGCAAGAGTGTTCGAAGTTGGTTGTGTTGTGTTGTTGATGAGTTTTGGGTGCTTGTTGAATGATTTAAAGAGTCATTCATGTGTTTTTGTGTTTGATTTTGGTTTTGATTCAAACAATAGATTCAATTTCCTATTTTTGATTAATAAGTATGATTTTAATGATTATTATAATCAGACTTGATTAGATTCGTTTAGGAGTGTGTTTAGATGGTTTGATAATCAAAACTTCATATCATTGGAGGTTGTCACGGAATGAAAAAAAGCTATCAATGCGTTAACTATTGTAGTTTAATAATTTTGTATAACTAGCATCCTTACTATGCATACTTAAGCCTTACAAATATTTGATGCATAATTCTATAGCTATACAATTTTGATTGAAATACTAGAAAATCTTATTTGCTTGGTCTTGTTACGTTGATTGACTTCTTTTTAATCGATCACACGTTGCGTTTTCTTGTTACGTACGCTTACTTTCACTACGCCACTATAAGTGATTCACGTTTCTTATTGAATGAATACGAGTAGTTTCTTGGTTACAACTAGTTTCTTTTTGATGGTCATAAAGGATTCCATTGAGTGACAATTGTCACTTGGACAGATTAAGTGGATTTTGTAGGCAAGAGTGTTCGAAGTTGGTTGTGTTGTGTGTTGATGAGTTTTGGGTGCTTGTTGAATGATTAAAGAGTCATTCATGTGTTTATGTGTTTGATTTTGGTTTTGATTCAAACAACAGATTCAATTTCCTATTTTTGATTAATAAGTATGATTTTAATGATTATTATAATCAGACTTGATTAGATTCGTTTAGGAGTGTGTTTAGATGGTTTGATAATCAAAACTTCATATCATTGGAGGTTGTCACGGAATGAAAAAAAGCTATCAATGCGTTAACTATTGTAGTTTAATAATTTTGTATAACTAGCTACCTTACAATTCATTTACAAGAAAATCTTATTTACTTGGTCTTGTTACGTTGATTGACTTCTTTTTAATCGATCACACGTTGCGTTTTCTTGTTACGTAAGCTTACTTTCACTACGCCACTATAAGTGATTCACGTTTCTTATTGAATGAATACGAGTAGTTTCTAGGTCATTTACAACTGGTTTCCTTTTCTTGATGGTCAATAAAGGATTCCATTGAGTGACAATTGTCACTTGGACAGATTAAGTGGATTTTGTAGGCAAGAGTGTTCGAAGTTGGTTGTGTTGTGTTGTTGATGAGTTTTGGGTGCTTGTTGAATGATTTAAAGAGTCATTCATGTGTTTTTGTGTTTGATTTTGGTTTTGATTCAAACAATAGATTCAATTTCCTATATTTTATTAATAAGTATGATTTTAATGATTATTATAATCAGACTTGATTAGATTCGTTTAGGAGTGTGTTTAGATGTGTTTGATAATCAAAACTTCATATCATTGGAGGTTGTCACGGAATGAAAAAAGCTATCAATGCGTTAACTATTGTAGTTATAATTTTGTATAACTAGCATCCTTACTATGCATACTTAAGCTATTGCAAATATTTTGATGCATAATTCTATAGCTATACAATTTGATTGAAATACTAGAAAATCTTATTTGCTTGGTCTTGTTACGTTGATTGACTTCTTTTTCGATCACACGTTGCGTTTTCTTGTTACGTACGCTTACTTTCACTACGCCACTATAAGTGATTCACGTTTCTTATTGAATGAATACGAGTAGTTTCTTGGTTATTTACAACTAGTTTCCTTTTCTTGATGGTCAATAAAGGATTCCATTGAGTGACAATTGTCACTTGGACAGATTAATATTTTGTAGGCAAGAGTGTTCGAAGTTGGTTGTGTTGTTGTTGATGAGTTTTGGGTGCTTGTTGAATGATTTAAAGAGTCATTCATGTGTTTTTGTGTTTGATTTTGGTTTTGATTCAAACAATAGATTCAATTTCCTATTTTGATTAATAAGTATGATTTTAATGATTATTATAATCAGACTGATTGATAGATTCGTTTAGGAGTGTGTTTAGATGGTTTGATAATCAAAACTTCATATCATTGGAGGTTGTCACGGAATGAAAAAAGCTATCAATGCGTTAACTATTGTAGTTTAATAATTTTGTATACTAGCATCCTTACTATGCATTTACCTAGCTATTGCATATTTGCATAATTCTAGCTATACAATTTGATTGAAATACTAGAAAATCTTATTTGCTTGGTCTTGTTACGTTGATTGACTTCTTTTTAATCGATCACACGTTGCGTTTTCTTGTTACGTACGCTTACTTTCACTACGCCACTATAAGTGATTCACGTTTTTTTTGAATGAATACGAGTAGTTTCTTGGTTATTTACAACTAGTTTCCTTTTCTTGATGGTCAATAAAGGATTCCATTGAGTGACAATTGTCACTTGGACAGATTAAGTGGATTTTGTAGGCAAGAGTGTTCGAAGTTGGTTGTGTTGTGTTGTTGAGGAGTTTTGAGTGCTTGTTGAATGATTTAAAGAGTCATTCATGTGTTTTTGTGTTTGATTTTGGTTTTGATTCAAACAATAGATTCAATTTCCTATTTTTGATTAATAATATGATTTTAATGATTATTATAATCAGACTTGATTAGATTCGTTTAGGAGTGTGTTTAGATGGTTTGATAATCAAAACTTCATATCATTGGAGGTTGTCACGGAATGAAAAAAAGCTATCAATGCGTTAACTATTGTAGTTTAATAATTTGTATAACTAGCATCCTTACTATGCATACTTAAGCTATGCAAATTTTTGATGCATAATTCTATAGCTATACAATTTTGATTGAAATACTAGAAAATCTTATTTGCTTGGTCTTGTTACGTTGATTGACTTCTTTTTAATCGATCACACGTTGCGTTTCTTGTTACGTACGCTTACTTTCACTACGCCACTATAAGTGATTCACGTTTCTTATTGAATGAATACGAGTAGTTTCTTGTTATTTACAACTAGTTTTCTTTTCTTGATGGTCAATAAAGGATTCCATTGAGTGACAATTGTCACTTGGACGATTAGGGGATTTTGTAGGCAAGAGTGTTCGAAGTTGGTTGTGTTGTGTTGTTGATGAGTTTTGGGTGCTTGTTGAATGATTTAAAGAGTCATTCATGTGTTTATGTGTTTGATTTTGGTTTTGATTCAACAATAGATTCAATTTCCTATTTTTGATTAATAAGTATGATTTAATGATTATTATAATCAGACTTGATTAGATTCGTTTAGGAGTGTGTTTAGATGGTTTGATAATCAAAACTTCATATCATTGGAGGTTGTCACGGAATGAAAAAAGCTATCAATGCGTTAACTATTGTAGTAATAATTTGTATAACTAGCATCCTTACTATGCATTACTTAAGCTATTGCAATATTTTGATGCATAATTCTATAGCTATACAATTTGATTGAAATACTAGAAAATCTTATTTGCTTGGTCTTGTTACGTTGATTGACTTCTTTTTAATCGATCACACGTTGCGTTTTCTTGTTACGTACGCTTACTTTCACTACGCCACTATAAGTGATTTCGTTTCTTATTGAATGAATACGAGTAGTTTCTTGGTTATTTACAACTAGTTTCCTTTTCTTGATGGTCAATAAAGGATTCCATTGAGTGACAATTGTCACTTGGACAGATTAAGTGGATTTTGTAGGCAAGAGTGTTCGAAGTTGGTTGTGTTGTGTTGTTGATGAGTTTTGGGGTCTTTTGAATGATTTAAAGAGTCATTCATGTGTTTATGTGTTTGATTTTGGTTTTGATTCAAACAATAGATTCAATTTCCTATTTTTGATTAATAAGTATGATTTTAATGATTATTATAATCAGACTTGATTAGATTCGTTTAGGAGTGTGTTTAGATGGTTTGATAATCAAAACTTCATATCATTGGAGGTTGTCACGGAATGAAAAAAGCTATCAATGCGTTAACTATTGTAGTTAATATTTTTATAATAGCTCCTTACTATGCATTTACTTAAGCTATTGATATTTTGATGCATATCTATAGCTATACAATTTTGATTGAAATACTAGAAATCTTATTTGCTTGGTCTTGTTACGTGATTGACTTCTTTTTAATCGATCACACGTTGCGTTTTCTTGTTACGTACGCTTACTTTCACTACGCCACTATAAGTGATTCACGTTTCTTATTGAATGAATACGAGTAGTTTCTTGGTTATTTACAACTAGTTTTCTTTCTTGATGGTCAATAAAGGATCCATTGAGTGACAATTGTCACTTGGACAGATTAAGGGGATTTTGTAGGCAAGAGTGTTCGAAGTTGGTTGTGTTGTGTTGTTGATGATTTTTGGGTGCTTGTTGAATGATTTAAAGAGTCATCATGTGTTTATGTGTTTGATTTTGGTTTTGATTCAAACAATAGATTCAATTCCTATTTTTGATTAATAAGTATGATTTAATGATTATTATAATCAGACTTGATTAGATCTTTTTAGGAGTGTGTAGATGGTTTGATAATCAAAACTTCATATCATTGGAGGTTGTCACGGATGAAAAAAAAAGCTATCAATGCGTTAACTATTGTAGTTTATAATTTGTATAACTAGCATCCTTACTATGCATTTACTTAAGCTATTGCAAATATTTTGATGCATAATTCTATAGCTATACAATTTTGATTGAAATACTAGAAAATCTTATTTGCTTGGTCTTGTTACGTTGATTGACTTCTTTTAATCGATCACACGTTGCGTTTCTTGTTACGTACGCTTACTTTCACTACGCCACTATAAGTGATTCACGTTTCTTATTGAATGAATACGAGTAGTTTCTTGGTTATTTACAACTAGTTCCTTTTCTTGATGGTCAATAAAGGATTCCATTGAGTGACAATTGTCACTTGGACAGATTAAGTGGATTTTGTAGGCAAGAGTGTTCGAAGTTGGTTGTGTTGTGTTGTTGATGAGTTTGGGTGCTGTTGAATGATTAAAGAGTCATTCATGTGTTTATGTGTTTGATTTTGGTTTTGATTCAAACAATAGATTCAATTTCCTATTTTTGATTAATAAGTATGATTTTAATGATTATTATATTCAGACTTGATTAGATTCGTTTAGGAGTGTGTTTAGATGGTTTGATATTCAAAACTTCATATCATTGGAGGTTGTCACGGAATAAAAAAAGCTATCAATGCGTTAACTATTGTAGTTTAATAATTTTGTATAACTAGCTACCTTACAATGCATTTACAATTTTGATTGAAAATACTAGAAAATCTTATTTGCTTGGTCTTGTTACGTTGATTGACTTCTTTTTAATCGATCACACGTTGCGTTTTCTTGTTACGTACGCTTACTTTCACTACGCCACTATAAGATTCTGTGTCTTCTATTGAATGAATAGAGTAGTTTCTTGGTCATTTACAACTAGTTTCCTTTCTTGATGGTCAATAAAGGATTTCATTGAGTGACAATTGTCACTTGGACAGATTAAGTGGATTTTGTAGGCAAGAGTGTTCGAAGTTGGTTGTGTGTGTTGTTGATGAGTTTGGGTGCTTGTTGAATGATTTAAAGAGTCATTCATGTGTTTTTGTGTTTGATTTGGTTTTGATTCAAACAATAGATTCAATTTCCTATTTTTGATTAATAAGTATGATTTAATGATTATTATAAGACTTGATTAGATTCGTTTAGGAGTGTGTTTAGATGGTTGATAATCAAAACTTCATATCATTGGAGGTTGTCACGGAATGAAAAAAAGCTATCAATGCGTTAACTATTGTAGTTTAATAATTGTATAACTAGCATCCTTACTATGCATTTATAAGCTATTGCAAATATTTGATGCATAATTCTATAGCTATACAATTTGATTGAAATACTAGAAAATCTTATTTGCTTGGTCTTGTTACGTTGATTGACTTCTTTTTAATCGATCACACGTTGCGTTTTCTTGTTACGTACGCTTACTTTCACTACGCCACTATAAGTGATTCACGTTTCTTATTGAATGAATACGAGTAGTTTCTTGGTTATTTACAACTAGTTTCTTTTCTTGATGGTCAATAAAGGATTCCATTGAGTGACAATTGTCACTGGACAGATTAAGGGGATTTTGTAGGCAAGAGTGTTCGAAGTTGGTTGTGTTGTGTTGTTGATGAGTTTTGGGTGCTTGTTGAATGATTTAAAGAGTCATTCATGTGTTATGTGTTTGATTTTGTTTTGATTCAAACAATAGATTCAATTTCCTATTTTTGATTAATAAGTATGATTTTAATGATTATTATAATCAGACTTGATTAGATTCGTTTAGGAGTGTGTTTAGATGGTTTGATAATCAAAACTTCATATCATGGAGGTTGTCACGAATGAAAAAGAAAAAAGCTATCAATGCGTTAACTATTGTAGTTAATAATTTTGTTAATAGCTACTTAAAGCATTTACAATTTTGATTGAAATACTAGAAAATCTTATTTCTTGGTCTTGTTACGTTGATTGACTTCTTTTAATCGATCACACGTTGCGTTTTCTTGTTACGTACGCTTACTTTCACTACGCCACTATAAGTGATTCACGTTTCTTATTGAATGAATACGAGTAGTTTCTTGGTCATTTACAACTAGTTTCCTTTTCTTGATGGTCAATAAAGGATTCCATTGAGTGACAATTGTCACTTGGACAGATTAAGTGGATTTGTAGGCAAGAGTGTTCGAAGTTGGTTGTGGTGTTGTTGATGAGTTTTGGGTGCTTGTTGAATGATTTAAAGAGTTCATGTGTTTTTGTGTTTGATTTTGGTTTTGATTCAAACAATAGATTCAATTTCCTTTTTTTGATTAATAAGTATTTTTAATTATTATAATCAGACTTGATTAGATTCGTTTAGGAGTGTGTTTAGATGGTTTGATAATCAAAACTTCATATCATTGGAGGTTGTCACGGAATGAAAAAAGCTATCAATGCGTTAACTATTGTAGTTTAATAATTTTGTATAACTAGCATCCTACTATGCATTTACTTAAGCTTTGCAAATATTTGATGCATAATTCTATAGCTATACAATTTGATTGAAATACTAGAAAATCTTATTTGCTTGGTCTTGTTACGTTGATTGACTTCTTTTTAATCGATCACACGTTGCGTTTTCTTGTTACGTACGCTTACTTTCACTACGCCACTATAAGTGATTCACGTTTCTTATTGAATGAATACGAGTAGTTTCTTGGTTATTTACAACTAGTTTCCTTTTCTTGATGGTCAATAAAGGATTCCATTGAGTGACAATTGTCACTTGGACAGATTAAGTGGATTTTGTAGGCAAGAGTGTTCGAAGTTGGTTGTGTTGTGTTGTTGATGAGTTTTGGGTGCTTGTTGAATGATTTAAAGAGTCATTCATGTGTTTTTGTGTTTGATTTTGGTTTTGATTCAAACAATAGATTCAATTTCCTATTTTTGATTAATAAGTATGATTTTAATGATTATTATAATCAGACTTGATTAGATTCATTTAGGAGTGTGTTTAGATGGTTTAATAATCAAAACCTCATATCATTGGAGGTTGTCACGGAATTAAAAAAAGCTATCAATGCGTTAACTATTGTAGTTTAATAATTTTGTATAACTAGCATCCTTACAATGCATTTACAATTTTGATTGAAATACTAGAAAATCTTATTTGCTTGGTCTTGTTACGTTGATTGACTTCTTTTTAATCGATCACACGTTGCGTTTTCTTGTTACGTACGCTTACTTTCACTACGCCACTATAAGTGATTCACGTTTCTTATTGAATGAATACGAGTAGTTTCTTGGTCATTTACAACTAGTTTCCTTTTTTTGATGGTCAATAAAGGATTCCATTGAGTGACAATTGTCACTTGGACAGATTAAGTGGATTTTGTAGGCAAGAGTGTTCGAAGTTGGTTGTGTTGTGTTGTTGATGAGTTTTGGGTGCTTGTTGAATGATTTAAAGAGTCATTCATGTGTTTTTGTGTTTGATTTTGGTTTTGATTCAAACAATAGATTCAATTTCCTATTTTGATTAATAAGTATGATTTTAATGATTATTATAATCAGACTTGATTAGATTCGTTTAGGAGTGGTTTAGATGGTTTGATAATCAAAACTTCATATCATTGGAGGTTGTCACGGAATGAAAAAAAGCTATCAATGCGTTAACTATTGTAGTTAATAATTTTGTATAACTAGCATCCTTACTATGCATTTACTAAGCTATTGCAAATATTTTGATGCATAATTCATAGCTATACAATTTTGATTGAAATACTAGAAAATCTTATTTGCTTGGTCTTGTTACGTTGATTGACTTCTTTTTAATCGATCACACGTTGCGTTTTCTTGTTACGTACGCTTACTTTCACTACGCCACTATAAGTGATTCACGTTTCTTATTGAATGAATAGAGTAGTTTCTTGGTCATTTACAACTAGTTTCCTTCTTGATGGTCAATAAAGGATTCCATTGAGTGACAATTGTCACTTGGACAGATTAAGTGGATTTTGTAGGCAAGAGTGTTCGAAGTTGGTGTGTTGTGTTGTTGATGAGTTTTGGGTGCTTGTTGAATGATTTAAAGAGTCATTCATGTGTTTTTGTGTTTGATTTTGGTTTTGATTCAAACAATAGATTCAATTTCCTATTTTTGATTATAAGTATGATTTTAATGATTATTATAATCAGATTGATTAGATTCGTTTAGGAGTGTGTTTTTAGATGGTTTGATAATCAAAACTTCATATCATTGGAGGTTGTCACGGAATGAAAAAAAGCTATCAATGCGTTAACTATTGTAGTTTTTAATTTTGTATAACTAGCATCCTTACTATGCATACTTAAGCTATGCAATATTTGACAATTCTTAGCTATACATTTTGATTGAAATACTAGAAAATCTTATTTGCTTGGTCTTGTTACGTTGATTGACTTCTTTTAATCGATCACACGTTGCGTTTTCTTGTTACGTACGCTTACTTTCACTACGCCACTATAAGTGATTCACGTTTCTTATTGAATGAATACGAGTAGTTTCTTGGTATTTACAACTAGTTTCCTTTTCTTGATGGTTCAATAAAGGATTCCATTGAGTGACAATTGTCACTTGGACAGATTAAGGGGATTTTGTAGGCAAGAGTGTTCGAAGTGGTTGTGTTGTGTTGTTGATGAGTTTTGGGTGCTTGTTGAATGATTAAAGAGTCATTCATGTGTTTATGTGTTTGATTTTGGTTTTGATTCAAACATAGATTCCTATTTTTGATTAATAAGTATGATTTTAATGATTATTATAATCAGACTTGATTAGATTCGTTTAGGAGTGTGTTTAGATGGTTTGATAATCAAAACTTCATATCATTGGAGGTTGTCACGGAATGAAAAAAAGCTATCAATGCGTTAACTATTGTAGTTTAATAATTTGTATAACTAGCTACCTTACAATGCATTTACAATTTTGATTGAAATACTAGAAAATCTTATTTGCTTGGTCTTGTTACGTTGATTGACTTCTTTTTAATCGATCACACGTTGCGTTTTCTTGTTACGTACGCTTACTTTCACTACGCCACTATAAGTGATTCACGTTCTTATGATGAATGAATAAGAGTAGTTCTTGGTCATTTACAACTAGTTTCCTTTTCTTGATGGTCAATAAAGGATTCCATTGAGTGACAATTGTCACTTGGACAGATTAAGTGGATTTTGTAGGCAAGAGTGTTCGAAGTTGGTTGTGTGTGTGTTGATGAGTTTTGGGTGCTTGTTGAATGATTTAAAGAGTCGTTCATGTTTTTGTGTTTGATTTTGGTTTTGATTCAAACAATAGATTCAATTTCCTATTTTTGATTAATAAGTATGATTTTAATGATTATTATAATCAGACTTGATTAGATTCGTTTAGGAGTGTTTAGATGGTTGATAATCAAAACTTCATATCATTGGAGGTTGTCACGGAATGAAAAAAGCTATCAATGCGTTAACTATTGTAGTTTAATAATTTGTATAACTAGCATCCTTACTATGCATTTACTTAGCTATTGCAATATTTTGATGCAATTCTATAGCTATACAATTTTGATTGAAATACTAGAAAATCTTATTTGCTTGGTCTTGTTACGTTGATTGACTTCTTTTTAATCGATCACACGTTGCGTCTTGTTACGTACGCTTACTTTCACTACGCCACTATAAGTGATTCACGTTTCTTATTGAATGAATACGAGTAGTTTCTTGGTATTTACAACTAGTTTCCTTTTTGATGGTTAATAAAGGATTCCATTGAGTGACAATTGTCACTTGGACAGATTAAGGGGATTTTGTAGGCAAGAGTGTTCGAAGTTGGTTGTGTTGTGTGTTGATGATTTTGGGTGCTTGTTGAATGATTTAAAGAGTCATTCATGTGTTTTTGTGTTTGATTTGGTTTTGATTCAAACAATAGATTCAATTTCCTATTTTTGATAATAAGTATGATTTTAATGATTATTATAATCAGACTTGATTAGATTCGTTTAGGAGTGTGTTTAGATGGTTGATAATCAAAACTTCATATCATTGGAGGTTGTCACGGAATGAAAAAAAGCTATCAATGCGTTAACTATTGTAGTTTAATATTTTGTATAACTAGCTACCTTACAATGCATTTACAATTTGATTGAAATACTAGAAAATCTTATTTGCTTGGTCTTGTTACGTTGATTGACTTCTTTTAATCGATCACACGTTGCGTTTTCTTGTTACGTACGCTTACTTTCACTACGCCACTATAAGTGATTCACGTTTCTTATTGAATGAATACGAGTAGTTTCTTGGTCATTTACAACTAGTTTCCTTTCTTGATGGTCAATAAAGGATTCCATTGAGTGACAATTGTCACTTGGACAGATTAAGTGGATTTGTAGGCAAGAGTGTTCGAAGTTGGTTGTGTTGTGTTGTGATGAGTTTTGGGTGCTTGTTGAATGATTTAAAGAGTCATTCATGTGTTTTTGTGTTTGATTTTGGTTTTGATTCAAACAATAGATTCAATTTCCTATTTTTGATTAATAAGTATGATTTAATGATTATTATAATCAGACTTGATTAGATTCGTTTAGGAGTGTGTTTAGATGGTTTGATAATCAAAACTTCATATCATTGGAGGTTGTCACGGAATGAAAAAAAGCTATCAATGCGTTAACTATTGTAGTTTAAATTTTTGTATAACTAGCTACCTTACAATGCATTTACAATTTTGATTGAAATACTAGAAAATTATTTGCTTGGTCTTGTTACGTTGATTGACTTCTTTTTAATCGATCACACGTTGCGTTTTTTGTTACGTACGCTTACTTTCACTACGCCACTATAAGTGATTCACGTTTCTTATTGAATGAATACGAGTAGTTTCTTGGTCATTTACACTAGTTCCTTTCTTGATGGTCAATAAAGGATTCCATTAAGTGACAATTGTCACTTGGACAGATTAAGTGGATTTTGTAGGCAAGAGTGTTCGAAGTTGGTTGTGTTGTGTTGTTGATGAGTTTTGGGTGCTTGTTGAATGATTTAAAGAGTCATTCATGCGTTATGTGTTTGATTTTGGTTTTGATTCAAACAATAGATTTAATTTCCTATTTTTGATTAATAAGTATGATTTTAATGATTATTATAATCAGACTTGATTAGATTCGTTTAGGAGTGTGTTTAGATGGTTTGATAATCAAAACTTCATATCATTGGAGGTTGTCACGGAATAAAAAAAAGCTATCAATGCGTTAACTATTGTAGTTTAATAATTTTGTATAACTAGCTACCTTACAATGCATTTACAATTTTGATTGAAATACTAGAAAATCTTATTTGCTTGGTCTTGTTACGTTGATTGACTTCTTTTTAATCGATCACACGTTGCGTTTTCTTGTTACGTACGCTTACTTTCACTACGCCACTATAAGTGATTCACGTTTCTTATTGAATGAATACGAGTAGTTTCTTGGTCATTTACAACTAGTTCCTTTTCTTGATGGTCAATAAAGGATTCCATTGAGTGACAATTGTCACTTGGACAGCTTAAGTGGATTTTGTAGGCAAGAGTGTTCGAAGTTGGTTGTGTTGTGTTGTTGATGAGTTTTGGGTTCTTGTTGAATGATTAAAAGAGTCATTCATGTGTTTATGTGTTTGATTTTGGTTTTGATTCAAACAATAGACTCAATTTCCTATTTTTGATTAATAAGTATGATTTTAATGATTATTATTATCAGACTTGATTAGATTCGTTTAGGAGTGTGTTTAGATGGTTTGATAATCAAAACATCGTATCATTGGAGGTTGTCACGGAATTAAAAAAAAGCTATCAATGCGTTAACTATTGTAGTTTAATAATTTTGTATAACTAGCTACCTTACAATGCATTTACAATTTTGATTGAAATACTAGAAAATCTTTTTTGCTTGGTCTTGTTACGTTGATTTACTTCTCTTTAATCGATCACACGTTGCGTTTTCTTGTTACGTTCGCTTACTTTCACTACGCCACTATAAGTGATTCACGTGTCTTATTGAATGAATAAGAGTAGTTTCTTGGTCATTTACAACTAGTTTCCTTTTCTTGATGGTCAATAAAGGATTCCATTGAGTGACAATTGTCACTTGGACAGATTAAGTGGATTTTGTAAGCAAGAGTGTTCGATTGTTTTTGTTGTGTTGTTGATGAGTTTTAGGGTGCTTGTTGAATGATTTAAAGAGTCGTTCATGTGTTTTTGTGTTTGATTTTGGTTTTGATTCAAACAATAGATTCAATTTCCTATTTTTGATTAGTAAGTATGATTTTAATGATTATTATAATCAGACTTGATTAGATTCGTTTAAGAGTGTGTTTAGATGGTTTGATAATCAAAACTTCATATCATTGGAGGTTGTCACGAATGAAAAAAAGCTATAAATGCGTTAACTATTGTAGTTTAATAATTTTGTATAACTAGCATCCTTACTATGCATTTACTTAAGCTATTGCAATATTTGATGCATAATTCTATAGCTATACATTTTGATTGAATACTAGAAATCTTATTTGCTTGGTCTGGTTACGTTGATTGACTTCTTTTTAATCGATCACACGTTGCGTTTCTTTTACGTTACGCTTACTTTCACTACGCCACTATAAGTGATTCACGTTTCTTATTGAATGAATACGAGTAGTTTCTTGGTTATTTACAACTAGTTTTCCTTTTCTTGATGGTTAATAAAGGATTCCATTGAGTGCAATTGTCACTTGGACAGATTAAGGGACTTTGTAGCAAGAGTGTTCGATTGGTGGTGTTTTGTTGTTTGATGATTTTTGGGTGCTTGTTGAATGATTTAAAGAGTCATTCATGTGTTTATGTGTTTGATTTTGGTTTTGATTCAAACAATAGATTCAATTTCCTATTTTTGATTAATAAGTATGATTTTAATGATTATTATAATCAGACTTGATTAGATTCGTTTAGGAGTGTGTTTAGATGGTTTGATAATCAAAACTTCATATCATTGGAGGTTGTCACGGAATGAAAAAAAGCTATCAATGCGTTAACTATTGTAGTTTAATAATTTTGTATAACTAGCTACCTTACAATGCATTTACAGTTTTGATTGAAATACTAGAAAATATTTTTTGCTTGGTCTTGTTACGTTGATTGACTTCTTTTTAATCGATCACACGTTGCGTTTTCTTGTTACGTACGCTTACTTTCACTACGCCACTATAAGTGATTCACGTTTCTTATTGAATGAATAGAGTAGTTTCTTGGTCATTTACAACTATTTCCTTTCTTGATGGTCAATAAAGGATTCCATTGAGTGACAATTGTCACTTGGACAGATAACTGGATTTTGTAGGCAAGAGTGTTCAAGTTGGTTGTGTTGTGTTGTTGATGAGTTTTGGGTGCCTGTTGAATGATTTAAAGAGTCGTTCATGTGTTTTGTGTTTGATTTTGGTTTTGATTCAAAATAGATTCAATTTCCTATTTTTGATTAGTAAGTATGATTTTAATGATTATTATAATCAGACTTGATTAGATTCGTTTAGGAGTGTGTTTAGATGGTTTGATAATCAAAACTTCATATCATTGGAGGTTGTCACGGAATGAAAAAAAGCTATCAATGCGTTAACTATTGTAGTTTAATAATTTTGTATAACTAGCATCCTTACTATGCATTTACTTAAGCTATTGCAAATATTTTGATGCATAATTCTATAGCTATACAATTTTGATTGAAATACAGAATCTTATTTGCTTGGTCTTGTTACGTTGATTGACTTCTTTTTAATCGATCACACGTTGCGTTTTCTTGTTACGTATGCTTACTTTCACTACGCCACTATAAGTGATTCACGTTTCTTATTGAATGAATACGAGTAGTTTCTTGGTTATTTACAACTAGTTTCCTTTTCTTGATGGTTAATAAAGGATTCCATTGAGTGGCAATTGTCACTTGGACAGATTAAGGGGACTTTGTAGGCAAGAGTGTTCGAAATTGGTGGTGTTGTGTTGTTGATGATTTTTGGGTGCTTGTTGAATGATTTAAAGAGTCATTCATGTGTTTATGTGTTTGATTTTGGTTTTGATTCAAACAATAGATTCAATTTCCTATTTTTGATTAATAAGTATGATTTTAATTATTATTATAATCAGACTTGATTAGATTCGTTTAGGAGTGTGTTTAGATGGTTTGATAATCAAAACTTCATATCATTGGAGGTTGTCACGGAATGAAAAAAAGCTATCAATGCGTTAACTATTGTAGTTTAATAATTTTGTATAACTAGCTACCTTACAATGCATTTACAATTTTGATTGAAATACTAGAAAATCTTATTTGCTTGGTCTTGTTACGTTGATTGACTTCTTTTTAATCGATCACACGTTGCGTTTTCTTGTTACGTACGCTTACTTTCACTACGCCACTATAGTGATTGTTCACGTTTCTTATTGAATGAATAAGAGTAGTTTCTTGGTCATTTACAACTAGTTTCCTTTTCTTGATGGTCAATAAAGGATTCCATTGAGTGACAATTGTCACTTGGAGAGATTAAGTAGATTTTGTAGGCAAGAGTGTTCGAAGTTGGTTGTGTTGTGTTGTTGATGAGTTTTGGGTGCTTGTTGAATGATTTAAAGAGTCGTTCATGTGTTTTTGGGTTTGATTTTGGTTTTGATTCAAACAATAGATTCAATTTCCTGTTTTTGATTAATAAGTATGATTTTAATGATTATTATAATTAGACTTGATTAGATTCATTTAGGAGTGTGTTTAGATGGTTTTTATAATCAAAACTGCATATCATTGGAGGGTGTCACGGAATGAAATAAAGCTATCAATGCGTTAACTATTGTAGTTTAATAATTTTGTATAACTAGCATCCTTACTATGCATTTACTTAAGCTATTGCAAATATTTTGATGCATAATTCTATAGCTATACAATTTTGATTGAAATACTAGAAATTCTTATTTGCTTGGTCTTGTTACGTTGATTGACTTCTTTTTAATCAATCACACGCTGCGTTTTCTTGTTACGTACGCTTACTTTCTATACGCCACTATAAGTGATTCACGTTTCTTATTGAATGAATACGAGTAGTTTCTTGGTTATTTACAACTAGTTTCCTTTTTTTGATGGTTAATAAAGGATTCCATTGAGTGACAATTGTCACTTGGACAGATTAAGGGGATTTTGTAGGCAAGAGTGTTTGAAATTGGTGGTGTTGTATTGTTGATGATTTTTGGGCGCCTGTTGAATGATTTAAAGAGTCATTCATGTGTTTATGTGTTTGATTTTGGTTTTGATTCAAACAATAGATTCAATTTCCTATTTTTGATCAATAAGTATGATTTTAATGATTACTATAATCAGACTTAATTAGATTCGTTTAGGAGTGTGTTTAGATGGTTTGATAATCAAAACATCGTATCATTGGAGGTTGTCACGGAATGAAAAAAAGCTATCAATGCGTTAACTATTGTAGTTTAATAATTTTGTATAACTAGCTACCTTACAATGCATTTACAATTTTGATTGAAATACTAGAAAATCTTATTTGCTTTGTCTTGTTAAGTTGATTGACTTCTTTTTAATCGATCACACGTTGCGTTTTCTTGTTACTCGATCACACGTTGCGTTTTCTTGTTACGTACGCTTACTTTCCCAACGCCACTATAAGTGATTCACGTTTCTTATTAAATGAATAAGAGTAGTTTCTTGGTCATTTACAACTAGTTTCCTTTTCTTGATGGTCAATAAAGGATTCCATTAAGTGACAATTGTCACTTGGAGAGATTAAGTAGATTTTGTAGACAAGAGTGTTCGAAGTTGGTTGTGTTGTGTTGTTGATGAGTTTTGGGTGCTTGTTGAATGATTTAAAGAGTCGTTCATGTGTTTTTGTGTTTGATTTTGGTTTTGATTCAAACAATAGATTCAATTTCCTATTTTTGATTAATAAGTATGATTTTAATGATTATTATAATCAGACTTGATTAGATTCGTTTAGGAGTGTGTTTAGATGGTTTTATAATCAAAACTGCATATCATTGGAGGGTGTCACGGAATGAAATAAAGCTATCAATGCGTTAACTATTGTAGTTTAATAATTTTGTATAACTAGCATCCTTCTATGCTTTACTTAAGCTATTTACAATATTTTTGATGCATAATTCTATAGCTATATTTTGATTAAATACTAGAAAATCTTATTTGCTTGGTCTTTTACGTTGATTGACTTCTTTTTAATCGATCACACGTTGCGTTTTCTTGTTACGTACGCTTACTTTCACTACGCCACTATAAGTGATTCACGTTTCTTATTGAATGAATACGAGTAGTTTCTTGGTTATTTACAACTAGTTTCCTTTTCTTGATGGTCAATAAAGGATTCCATTGAGTGACAATTGTCACTTGGACAGATTAAGGGGATTTTGTAGGCAAGAGTGTTCGAAGTTGGTTGTGTTGTGTTGTTGATGAGTTTTGGGTGCTTGTTGAATGATTTAAAGAGTCATTCATGTTTTATGTGTTTGATTTTTGGTTTTGATTCAAACAATAGATTCAATTTCCTATTTTTGATTAATAAGTATGATTTTAATGATTATTATAATCAGACTTGATTAGATTCGTTTAGGAGTGTGTTTAGATGGTTTGATAATCAAAACTTCATATCATTGGAGGTTGTCACGGAATGAAAAAAAGCTATCAATGCGTTAACTATTGTAGTTTAATAATTTTGTATAACTAGCTACCTTACAATGCATTTACAATTTTGATTGAAATACTAGAAAATCTTATTTGCTTGGTCTTGTTACGTTGATTGACTTCTTTTTAATCGATCACACGTTGCGTTTTCTTGTTACGTACGCTTACTTTTACTACGCCACTATAAGTGATTCACGTTTCTTATTAAATGAATACGAGTAGTTTCTTGGTTATTTACAATTAGTTTCCTTTTCTTGATGGTTAATAAAGGATTCCATTGAGTGACAATTGTGACTTGGACAGATTAAGGGGACTTTGTAGGCAAGAGTGTTTGAAATTGGTGGTGTTTGTTTTTGATGATTTTTGGGTGCTTGTTGAATGATTTAAAGAGTCATTCATGTGTTTATGTGTTTGATTTTGGTTTTGATTCAAACAATAGATTCAATTTCCTATTTTTGATTAATAAGTATGATTTTAATGATTATTATAATCAGACTTGATTAGATTCGTTTAGGAGTGTGTTTAGATGGTTTGATAATCAAAACTTCATATCATTGGAGGTTGTCACGGAATGAAAAAAAGCTATCAATGCGTTAACTATTGTAGTTTAATAATTTTGTATAACTAGCTACCTTACAATGCATTTACAATTTTGATTGAAATACTAGAAAATCTTATTTGCTTGGTCTTGTTACGTTGATTGACTTCTTTTTAATCGATCACACGTTGCGTTTTCTTGTTACGTACGCTTACTTTCACTACGCCACTATAAGTGATTCACGTTTCTTATTGAATGAATACGAGTAGTTTCTTGGATATTTACAACTAGTTTTCTTTTCTTGATGGTCAATAAAGGATTCCATTGAGTGACAATTGTCACTTGGACAGATTAAGTGGATTTTGTAGGCAAGAGTGTTCGAAGTTGGTTGTGTTGTGTTGTTGATGAGTTTTGGGTGCTTGTTGAATGATTTAAAGAGTCATTCATGTGTTTATGTGTTTGATTTTGGTTTTGATTCAAACAATAGATTCAATTTCCTATTTTGATTAATAAGTATGATTTTAATGATTATTATAATCAGACTTGATTAGATTCGTTTAGGAGTGTGTTTAGATGGTTTGATAATCAAAACTTCATATCATTGGAGGTTGTCACGGAATGAAAAAAAGCTATCAATGCGTTAACTATTGTAGTTTAATAATTTTGTATAACTAGCTACCTTACAATGCATTTACAATTTTGATTGAAATACTAGAAAATCTTATTTGCTTGGTCTTGTTACGTTGATTGACTTCTTTTTAATCGATCACACGTTGCGTTTTCTTGTTACGTACGCTTACTTTCACTACGCCACTATAAGTGATTCACGTTTCTTATTGAATGAATACGAGTAGTTTCTTGGTTATTTACAACTAGTTTCCTTTTCTTGATGGTCAATAAAGGATTCCATTGAGTGACAATTGTCACTTGGACAGATTAAGGGGATTTTGTAGGCAAGAGTGTTCGAAGTTGGTTGTGTTGTGTTGTTGATGAGTTTTGGGTGCTTGTTGAATGATTTAAAGAGTCATTCATGTGTTTATGTGTTTGATTTTGGTTTTGATTCAAACAATAGATTCAATTTCCTATTTTTGATTAATAAGTATGATTTTAATGATTATTATAATCAGACTTGATTAGATTCGTTTAGGAGTGTGTTTAGATGGTTTGATAATCAAAACTTCATATCATTGGAGGTTGTCACGGAATGAAAAAAAGCTATCAATGCGTTAACTATTGTAGTTTAATAATTTTGTATAACTAGCTACCTTACAATGCATTTACAATTTTGATTGAAATACTAGAAAATCTTATTTGCTTGGTCTTGTTACGTTGATTGACTTCTTTTTAATCGATCACACGTTGCGTTTTCTTGTTACGTACGCTTACTTTCACTACGCCACTATAAGTGATTCACGTTTCTTATTGAATGAATACGAGTAGTTTCTTGGTCATTTACAACTAGTTTCCTTTTCTTGATGGTCAATAAAGGATTCCATTGAGTGACAATTGTCACTTGGACAGATTAAGTGGATTTTGTAGGCAAGAGTGTTCGAAGTTGGTTGTGTTGTGTTGTTGATGAGTTTTGGGTGCTTGTTGAATGATTTAAAGAGTCGTTCATGTGTTTTTGTGGGTTTGATTTTGGTTTTGATTCAAACAATAGATTCAATTCCTTTTTTTGATTAATAAGTATGATTTTAATGATTATTATAATCAGACTTGATTAGATTCGTTTAGGAGTGTGTTTAGATGGTTTGACAATCAAAACTTCATATCATTGGAGGTTGTCACGGAATGCAAAAAGCTATCAATGCGTTAACTATTGTAGTTTAATAATTTTGTATAACTAGCATCCTTACTATGCATTTACTTAAGCTATTGCAAATATTTTGATGCATAATTTATAGCTATACAATTTTGATTGAAATACTAGAAATCTTATTTGCTTGGTCTTGTTACGTTGATTGACTTCTTTTAATCGATCACACGTTGCGTTTTCTTGTTACGTACGCTTACTTTCACTACGCCACTATAAGTGATTCACGTTTCTTATTGAATGAATACGAGTAGTTTCTTGGTTATTTACAACTAGTTTCCTTTTTTGATGGTCAATAAAGGATTCCATTGAGTGACAATTGTCACTTGGACAGATTAAGGGGATTTTGTAGGCAAGAGTGTTCGAAGTTGGTTGTGTTGTGTTGTTGATGAGTTTTGGGTGCTTGTTGAATGATTTAAAGAGTCATTCATGTGTTTATGTGTTTGATTTTGGTTTTGATTCAAACAATAGATTCAATTTCCTATTTTTGATTAATAAGTATGATTTTAATGATTATTATAATCAGACTTGATTAGATTCGTTTAGGAGTGTGTTTAGATGGTTTGATAATCAAAACTTCATATCATTGGAGGTTGTCACGGAATGAAAAAAAGCTATCAATGCGTTAACTATTGTAGTTTAATAATTTTGTATAACTAGCTACCTTACAATGCATTTACAATTTTGATTGAAATACTAGAAAATCTTATTTGCTTGGTCTTGTTACGTTGATTGACTTCTTTTTAATCGATCACACGTTGCGTTTTCTTGTTACGTACGCTTACTTTCACTACGCCACTATAAGTGATTCACGTTTCTTATTGAATGAATACGAGTAGTTTCTTGGTCATTTACAACTAGTTTCCTTTTCTTGATGGTCAATAAAGGATTCCATTGAGTGACAATTGTCACTTGGACAGATTAAGTGGATTTTGTAGGCAAGAGTGTTCGAAGTTGGTTGTGGTTGTGTTGTTGATGAGTTTTGGGTGCTTGTTGAATGATTTAAAGAGTCGTTCATGTGTTTTTGTGTTTGATTTTGGTTTTGATTCAAACAATAGATTCAATTTCCTATTTTTGATTAATAAGTATGATTTTAATGATTATTATAATCAGACTTGATTAGATTCGTTTAGGAGTGTGTTTAGATGGTTTGATAATCAAAACTTCATATCATTGGAGGTTGTCACGGAATGAAAAAAAGCTATCAATGCGTTAACTATTGTAGTTTAATAATTTTGTATAACTAGCTCCTTACTATGCATTTACTTAAGCTATTGCAAATATTTTGATGCATAATTCTATAGCTATACAATTTTGATTGAAATACTAGAAAATCTTATTTGCTTGGTCTTGTTACGTTGATTGACTTCTTTTTAATCGATCACACGTTGCGTTTTCTTGTTACGTACGCTTACTTTCACTACGCCACTATAAGTGATTCACGTTTCTTATTGAATGAATACGAGTAGTTTCTTGGTTATTTACAACTAGTTTTCTTTTCTTGTGGTCAATAAAGGATTACATTGAGTGACAATTGTCACTTGGACAGATTAAGAGGATTTCGTAGGCAAGAGTGTTCGAAGTTGTTGTGTTGTGTTGTTGATGAGTTTTGGGTGCTTGTTGAATGATTTAAAGTGTCATTCATGTGTTTATGTGTTTGATTTTGGTTTTGATTGAAACAATAGATTCAATTTCCTATTTTTGATTAATAAGTATGATTTTAATGATTATTATAATCAGACTTGATTAGATTCGTTTAGGAGTGTGTTTAGATGGTTTGATAATCAAAACTTCATATCATTGGAGGTTGTCACGGAATGAAAAAAAGCTATCAATGCGTTAACTATTGTAGTTTAATAATTTTGTATAACTAGCTACCTTACAATGCATTTACAATTTTGATTGAAATACTAGAAAATCTTATTTGCTTGGTCTTGTTACGTTGATTGACTTCTTTTTAATCGATCACACGTTGCGTTTTCTTGTTACGTACGCTTACTTTCACTACGCCACTATAAGTGATTCACGTTTCTTATTGAATGAATACGAGTAGTTTCTTGGTCATTTACAACTAGGTTCCTTTTCTTGATGGTCAATAAAGGATTCCATTGAGTGACAATTGTCACTTGGACAGATTAAGTGGATTTTGTAGGCAAGAGTGTTCGAAGTTGGTTGTGTTGTGTTGTTGATGAGTTTTGGGTGCTTGTTGAATGATTTAAAGAGTCATTCATGTGTTTTTGTGTTTGATTTTGGTTTTGATTCAAACAATAGATTCAATTTCCTATT
Organism: Flaveria robusta; assembly: GCA_025506415.1. NCBI lineage: Eukaryota > Viridiplantae > Streptophyta > Magnoliopsida > Asterales > Asteraceae > Flaveria > Flaveria robusta. Next base: position 112,711 of record JACCIZ010000418.1, on the reverse strand, counting down.
TTTGATTAATAAGTATGATTTTAATGATTATTATAATCAGACTTGATTAGATTCGTTTAGGAGTGTGTTTAGATGGTTTATATCATTGGAGGTTGTCACGGAATGAAAAAAAGCTATCAATGCGTTAACTATTATAGTTTAATAATTTTATATAACTAGCTACCTTACAAGGCATTTACAATTTTGATTGAAATACTATAAAATCTTATTTGCTTGGTCTTGTTACGTTGATTGACTTCTTTTTAATCGATCACACGTTGCGTTTTCTTGTTACGTACGCTTACTTTCACTACGCCACTATAAGTGATTCACGTTTCTTATTGAATGAATACGAGTAGTTTCTTGGTTATTTACAACTAGTTTCCTTTTCTTGATGGTTAATAAAGGATTCCATTGAGTGACAATTGTCACTTGGACAGATTAAGGGGATTTTGTAGGCAAGAGTGTTCGAAGTTGGTGGTGTTGTGTTGTTGATGATTTTTGGGTGCTTGTTGAATGATTTAAAGAGTCATTCATGTGTTTATGTGCTTGATTTTGGTTTTGATTCAAACAATAGATTCAATTTCTTATTTTTGATTAATAAGTATGATTTTAATGATTATTATAATCAGACTTGATTAGATTCGTTTAGGAGTGTGTTTAGATGGTTTGATAATCAAAACTTCATATCATTGGAGGTTGTCACGGAATGAAAAAAAGCTATCAATGCGTTAACTATTGTAGTTTAATAATTTTGTATAACTAGCTACCTTACAATGCATTTACAATTTTGATTGAAATACTAGAAAATCTTATTTGCTTGGTCTTGTTACGTTGATTGACTTCTTTTTAATCGATCACACGTTGCGTTTTCTTGTTACGTACGCTTACTTTCACTACGCCACTATAAGTGATTCACGTTTCTTATTGAATGAATAAGAGTAGTTTCTTGGTCATTTACAACTAGTTTCCTTTTCTTGATGGTCAATAAAGGATTCCATTGAGTGACAATTGTCACTTGGACAGATTAAGTGGATTTTGTAGGCAAGAGTGTTCGAAGTTGGTTGTGTTGTGTTGTTGATGAGTTTTGGGTGCTTGTTGAATGATTTAAAGAGTCGTTCATGTGTTTTTGGGTTTGATTTTGGTTTTGATTCAAACAATAGATTCAATTTCCTTTTTTTGATTAATAAGTATGATTTTAATGATTATTATAATCAGACTTGATTAGATTCATTTAGGAGTGTGTTTAGATGGTTTTTATAATCAAAACTGCATATCATTGGAGAGTGTCACGGAATGAAATAAAGCTATCAATGCGTTAACTATTGTAGTTTAATAATTTTGTATAACTAGCATCCTTACTATGCATTTACTTAAGCTATTGCAAATATTTTGATGCATAATTTTATAGCTATACAATTTTGATTGAAATACTAGAAATTCTTATTTGCTTGGTCTTGTTACGTTGATTGACTTCCTTTTAATCGATCACACGTTGCGTTTTCTTGTTACGTACGCTTACTTTCACTACGCCACTATAAGTGATTCACGTTTCTTATTGAATGAATACGAGTAGTTTCTTGGTTATTTACAACTAGTTTCCTTTTTTTGATGGTCAATAAAGGATTCCATTAAGTGACAATTGTCACTTGGACAGATTAAGGGGATTTTGTAGGCAAGAGTGTTCGAAGTTGGTTGTGTTGTGTTGTTGATGAGTTTTGGGTGCTTGTTGAATGATTTAAAGAGTCATTCATGTGTTTATGTGTTTGATTTTGGTTTTGATTCAAACAATAGATTCAATTTCCTATTTTTGATTAATAAGTATGATTTTAATGATTATTATAATCAGACTTGATTAGATTCGTTTAGGAGTGTGTTTAGATGGTTTGATAATCAAAACTTCATATCATTGGAGGTTGTCACGGAATGAAAAAAAGCTATCAATGCGTTAACTATTGTAGTTTAATAATTTTGTAAAACTAGCTACCTTACAATGCATTTACAATTTTGATTGAACTAGAAAATCTTATTTGCTTGGTCTTGTTACGTTGATTGACTTCTTTTTAATCGATCACACAATGCATTTTCTTGTTACGTACGCTTACTTTCACTATGCCACTATAAGTGATTCACTTTTCTTATTGAATAAATACGAGTAGTTTCTTGGTCATTTACAACTAGTTTCCTTTTCTTGATGGTCAATAAAGGATTCCATTGAGTGACAATTGTCACTTGGAGAGATTAAGTAGATTTTGTAGGCAAGAGTGTTCGAAGTTGGTTGTGGTGTGTTGTTGATGAGTTTTGGGTGCTTGTTGAATGATTTAAAGAGTCGTTCATGTGTTTTTGTGTTTGATTTTGGTTTTGATTCAAACAATAAATTCAATTTCCTATTTTTGATTAATAAGTATGATTTTAATGATTATTATAATCAGACTTGATTAGATTCGTTTAGGAGTGTGTTTAGATGGTTTTATAATCAAAACTTCATATCATTGGAGGTTGTCACGGAATGAAATAAAGCTATCAATGCGTTAACTATTGTAGTTTAATAATTTTGTATATCTAGCATCCTTACTATGCATTTACTTAAGCTATTGTAAATATTTTGATGCATAATTCTATAGCTATACAATTTTGATTGAAATACAAGAAAATCTTATTTGCTTGGTCTTGTTACGTTGATTGACTTCTTTTTAATCGATCACACGTTGCGTTTTCTTGTTACGTACGCTTACTTTCACTACGCCACTATAAGTGATTCACGTTTCTTATTGAATGAATACGAGTAGTTTCTTGGTTATTTACAACTAGTTTCCTTTTTTTGATGGTCAATAAAGGATTCCATTGAGTGACAATTGTCACTTGGACAGATTAAGGGGATTTTGTAGGCAAGAGTGTTTGAAGTTGGTGGTGTTGTGTTGTTGATGAGTTTTGGGTGCTTGTTGAATGATTTAAAGAGTCATTCATGTGTTTATGTGTTTGATTTTGGTTTTGATTCAAACAATAGATTCAATTTCCTATTTTTGATTAATAAGTATGATTTTAATGATTATTATAATCAGACTTGATTAGATTCGTTTAGGAGTGTGTTTAGATGGTTTGATAATCAAAACTTCATATCATTGGAGGTTGTCACGGAATGAAAAAAAGCTATCAATGCGTTAACTATTGTAGTTTAATAATTTTGTATAACTAGCTACCTTACAATGCATTTACAATTTTGATTGAAATACTAGAAAATCTTATTTGCTTGCTCTTGTTACGTTGATTGACTTCTTTTTAATCGATCACACGTTGCGTTTTCTTGTTACGTACGCTTACTTTCACTACGCCACTATAAGTGATTCACGTTTCTTATTGAATGAATACGAGTAGTTTCTTGGTCATTGACAACTAGTTTCCTTTTCTGGATGGTTAATAAAGGATTCCATTGAGTGACAATTGTCACTTGGACAGATTAAGTGGATTTTGTAGGCAAGAGTGTTCGAAGTTGGTTGTGTTGTGTTGTCGATGAGTTTTGGGTTCTTGTTGAATGATTTAAAGAGTCATTCATGTGTTTATGTGTTTGATTTTGGTTTTGATTCAAACAATAGATTCAATTTCCTATTTTTGATTAATAAGTATGATTTTAATGATTATTATAATCAGACTTGATTAGATTCGTTTAGGAGTGTGTTTAGATGGTTTGATAATCAAAACTTCATATCATCGGAGGTTGTCACGGAATGAAAAAAAGCTATCAATGCGTTAACTATTGTAGTTTAATAATTTTGTATAACTAGCATCCTTACTATGCATTTACTTAAGCTATTGCAATATTTTGATGCATAATTCTATAGCTATACAATTTTGATTGAAATACTAGAAAATTTTAATTGCTTGGTCTTGTTACGTTGATTGAATTCTTTTTAATCGATCACACGTTGCGTTTTCTTGTTATGTACGCTTACTTTCACTACGCCACTATAAGTGATTCACGTTTCTTATTGAATGAATACGAGTAGTTTCTTGGTTATTTACAACTAGTTTCCTTTTTTTGATGGTCAATAAAGGATTCCATTGAGTGACAATTGTCACTTGGACAGATTAAGGGGATTTTGTAGGCAAGAGTGTTCGAAGTTGGTGGTGTTGTGTTGTTGATGAGTTTTGGGTGCTTGTTGAATGATTTAAAGAGTCATTCATGTGTTTATGTGTTTGATTTTGGTTTTGATTCAAACAATAGATTCAATTTCCTATTTTTGATTAATAAGTATGATTTTAATGATTATTATAATCAGACTTGATTAGATTCGTTTAGGAGTGTGTTTAGATGGTTTGATAATCAAAACTTCATATCATTGGAGGTTGTCACGGAATGAAAAAAAGCTATCAATGCGTTAACTATTGTAGTTTAATAATTTTGTATAACTAGCTACCTTACAATGCATTTACAATTTTGATTGAAATACTAGAAAATCTTATTTGCTTGGTCTTGTTACGTTGATTGACTTCTTTTAATCGATCACACGATGCGTTTTCTTGTTACGTACGCTTACTTTCACTACGCCACTATAAGTGATTCACGTTTCTTATTGAATGAATACGAGTAGTTTCTTGGTCATTTACAACTAGTTTCCTTTTCTTGATGGTCAATAAAGGATTCCATTGAGTGACAATTGTCACTTGGACAGATTAAGTGGATTTTGTAGGCAAGAGTGTTCGAAGTTGGTTGTGTTGTGTTGTTGATGAGTTTTGGGTGCTTGTTGAATGATTTAAAGAGTCATTCATGTGTTTATGTGTTTGATTTTGGTTTTGATTCAAACAATAGATTCAATTTCCTATTTTTGATTAATAAGTATGATTTTAATGATTATTATAATCAGACTTGATTAGATTCGTTTAGGAGTGTGTTTAGATGGTTTGATAATCAAAACTTCATATCATTGGAGGTTGTCACGGAATGAAAAAAGCTATCAATGCGTTAACTATTGTAGTTTAATAATTTTATATAACTAGCTACCTTACAATGCATTTACAATTTTGATTGAAATACTAGAAAATCTTATTTGCTTGGTCTTGTTACGTTGATTGACTTCTTTTTAATCGATCACACGTTGCGTTTTCTTGTTACGTACGCTTACTTTCACTACGCCACTATAAGTGATTCACGTTTCTTATTGAATAAATACGAATAGTTTCTTGGTTATTTACAACTAGTTTCCTTTTCTTGATGGTCAATAAAGGATTCCATTGAGTGACAACTGTCACTTGGACAGATTAAGGTGATTTTGTAGGCAAGAGTGTTCGAAGTTGGTTGTGTTGTGTTGTTGATGAGTTTTGGGTGCTTGTTGAAAGATTTAAAGAGTCATTCATGTGTTTATGTGTTTGATTTTGGTTTTGATTCAAACAATAGATTCAATTTCCTATTTTTGATTAATAAGTATGATTTTAATGATTATTATTATCAGACTTGATTAGATTCGTTTATGGGTGTGTTTAGATGGTTTGATAATCAAAACTTCATATCATTGGAGGTTGTCATGGAATGAAAAAAGCTATCAATGCGTTAACTATTGTAGTTTAATAATTTTATATAACTAGCTACCTTACAATGCATTTACAATTTTGATTGAAATACTAAAAAATCTTATTTGCTTGGTCTTGTTACGTTGATTCACTTCTTTTTAATCCATCACACGTTGCGTTTTCTTGTTACGTACGCTTACTTTCACTACGCCACTATAAGTGATTCACGTTTCTTATTGAATGAATACGAGTAGTTTCTTGGTCATTTACAACTAGTTTCCTTTTCTTGATGGTCAATAAAGGATTCCATTGAGTGACAATTGTCACTTGGACAGATTAAGTGGATTTTGTAGGCAAGAGTGTTCGAAGTTGGTTGTGTTGTGTTGTTGATGAGTTTTGGGTGCTTGTTGAATGATTTAAAGAGTCATTCATGTGTTTTTGTGTTTGATTTTGGTTTTGATTCAAACAATAGATTCAATTTCCTATTTTTGATTAATAAGTATGATTTTAATGATTATTATAATCAGACTTGATTAGATTCGTTTAGGAGTGTGTTTAGATGGTTTGATAATCAAAACTTCATATCATTGGAGGTTGTCACGGAATGAAAAAAAAGCTATCAATGCGTTAACTATTGTAGTTTAATAATTTTGTATAACTAGCATCCTTACTATGCATTTACTTAAGCTATTGCAAATATTTTGATGCATAATTTTATAGCTATACAATTTTGATTGAAATACTAGAAAATCTTATTTGCTTGGTCTTGTTACGTTGATTGACTTCTTTTTAATCGATCACACGTTGCGTTTTCTTGTTACGTACGCTTACTTTCACTACGCCACTATAAGTGATTCACGTTTCTTATTGAATGAATACGAGTAGTTTCTTGGTTATTTACAACTAGTTTCCTTTTCTTGATGGTCAATAAAGGATTCCATTGAGTGACAATTGTCACTTGGACAGATTAAGGGGATTTTGTAGGCAAGAGTGTTCGAAGTTGGTTGTGTTGTGTTGTTGATGAGTTTTGGGTGCTTGTTGAATGATTTAAAGAGTCATTCATGTGTTTATGTGTTTGATTTTGGTTTTGATTCAAACAATAGATTCAATTTCCTATTTTTGATTAATAAGTATGATTTTAATGATTATTATAATCAGACTTGATTAGATTCGTTTAGGAGTGTGTTTAGATGGTTTGATAATCAAAACTTCATATCATTGGATGTTGTCACGGAATGAAAAAAAGCTATCAATGCGTTAACTATTGTAGTTTAATAATTTTGTATAACTAGCTACCTTACAATGCATTTACAATTTTGATTGAACTAGAAAATCTTATTTGCTTGGTCTTGTTACGTTGATTGACTTCTTTTTAATCGATCACACGTTGCGTTTTCTTGTTACGTACGCTTACTTTCACTACGCCACTATAAGTGATTCACGTTTCTTATTGAATGAATAAGAGTAGTTTCTTGGTCATTTACAACTAGTTTCCTTTTCTTGATGGTCAATAAAGGATTCCATTGAGTGACAATTGTCACTTGGACAGATTAAGTGGATTTTGTAGGCAAGAGTGTTCGAAGTTGGTTGTGTTGTGTTGTTGATGAGTTTTGGGTGCTTGTTGAATGATTTAAAGAGTCGTTCATGTGTTTTTGTGTTTGATTTTGGTTTTGATTCAAACAATAGATTCAATTTCCTATTTTTGATTAATAAGTATGATTTTAATGATTATTATAATCAGACTTGATTAGATTCGTTTAGGAGTGTGTTTAGATGGTTTGATAATCAAAACTTCATATCATTGGAGGTTGTCACGGAATGAAAAAAAGCTATCAATGCGTTAACTATTGTAGTTTAATAATTTTGTAACTAGCATCCTTACTATGCATTTACTTAAGCTATTGCAAATATTTTGATGCATAATTCTATAGCTATACAATTTTGATTGAAATACTAGAAAATCTTATTTGCTTGGTCTTGTTACGTTGATTGACTTCTTTTTAATCGATCACACGTTGCGTTTTCTTGTTACGTACGCTTACTTTCACTACGCCACTATAAGTGATTCACGTTTCTTATTGAATGAATACGAGTAGTTTCTTGGTTATTTACAACTAGTTTCCTTTTTTGATGGTCAATAAAGGATTCCATTGAGTGACAATTGTCACTTGGACAGATTAAGGGGATTTTGTAGGCAAGAGTGTTCGAAGTTGGTTGTGTTGTGTTGTTGATGAGTTTTGGGTGCTTGTTGAATGATTTAAAGAGTCATTCATGTGTTTATGTGTTTGATTTTGGTTTTGATTCAAACAATAGATTCAATTTCCTATTTTTGATTAATAAGTATGATTTTAATGATTATTATAATCAGACTTGATTAGATTCGTTTAGGAGTGTGTTTAGATGGTTTGATAATCAAAACTTCATATCATTGGAGGTTGTCACGGAATGAAAAAAAGCTATCAATGCGTTAACTATTGTAGTTTAATAATTTTGTATAACTAGCTACCTTACAATGCATTTACAATTTTGATTGAAATACTAGAAAATCTTATTTGCTTGGTCTTGTTACGTTGATTGACTTCTTTTTAATCGATCACACGTTGCGTTTTCTTGTTACGTACGCTTACTTTCACTACGCCACTATAAGTGATTCACGTTTCTTATTGAATGAATAAGAGTAGTTTCTTGGTCATTTACAACTAGTTTCCTTTTCTTGATGGTCAATAAAGGATTCCATTGAGTGACAAGAGTGTTTGAAGTTGGTTGTGTTGTGTTGTTGATGAGTTTTGGGTGCTTGTTGAATAATTTAAAGAGTCATTCATGTGTTTTTGTGTTTGATTTTGGTTTTGATTCAAACAATAGATTCAATTTCCTATTTTTGATTAATAAGTATGATTTTAATGATTATTATAATCAGACTTGATTAGATTCGTTTAGGAGTGTGTTTAGATGGTTTGATAATCAAAACTTCATATCATTGGAGGTTGTCACGGAATGAAAAAAAGCTATCAATGCGTTAACTATTGTAGTTTAATAATTTTGTATAACTAGCTACCTTACAATGCATTTACAATTTTGATTGAAATACTAGAAAATCTTATTTGCTTGGTCTTGTTACGTTGATTGACTTCTTTTTAATCGATCACACGTTGCGTTTTCTTGTTACGTACGCTTACTTTCACTACGCCACTATAAGTGATTCACGTTTCTTATTGAATGAATACGAGTAGTTTCTTGGTCATTTACAACTAGTTTCCTTTTCTTGATGGTCAATAAAGGATTCCATTGAGTGACAATTGTCACTTGGACAGATTAAGTGGATTTTGTAGGCAAGAGTGTTCGAAGTTGGTTGTGTTGTGTTGTTGATGAGTTTTGGGTGCTTGTTGAATGATTTAAAGAGTCATTCATGTGTTTTTGTGTTTGATTTTGGTTTTGATTCAAACAATAGATTCAATTTCCTATTTTTGATTAATAAGTATGATTTTAATGATTATTATAATCAGACTTGATTAGATTCGTTTAGGAGTGTGTTTAGATGGTTTGATAATCAAAACTTCATATCATTGGAGGTTGTCACGGAATGAAAAAAAGCTATCAATGCGTTAACTATTGTAGTTTAATAATTTTGTATAACTAGCATCCTTACTATGCATTTACTTAAGCTATTGCAAATATTTGATGCATAATTCTATAGCTATACAATTTTGATTGAAATACTAGAAAATCTTATTTGCTTGGTCTTGTTACGTTGATTGACTTCTTTTAATCGATCACACGTTGCGTTTTCTTGTTACGTACGCTTACTTTCACTACGCCACTATAAGTGATTCACGTTTCTTATTGAATGAATACGAGTAGTTTCTTGGTATTTACAACTAGTTTCCTTTTTTTGATGGTCAATAAAGGATTCCATTGAGTGACAATTGTCACTTGGACAGATTAAGGGGATTTTGTAGGCAAGAGTGTTCGAAGTTGGTGGTGTTGTGTTGTTGATGAGTTTTGGGTGCTTGTTGAATGATTTAAAGAGTCATTCATGTGTTTATGTGTTTGATTTTGGTTTTGATTCAAACAATAGATTCAATTTCCTATTTTTGATTAATAAGTATGATTTTAATGATTATTATAATCAGACTTGATTAGATTCGTTTAGGAGTGTGTTTAGATGGTTTGATAATCAAAACTTCATATCATTGGAGGTTGTCACGGAATGAAAAAAAGCTATCAATGCGTTAACTATTGTAGTTTAATAATTTTGTATAACTAGCTACCTTACAATGCATTTACAATTTTGATTGAAATACTAGAAAATCTTATTTGCTTGGTCTTGTTACGTTGATTGACTTCTTTTTAATCGATCACACGTTGCGTTTTCTTGTTACGTACGCTTACTTTCACTACGCCACTATAAGTGATTCACGTTTCTTATTGAATGAATACGAGTAGTTTCTTGGTCATTTACAACTAGTTTCCTTTTCTTGATGGTCAATAAAGGATTCCATTGAGTGACAATTGTCACTTGGACAGATTAAGGGGATTTTGTAGGCAAGAGTGTTCGAAGTTGGTTGTGTTGTGTTGTTGATGAGTTTTGGGTGCTTGTTGAATGATTTAAAGAGTCATTCATGTGTTTATGTGTTTGATTTTGGTTTTGATTCAAACAATAGATTCAATTTCCTATTTTTGATTAATAAGTATGATTTTAATGATTATTATAATCAGACTTGATTAGATTCGTTTAGGAGTGTGTTTAGATGGTTTGATAATCAAAACTTCATATCATTGGAGGTTGTCACGGAATGAAAAAAAGCTATCAATGCGTTAACTATTGTAGTTTAATAATTTTGTATAACTAGCTACCTTACAATGCATTTACAATTTTGATTGAAATACTAGAAAATCTTATTTGCTTGGTCTTGTTACGTTGATTGACTTCTTTTTAATCGATCACACGTTGCGTTTTCTTGTTACGTACGCTTACTTTCACTACGCCACTATAAGTGATTCACGTTTCTTATTGAATGAATACGAGTAGTTTCTTGGTCATTTACAACTAGTTTCCTTTTCTTGATGGTCAATAAAGGATTCCATTGAGTGACAATTGTCACTTGGACAGATTAAGTGGATTTTGTAGGCAAGAGTGTTCGAAGTTGGTTGTGTTGTGTTGTTGATGAGTTTTGGGTGCTTGTTGAATGATTTAAAGAGTCGTTCATGTGTTTTTGTGTTTGATTTTGGTTTTGATTCAAACAATAGATTCAATTTCCTATTTTTGATTAATAAGTATGATTTTAATGATTATTATAATCAGACTTGATTAGATTCGTTTAGGAGTGTGTTTAGATGGTTTGATAATCAAAACTTCATATCATTGGAGGTTGTCACGGAATGAAAAAAAGCTATCAATGCGTTAACTATTGTAGTTTAATAATTTTGTATAACTAGCATCCTTACTATGCATTTACTTAAGCTATTGCAAATATTTTGATGCATAATTCTATAGCTATACAATTTTGATTGAAATACTAGAAAATCTTATTTGCTTGGTCTTGTTACGTTGATTGACTTCTTTTTAATCGATCACACGTTGCGTTTTCTTGTTACGTACGCTTACTTTCACTACGCCACTATAAGTGATTCACGTTTCTTATTGAATGAATACGAGTAGTTTCTTGGTTATTTACAACTAGTTTCCTTTTTTGATGGTCAATAAAGGATTCCATTGAGTGACAATTGTCACTTGGACAGATTAAGGGGATTTTGTAGGCAAGAGTGTTCGAAGTTGGTTGTGTTGTGTTGTTGATGAGTTTTGGGTGCTTGTTGAATGATTTAAAGAGTCATTCATGTGTTTATGTGTTTGATTTTGGTTTTGATTCAAACAATAGATTCAATTTCCTATTTTTGATTAATAAGTATGATTTTAATGATTATTATAATCAGACTTGATTAGATTCGTTTAGGAGTGTGTTTAGATGGTTTGATAATCAAAACTTCATATCATTGGAGGTTGTCACGGAATGAAAAAAGCTATCAATGCGTTAACTATTGTAGTTTAATAATTTTGTATAACTAGCTACCTTACAATGCATTTACAATTTTGATTGAAATACTAGAAAATCTTATTTGCTTGGTCTTGTTACGTTGATTGACTTCTTTTTAATCGATCACACGTTGCGTTTTCTTGTTACGTACGCTTACTTTCACTACGCCACTATAAGTGATTCACGTTTCTTATTGAATGAATACGAGTAGTTTCTTGGTCATTTACAACTAGTTTCCTTTTCTTGATGGTCAATAAAGGATTCCATTGAGTGACAATTGTCACTTGGACAGATTAAGGGTATTTTGTAGGCAAAAGTGTTCGAAGTCGATTGTGTTGTGTTGTTGATGAGTTTTGGGTGCTTGTTGAATGATTTAAAGAGTCGTTCATGTGTTTTTGTGTTTGATTTTGGTTTTGCTTCAAACAATAGATTCAATTTCCTATTTTTGATTAATAAGTTTGATTTTAATGATTATTATAATCAGACTTGATTAGATTCGTTTAGGAGTGTGTTTAGATGGTTTGATAATCAAAACTTCATATCATTGGAGGTTGTCACGGAATGAAAAAAAGCTATCAATGCGTTAACTATTGTAGTTTAATAATTTTGTATAACTAGCATCCTTACTATGCATTTACTTAAGCTATTGCAAATATTTTGATGCATAATTCTATAGCTATACAATTTTGATTGAAATACTAGAAAATCTTATTTGCTTGGTCTTGTTACGTTGATTGACTTCTTTTAATCGATCACACGTTGCGTTTTCTTGTTACGTACGCTTACTTTCACTACGCCACTATAAGTGATTCACGTTTCTTATTGAATGAATACGAGTAGTTTCTTGGTTATTTACAACTAGTTTCCTTTTCTTGATGGTCAATAAAGGATTCCATTGAGTGACAATTGTCACTTGGACAGATTAAGGGGATTTTGTAGGCAAGAGTGTTCGAAGTTGGTGTGTTTTGTTGTTGTTGATGTTTTGGGTGCTTGTTGAATGATTTAAAGAGTCATTCATGTGTTTATGTGTTTGATTTTGGTTTTGATTCAAACAATAGATTCAATTTCCTATTTTTGATTAATAAGTATGATTTTAATGATTATTATAATCAGACTTGATTAGATTCGTTTAGGAGTGTGTTTAGATGGTTTGATAATCAAAACTTCATATCATTGGAGGTTGTCACGGAATGAAAAAAAGCTATCAATGCGTTAACTATTGTAGTTTAATAATTTTGTATAACTAGCTACCTTACAATGCATTTACAATTTTGATTGAAATACTAGAAAATCTTATTTGCTTGGTCTTGTTACGTTGATTGACTTCTTTTTAATCGATCACACGTTGCGTTTTCTTGTTACGTACGCTTACTTTCACTACGCCACTATAAGTGATTCACGTTTCTTATTGAATGAATACGAGTAGTTTCTTGGTCATTTACAACTAGTTTCCTTTTCTTGATGGTCAATAAAGGATTCCATTGAGTGACAATTGTCACTTGGACAGATTAAGTGGATTTTGTAGGCAAGAGTGTTCGAAGTTGGTTGTGTTGTGTTGTTGATGAGTTTTGGGTGCTTGTTGAATGATTTAAAGAGTCGTTCATGTGTTTTTGTGTTTGATTTTGGTTTTGATTCAAACAATAGATTCAATTTCCTATTTTTGATTAATAAGTATGATTTTAATGATTATTATAATCAGACTTGATTAGATTCGTTTAGGAGTGTGTTTAGATGGTTTGATAATCAAAACTTCATATCATTGGAGGTTGTCACGGAATGAAAAAAAGCTATCAATGCGTTAACTATTGTAGTTTAATAATTTTGTATAACTAGCATCCTTACTATGCATTACTTAAGCTATTGCAAATATTTTGATGCATAATTCTATAGCTATACAATTTTGATTGAAATACTAGAAAATCTTATTTGCTTGGTCTTGTTACGTTGATTGACTTCTTTTTAATCGATCACACGTTGCGTTTTCTTGTTACGTACGCTTACTTTCACTACGCCACTATAAGTGATTCACGTTTCTTATTGAATGAATACGAGTAGTTTCTTGGTTATTTACAACTAGTTTCCTTTTCTTGATGGTCAATAAAGGATTCCATTGAGTGACAATTGTCACTTGGACAGATTAAGGGGATTTTGTAGGCAAGAGTGTTCGAAGTTGGTTGTGTTGTGTTGTTGATGAGTTTTGGGTGCTTGTTGAATGATTTAAAGAGTCATTCATGTGTTTTTGTGTTTGATTTTGGTTTTGATTCAAACAATAGATTCAATTTCCTATTTTTGATTAATAAGTATGATTTTAATGATTATTATAATCAGACTTGATTAGATTCGTTTAGGAGTGTGTTTAGATGGTTTGATAATCAAAACTTCATATCATTGGAGGTTGTCACGGAATGAAAAAAAGCTATCAATGCGTTAACTATTGTAGTTTAATAATTTTGTATAACTAGCTACCTTACAATGCATTTACAATTTTGATTGAAATACTAGAAAATCTTATTTGCTTGGTCTTGTTACGTTGATTGACTTCTTTTTAATCGATCACACGTTGCGTTTTCTTGTTACGTACGCTTACTTTCACTACGCCACTATAAGTGATTCACGTTTCTTATTGAATGAATACGAGTAGTTTCTTGGTCATTTACAACTAGTTTCTTTTCTTGATGGTCAATAAAGGATTCCATTGAGTGACAATTGTCACTTGGACAGATTAAGTGGATTTTGTAGGCAAGAGTGTTCGAAGTTGGTTGTGTTGTGTTGTTGATGAGTTTTGGGTGCTTGTTGAATGATTTAAAGAGTCATTCATGTGTTTTTGTGTTTGATTTTGGTTTTGATTCAAACAATAGATTCAATTTCCTATTTTTGATTAATAAGTATGATTTTAATGATTATTATAATCAGACTTGATTAGATTCGTTTAGGAGTGTGTTTAGATGGTTTGATAATCAAAACTTCATATCATTGGAGGTTGTCACGGAATGAAAAAAAGCTATCAATGCGTTAACTATTGTAGTTTAATAATTTTGTATAACTAGCATCCTTACTATGCATTTACTTAAGCTATTGCAAATATTTTGATGCATAATTCTATAGCTATACAATTTTGATTGAAATACTAGAAAATCTTATTTGCTTGGTCTTGTTACGTTGATTGACTTCTTTTTAATCGATCACACGTTGCGTTTTCTTGTTACGTACGCTTACTTTCACTACGCCACTATAAGTGATTCACGTTTCTTATTGAATGAATACGAGTAGTTTCTTGGTCATTTACAACTAGTTTCCTTTTCTTGATGGTCAATAAAGGATTCCATTGAGTGACAATTGTCACTTGGACAGATTAAGGGGATTTTGTAGGCAAGAGTGTTCGAAGTTGGTGGTGTTGTGTTGTTGATGATTTTTGGGTGCTTGTTGAATGATTTAAAGAGTCATTCATGTGTTTATGTGTTTGATTTTGGTTTTGATTCAAACAATAGATTCAATTTCCTATTTTTGATTAATAAGTATGATTTTAATGATTATTATAATCAGACTTGATTAGATTCGTTTAGGAGTGTGTTTAGATGGTTTGATAATCAAAACTTCATATCATTGGAGGTTGTCACGGAATGAAAAAAAGCTATCAATGCGTTAACTATTGTAGTTTAATAATTTTGTATAACTAGCATCCTTACTATGCATTTACTTAAGCTATTGCAAATATTTTGATGCATAATTCTATAGCTATACAATTTTGATTGAAATACTAGAAAATCTTATTTGCTTGGTCTTGTTACGTTGATTGACTTCTTTTTAATCGATCACACGTTGCGTTTTCTTGTTACGTACGCTTACTTTCACTACGCCACTATAAGTGATTCACGTTTCTTATTGAATGAATACGAGTAGTTTCTTGGTTATTTACAACTAGTTTCCTTTTCTTGATGGTCAATAAAGGATTCCATTGAGTGACAATTGTCACTTGGACAGATTAAGGGATTTTGTAGGCAAGAGTGTTCGAAGTTGGTTGTGTTGTGTTGTTGATGAGTTTTGGGTGCTTGTTGAATGATTTAAAGAGTCATTCATGTGTTTATGTGTTTGATTTTGGTTTTGATTCAAACAATAGATTCAATTTCCTATTTTTGATTAATAAGTATGATTTTAATGATTATTATAATCAGACTTGATTAGATTCGTTTAGGAGTGTGTTTAGATGGTTTGATAATCAAAACTTCATATCATTGGAGGTTGTCACGGAATGAAAAAAAGCTATCAATGCGTTAACTATTGTAGTTTAATAATTTTGTATAACTAGCTACCTTACAATGCATTTACAATTTTGATTGAAATACTAGAAAATCTTATTTGCTTGGTCTTGTTACGTTGATTGACTTTTTTTAATCGATCACACGTTGCGTTTTCTTGTTACGTACGCTTACTTTCACTACGCCACTATAAGTGATTCACGTTTCTTATTGAATGAATAAGAGTAGTTTCTTGGTCATTTACAACTAGTTTCTTTTCTTGATGGTCAATAAAGGATTCCATTGAGTGACAATTGTCACTAGGACAGATTAAGTGGATTTTGTAGGCAAGAGTGTTCGAAGTTGGTTGTGTTGTGTTGTTGATGAGTTTTGAGTGCTTGTTGAATGATTTAAAGAGTCGTTCATGTGTTTTTTTGTTTGATTTTGGTTTTGATTCAAACAATAGATTCAATTTCCTATTTTTGATTAATAAGTATGATTTTAATGATTATTATAATCAGACTTGATTAGATTCGTTTAGGAGTGTGTTTAGATGGTTTGATAATCAAAACTTCATATCATTGGAGGATGTCACGGAATGAAAAAAGCTATCAATGCGTTAACTATTGTAGTTTAATAATTTTGTATAACTAGCATCCTTACTATGCATTTACTTAAGCTATTGCAAATATTTTGATGCATAATTCTATAGCTATACAATTTTGATTGAAATACTAGAAAATCTTATTTGCTTGGTCTTGTTACGTTGATTGACTTCTTTTAATCGATCACACGATGCGTTTTCTTGTTACGTACGCTTACTTTCACTACGCCACTATAAGTGATTCACGTTTCTTATTGAATGAATACGAGTAGTTTCTTGGTTATTTACAACTAGTTTCCTTTTCTTGATGGTCAATAAAGGATTCCATTGAGTGACAATTGTCACTTGGACAGATTAAGGGGATTTTGTAGGCAAGAGTGTTCGAAGTTGGTTGTGTTGTGTTGTTGATGAGTTTTGGGTGCTTGTTGAATGATTTAAAGAGTCATTCATGTGTTTTGTGTTTGATTTTGGTTTTGATTCAAACAATAGATTCAATTTCCTATTTTTGATTAATAAGTATGATTTTAATGATTATTATAATCAGACTTGATTAGATTCGTTTAGGAGTGTGTTTAGATGGTTTGATAATCAAAACTTCATATCATTGGAGGTTGTCACGGAATGAAAAAAAGCTATCAATGCGTTAACTATTGTAGTTTAATAATTTTGTATAACTAGCTACCTTACAATGCATTTACAATTTTGATTGAAATACTAGAAAATCTTATTTGCTTGGTCTTGTTACGTTGATTGACTTCTTTTTAATCGATCACACGTTGCGTTTTCTTGTTACGTACGCTTACTTTCACTACGCCACTATAAGTGATTCACGTTTCTTATTGAATGAATAAGAGTAGTTTCTTGGTCATTTACAACTAGTTTCCTTTTCTTGATGGTCAATAAAGGATTCCATTGAGTGACAATTGTCACTTGGACAGATTAAGTGGATTTTGTAGGCAAGAGTGTTCGAAGTTGGTTGTGTTGTGTTGTTGATGAGTTTGGGTGCTTGTTGAATGATTTAAAGAGTCGTTCAT
Source organism: Flaveria robusta (assembly GCA_025506415.1). Classification (NCBI taxonomy): domain Eukaryota; kingdom Viridiplantae; phylum Streptophyta; class Magnoliopsida; order Asterales; family Asteraceae; genus Flaveria; species Flaveria robusta. The sequence goes on along the minus strand of JACCIZ010000418.1, from coordinate 95,322 downwards.
GTGTTTTTGTGTTTGATTTTGGTTTTGATTCAAACAATAGATTCAATTTCCTATTTTTGATTAATAAGTATGATTTTAATGATTATTATAATCAGACTTGATTAGATTCGTTTAGGAGTGTGTTTAGATGGTTTGATAATCAAAACTTCATATCATTGGAGGTTGTCACGGAATGAAAAAAAGCTATCAATGCGTTAACTATTGTAGTTTAATAATTTTGTATAACTAGCATCCTTACTATGCATTTACTTAAGCTATTGCAAATATTTTGATGCATAATTCTATAGCTATACAATTTTGATTGAAATACTAGAAAATCTTATTTGCTTGGTCTTGTTACGTTGATTGACTTCTTTTTAATCGATCACACGTTGCGTTTTCTTGTTACGTACGCTTACTTTCACTACGCCACTATAAGTGATTCACGTTTCTTATTGAATGAATACGAGTAGTTTCTTGGTTATTTACAACTAGTTTCCTTTTCTTGATGGTCAATAAAGGATTCCATTGAGTGACAATTGTCACTTGGACAGATTAAGGGGATTTTGTAGGCAAGAGTGTTCGAAGTTGGTGTGTTGTGTTGTTGATGAGTTTTGGGTGCTTGTTGAATGATTTAAAGAGTCATTCATGTGTTTATGTGTTTGATTTTGGTTTTGATTCAAACAATAGATTCAATTTCCTATTTTTGATTAATAAGTATGATTTTAATGATTATTATAATCAGACTTGATTAGATTCGTTTAGGAGTGTGTTTAGATGGTTTGATAATCAAAACTTCATATCATTGGAGGTTGTCACGGAATGAAAAAAAGCTATCAATGCGTTAACTATTGTAGTTTAATAATTTTGTATAACTAGCTACCTTACAATGCATTTACAATTTTGATTGAAATACTAGAAAATCTTATTTGCTTGGTCTTGTTACGTTGATTGACTTCTTTTTAATCGATCACACGTTGCGTTTTCTTGTTACGTACGCTTACTTTCACTACGCCACTATAAGTGATTCACGTTTCTTATTGAATGAATACGAGTAGTTTCTTGGTCATTTACAACTAGTTTCCTTTTCTTGATGGTCAATAAAGGATTCCATTGAGTGACAATTGTCACTTGGACAGATTAAGTGGATTTTGTAGGCAAGAGTGTTCGAAGTTGGTTGTGTTGTGTTGTTGATGAGTTTTGGGTGCTTGTTGAATGATTTAAAGAGTCATTCATGTGTTTTTGTGTTTGATTTTGGTTTTGATTCAAACAATAGATTCAATTTCCTATTTTTGATTAATAAGTATGATTTTAATGATTATTATAATCAGACTTGATTAGATTCGTTTAGGAGTGTGTTTAGATGGTTTGATAATCAAAACTTCATATCATTGGAGGTTGTCACGGAATGAAAAAAAGCTATCAATGCGTTAACTATTGTAGTTTAATAATTTTGTATAACTAGCATCCTTACTATGCATTTACTTAAGCTATTGCAAATATTTTGATGCATAATTCTATAGCTATACAATTTTGATTGAAATACTAGAAAATCTTATTTGCTTGGTCTTGTTACGTTGATTGACTTCTTTTTAATCGATCACACGTTGCGTTTTCTTGTTACGTACGCTTACTTTCACTACGCCACTATAAGTGATTCACGTTTCTTATTGAATGAATACGAGTAGTTTCTTGGTTATTTACAACTAGTTTCCTTTTTTGATGGTCAATAAAGGATTCCATTGAGTGACAATTGTCACTTGGACAGATTAAGGGGATTTTGTAGGCAAGAGTGTTCGAAGTTGGTTGTGTTGTGTTGTTGATGAGTTTTGGGTGCTTGTTGAATGATTTAAAGAGTCATTCATGTGTTTATGTGTTTGATTTTGGTTTTGATTCAAACAATAGATTCAATTTCCTATTTTTGATTAATAAGTATGATTTTAATGATTATTATAATCAGACTTGATTAGATTCGTTTAGGAGTGTGTTTAGATGGTTTGATAATCAAAACCTCGTATCATTGGAGGTTGTCACGGAATAAAAAAAGCTATCAATGCGTTAACTATTGTAGTTTAATAATTTTGTATAACTAGCTACCTTACAATGCATTTACAATTTTGATTGAAATACTAGAAAATCTTATTTGCTTGGTCTTGTTACGTTGATTGACTTCTTTTTAATCGATCACACGTTATGTTTTCTTGTTACGTACGCTTACTTTCACTACGCCACTATAAGTGATTCACGTTTCTTAATGAATGAATACGATTAGTTTCTTGGTCATTTACAACTAGTTTCCTTTTCTTGATGGTCAATAAAGGATTCCATTGAGTGACAATTGTCACTTGGAGAGATTAAGTAGATTTTGTAGGCAAGAGTGTTCGAAGTTGGTTGTGTCGTGTTGTTGATGAGTTTTGGGTGCTTGTTGAATGATTTAAAGAGTCGTTCAAATGTTTTTGTGTTTGATTTTGGTTTTGCTTCAAACAATAGATTCGATTTCCTCTTTTTGATTAATTAGTATGATTTTAATGATTATTATAATCAGACTTGATTAGATTCGTTTAGGAGTGTGTTTAGATGGTTTTATAATCAAAACTTCATATCATTGGAGGTTGTCACGGAATGAAAAAAAGCTATCAATGCGTTAACTATTGTAGTTTAATAATTTTGTATAACTAGCATCCTTACTATGCATTTACTTAAGCTATTGCAAATATTTTGATGCATAATTCTATAGCTATACAATTTTGATTGAAATACTAGAAAATCTTATTTGCTTGGTCTTGTTACGTTGATTGACTTCTTTTTAATCGATCACACGTTGCGTTTTCTTGTTACGTACGCTTACTTTCACTACGCCACTATAAGTGATTCACGTTTCTTATTGAATGAATACGAGTAGTTTCTTGGTCATTTACAACTAGTTTCCTTTTCTTGATGGTCAATAAAGGATTCCATTGAGTGACAATTGTCACTTGGACAGATTAAGGGATTTTGTAGGCAAGAGTGTTCGAAGTTGGTTGTGTTGTGTTGTTGATGAGTTTTGGGTGCTTGTTGAATGATTTAAAGAGTCATTCATGTGTTTTTGTGTTTGATTTTGGTTTTGATTCAAACAATAGATTCAATTTCCTATTTTTGATTAATAAGTATGATTTTAATGATTATTATAATCAGACTTGATTAGATTCGTTTAGGAGTGTGTTTAGATGGTTTGATAATCAAAACTTCATATCATTGGAGGTTGTCACGGAATGAAAAAAAGCTATCAATGCGTTAACTATTGTAGTTTAATAATTTTGTATAACTAGCATCCTTACTATGCATTTACTTAAGCTATTGCAAATATTTTGATGCATAATTCTATAGCTATATAATTTTGATTGAAATACTAGAAAATCTTATTTGCTTGGTCTTGTTACGTTGATTGACTTCTTTTTAATCGATCACACGTTGCGTTTTCTTGTTACGTACGCTTACTTTCACTACGCCACTATAAGTGATTCACGTTTCTTATTGAATGAATACGAGTAGTTTCTTGGTCATTTACAACTAGTTTCCTTTTCTTGATGGTCAATAAAGGATTCCATTGAGTGACAATTGTCACTTGGACAGATTAAGTGGATTTTGTAGGCAAGAGTGTTCGAAGTTGGTTGTGTTGTGTTGTTGATGAGTTTTGGGTGCTTGTTGAATGATTTAAAGAGTCATTCAATGTTTTTGTGTTTGATTTTGGTTTTGATTCAAACAATAGATTCAATTTCCTATTTTTGATTAATAAGTATGATTTTAATGATTATTATAATCAGACTTGATTAGATTCGTTTAGGAGTGTGTTTAGATGGTTTGATAATCAAAACTTCATATCATTGGAGGTTGTCACGGAATGAAAAAAAGCTATCAATGCGTTAACTATTGTAGTTTAATAATTTTGTATAACGAGCTACCTTACAATGCATTTACAATTTTGATTGAAATACTAGAAAATCTTATTTGCTTGGTCTTGTTACGTTGATTGACTTCTTTTTAATCGATCACACGTTGCGTTTTCTTGTTACGTACGCTTACTTTCACTACGCCACTATAAGTGATTCACGTTTCTTATTGAATGAATACGAGTAGTTTCTTGGTCATTTACAACTAGTTTCCTTTTCTTGATGGTCAATAAAGGATTCCATTGAGTGACAATTGTCACTTGGACAGATTAAGTGGATTTTGTAGGCAAGAGTGTTCGAAGTTGGTTGTGTTGTGTTGTTGATGAGTTTTGGGTGCTTGTTGAATGATTTAAAGAGTCATTCATGTGTTTTTGTGTTTGATTTTGGTTTTGATTCAAACAATAGATTCAATTTCCTATTTTTGATTAATAAGTATGATTTTAATGATTATTATAATCAGACTTGATTAGATTCGTTTAGGAGTGTGTTTAGATGGTTTGATAATCAAAACTTCATATCATTGGAGGTTGTCAGGGAATGAAAAAAAGCTATCAATGCGTTAACTATTGTAGTTTAATAAATTTGTATAACTAGCATCCTTACTATGCATTTACTTAAGCTTTTGCAAATATTTTGATGCATAATTCTATAGCTATACAATTTTGATTGAAATACTAGAAAATCTTATTTGCTTGGTCTTGTTACGTTGATTGACTTCTTTTTAATCGATCACACGTTGCGTTTTCTTGTTACGTACGCTTACTTTCACTACGCCACTATAAGTGATTCACGTTTCTTATTGAATGAATACGAGTAGTTTCTTGGTCATTTACAACTAGTTTCCTTTTCTTGATGGTCAATAAAGGATTCCATTGAGTGACAATTGTCACTTGGACAGATTAAGGGGATTTTGTAGGCAAGAGTGTTCGAAGTTGGTTGTGTTGTGTTGTTGATGAGTTTTGGGTGCTTGTTGAATGATTTAAAGAGTCATTCATGTGTTTTTGTGTTTGATTTTGGTTTTGATTCAAACAATAGATTCAATTTCCTATTTTTGATTAATAAGTATGATTTTAATGATTATTATAATCAGACTTGATTAGATTCGTTTAGGAGTGTGTTTAGATGGTTTGATAATCAAAACTTCATATCATTGGAGGTTGTCACGGAATGAAAAAAAGCTATCAATGCGTTAACTATTGTAGTTTAATAATTTTGTATAACTAGCATCCTTACTATGCATTTACTTAAGCTTTTGCAAATATTTTGATGCAATTCTATAGCTATACAATTTTGATTGAAATACTAGAAAATCTTATTTGCTTGGTCTTGTTACGTTGATTGACTTCTTTTTAATCGATCACACGTTGCGTTTTCTTGTTACGTACGCTTACTTTCACTACGCCACTATAAGTGATTCACGTTTCTTATTGAATGAATACGAGTAGTTTCTTGGTCATTTACAACTAGTTTCCTTTTCTTGATGGTCAATAAAGGATTCCATTGAGTGACAATTGTCACTTGGACAGATTAAGTGGATTTTGTAGGCAAGAGTGTTCGAAGTTGGTTGTGTTGTGTTGTTGATGAGTTTTGGGTGCTTGTTGAATGATTTAAAGAGTCATTCATGTGTTTATGTGTTTGATTTTGGTTTTGATTCAAACAATAGATTCAATTTCCTATTTTTGATTAATAAGTATGATTTTAATGATTATTATAATCAGACTTGATTAGATTCGTTTAGGAGTGTGTTTAGATGGTTTGATAATCAAAACTTCATATCATTGGAGGTTGTCACGGAATGAAAAAAGCTATCAATGCGTTAACTATTGTAGTTTAATAATTTTGTATAACTAGCTACCTTACAATGCATTTACAATTTTGATTGAAATACTAGAAAATCTTATTTGCTTGGTCTTGTTACGTTGATTGACTTCTTTTTAATCGATCACACGTTGCGTTTTCTTGTTACGTACGCTTACTTTCACTACGCCACTATAAGTGATTCACGTTTCTTATTGAATGAATACGAGTAGTTTCTTGGTCATTTACAACTAGTTTCCTTTTCTTGATGGTCAATAAAGGATTCCATTGAGTGACAATTGTCACTTGGACAGATTAAGTGGATTTTGTAGGCAAGAGTGTTCGAAGTTGGTTGTGTTGTGTTGTTGATGAGTTTTGGGTGCTTGTTGAATGATTTAAAGAGTCATTCATGTGTTTTTGTGTTTGATTTTGGTTTTGATTCAAACAATAGATTCAATTTCCTATTTTTGATTAATAAGTATGATTTTAATGATTATTATAATCAGACTTGATTAGATTCGTTTAGGAGTGTGTTTAGATGGTTTGATAATCAAAACTTCATATCATTGGAGGTTGTCACGGAATGAAAAAAAGCTATCAATGCGTTAACTATTGTAGTTTAATAATTTTGTATAACTAGCTACCTTACAATGCATTTACAATTTTGATTGAAATACTAGAAAATCTTATTTGCTTGGTCTTGTTACGTTGATTGACTTCTTTTAATCGATCACACGATGCGTTTTCTTGTTACGTACGCTTACTTTCACTACGCCACTATAAGTGATTCACGTTTCTTATTGAATGAATACGAGTAGTTTCTTGGTCATTTACAACTAGTTTCCTTTTCTTGATGGTCAATAAAGGATTCCATTGAGTGACAATTGTCACTTGGACAGATTAAGTGGATTTTGTAGGCAAGAGTGTTCGAAGTTGGTTGTGTTGTGTTGTTGATGAGTTTGGGTGCTTGTTGAATGATTTAAAGAGTCATTCATGTGTTTTTGTGTTTGATTTTGGTTTTGATTCAAACAATAGATTCAATTTCCTATTTTTGATTAATAAGTATGATTTTAATGATTATTATAATCAGACTTGATTAGATTCGTTTAGGAGTGTGTTTAGATGGTTTGATAATCAAAACTTCATATCATTGGAGGTTGTCACGGAATGAAAAAAAGCTATCAATGCGTTAACTATTGTAGTTTAATAATTTTGTATAACTAGCATCCTTACTATGCATTTACTTAAGCTATTGCAATATTTTGACAATTCTATAGCTATACAATTTTGATTGAAATACTAGAAAATCTTATTTGCTTGGTCTTGTTACGTTGATTGACTTCTTTTTAATCGATCACGCGTTGCGTTTTCTTGTTACGTACGCTTACTTTCACTATGCCACTATAAGTGATTCACGTTTCTTGTTGAATGAATACGAGTAGTTTCTTGGTCATTTACAACTAGTTTCCTTTTCTTGATGGTCAATAAAGGATTCTATTGAGTGACAATTGTCACTTGGACAGATTAAGTGGATTTTGTAGGCAAGAGTATTCGAAGTTGGTTGTGTTGTGTTGTTGATGAGTTTTGGGTGCTTGTTGAATGATTTAAAGAGTCATTCATGTGTTTTTGTGTTTGATTTTGGTTTTGATTCAAACAATAGATTCAATTTTCAATTTTTGATTAATAAGTATGATTTTAATGATTATTATAATCAGACTTGATTAGATTCGTTTAGGAGTGTGTTTAGATGGTTTGATAATCAAAACTTCATATCATTGGAGGTTGTCATGGAATGAAAAAAAGCTATCAATGCGTTAACTATTGTAGTTTAATAATTTTGTATAACTAGCATCCTTACTATGCATTTACTTAAGCTATTGCAAATATTTTGATGCATAATTCTATAGCTATACAATTTTGATTGAAATACTAGAAAATTTTAATTGCTTGGTCTTGTTACGTTGATTGAATTCTTTTTAATCGATCACACGTTGCGTTTTCTTGTTACGTACGCTTACTTTCACTACGCCACTATAAGTGATTCACGTTTCTTATTGAATGAATACGAGTAGTTTCTTGGTATTTACAACTAGTTTCTTTTCTTGATGGTCAATAAAGGATTCCATTGAGTGACAATTGTCACTTGGACAGATTAAGGGGATTTTGTAGGCAAGAGTGTTCGAAGTTGGTTGTGTTGTGTTGTTGATGAGTTTTGGGTGCTTGTTGAATGATTTAAAGAGTCATTCATGTGTTTTTGTGTTTGATTTTGGTTTTGATTCAAACAATAGATTCAATTTCCTATTTTTGATTAATAAGTATGATTTTAATGATTATTATAATCAGACTTGATTAGATTCGTTTAGGAGTGTGTTTAGATGGTTTGATAATCAAAACTTCATATCATTGGAGGTTGTCACGGAATGAAAAAAAGCTATCAATGCGTTAACTATTGTAGTTTAATAATTTTGTATAACTAGCTACCTTACAATGCATTTACAATTTTGATTGAAATACTAGAAAATCTTATTTGCTTGGTCTTGTTACGTTGATTGACTTCTTTTAATCGATCACACGATGCGTTTTCTTGTTACGTACGCTTACTTTCACTACGCCACTATAAGTGATTCACGTTTCTTATTGAATGAATACGAGTAGTTTCTTGGTCATTTACAACTAGTTTCCTTTTCTTGATGGTCAATAAAGGATTCCATTGAGTGACAATTGTCACTTGGACAGATTAAGTGGATTTTGTAGGCAAGAGTGTTCGAAGTTGGTTGTGTTGTGTTGTTGATGAGTTTTGGGTGCTTGTTGAATGATTTAAAGAGTCATTCATGTGTTTTGTGTTTGATTTTGGTTTTGATTCAAACAATAGATTCAATTTCCTATTTTTGATTAATAAGTATGATTTTAATGATTATTATAATCAGACTTGATTAGATTCGTTTAGGAGTGTGTTTAGATGGTTTGATAATCAAAACTTCATATCATTGGAGGTTGTCACGGAATGAAAAAAAGCTATCAATGCGTTAACTATTGTAGTTTAATAATTTTGTATAACTAGCATCCTTACTATGCATTTACTTAAGCTATTGCAAATATTTTGATGCATAATTCTATAGCTATACAATTTTGATTGAAATACTAGAAAATCTTATTTGCTTGGTCTTGTTACGTTGATTGACTTCTTTTTAATCGATCACACGTTGCGTTTTCTTGTTACGTACGCTTACTTTCACTACGCCACTATAAGTGATTCACGTTTCTTATTGAATGAATACGAGTAGTTTCTTGGTATTTACAACTAGTTTCCTTTTCTTGATGGTCAATAAAGGATTCCATTGAGTGACAATTGTCACTTGGACAGATTAATGGATTTTGTAGGCAAGAGTGTTCGAAGTTGGTTGTGTTGTGTTGTTGATGAGTTTTGGGTGCTTGTTGAATGATTTAAAGAGTCATTCATGTTTTTGTGTTTGATTTTGGTTTTGATTCAAACAATAGATTCAATTTCCTATTTTTGATTAATAAGTATGATTTTAATGATTATTATAATCAGACTTGATTAGATTCGTTTAGGAGTGTGTTTAGATGGTTTGATAATCAAAACTTCATATCATTGGAGGTTGTCACGGAATGAAAAAAAGCTATCAATGCGTTAACTATTGTAGTTTAATAATTTTGTATAACTAGCATCCTTACTATGCATTTACTTAAGCTATTGCAAATATTTTGATGCATAATTCTATAGCTATACAATTTTGATTGAAATACTAGAAAATCTTATTTGCTTGGTCTTGTTACGTTGATTGACTTCTTTTTAATCGATCACACGTTGCGTTTTCTTGTTACGTACGCTTACTTTCACTACGCCACTATAAGTGATTCACGTTTCTTATTGAATGAATACGAGTAGTTTCTTGGTCATTTACAACTAGTTTCCTTTTCTTGATGGTCAATAAAGGATTCCATTGAGTGACAATTGTCACTTGGACAGATTAAGGGATTTTGTAGGCAAGAGTGTTCGAAGTTGGTTGTGTTGTGTTGTTGATGAGTTTTGGGTGCTTGTTGAATGATTTAAAGAGTCATTCATGTGTTTTTGTGTTTGATTTTGGTTTTGATTCAAACAATAGATTCAATTTCCTATTTTTGATTAATAAGTATGATTTTAATGATTATTATAATCAGACTTGATTAGATTCGTTTAGGAGTGTGTTTAGATGGTTTGATAATCAAAACTTCATATCATTGGAGGTTGTCACGGAATGAAAAAAGCTATCAATGCGTTAACTATTGTAGTTTAATAATTTTGTATAACTAGCTACCTTACAATGCATTTACAATTTTGATTGAAATACTAGAAAATCTTATTTGCTTGGTCTTGTTACGTTGATTGACTTCTTTTAATCGATCACACGTTGCGTTTTCTTGTTACGTACGCTTACTTTCACTACGCCACTATAAGTGATTCACGTTTCTTATTGAATGAATACGAGTAGTTTCTTGGTCATTTACAACTAGTTTCCTTTTCTTGATGGTCAATAAAGGATTCCATTGAGTGACAATTGTCACTTGGACAGATTAAGTGGATTTTGTAGGCAAGAGTGTTCGAAGTTGGTTGTGTTGTGTTGTTGATGAGTTTTGGGTGCTTGTTGAATGATTTAAAGAGTCATTCATGTGTTTTTGTGTTTGATTTTGGTTTTGATTCAAACAATAGATTCAATTTCCTATTTTTGATTAATAAGTATGATTTTAATGATTATTATAATCAGACTTGATTAGATTCGTTTAGGAGTGTGTTTAGATGGTTTGATAATCAAAACTTCATATCATTGGAGGTTGTCACGGAATGAAAAAAAGCTATCAATGCGTTAACTATTGTAGTTTAATAATTTTGTATAACTAGCTACCTTACAATGCATTTACAATTTTGATTGAAATACTAGAAAATCTTATTTGCTTGGTCTTGTTACGTTGATTGACTTCTTTTAATCGATCACACGATGCGTTTTCTTGTTACGTACGCTTACTTTCACTACGCCACTATAAGTGATTCACGTTTCTTATTGAATGAATACGAGTAGTTTCTTGGTCATTTACAACTAGTTTCCTTTTCTTGATGGTCAATAAAGGATTCCATTGAGTGACAATTGTCACTTGGACAGATTAAGTGGATTTTGTAGGCAAGAGTGTTCGAAGTTGGTTGTGTTGTGTTGTTGATGAGTTTTGGGTGCTTGTTGAATGATTTAAAGAGTCATTCATGTGTTTTTGTGTTTGATTTTGGTTTTGATTCAAACAATAGATTCAATTTCCTATTTTTGATTAATAAGTATGATTTTAATGATTATTATAATCAGACTTGATTAGATTCGTTTAGGAGTGTGTTTAGATGGTTTGATAATCAAAACTTCATATCATTGGAGGTTGTCACGGAATGAAAAAAGCTATCAATGCGTTAACTATTGTAGTTTAATAATTTTGTATAACTAGCATCCTTACTATGCATTTACTTAAGCTATTGCAAATATTTTGATGCATAATTCTATAGCTATACAATTTTGATTGAAATACTAGAAAATCTTATTTGCTTGGTCTTGTTACGTTGATTGACTTCTTTTTAATCGATCACACGTTGCGTTTTCTTGTTACGTACGCTTACTTTCACTACGCCACTATAAGTGATTCACGTTTCTTATTGAATGAATACGAGTAGTTTCTTGGTTATTTACAACTAGTTTCCTTTTCTTGATGGTCAATAAAGGATTCCATTGAGTGACAATTGTCACTTGGACAGATTAAGGGGATTTTGTAGGCAAGAGTGTTCGAAGTTGGTTGTGTTGTGTTGTTGATGAGTTTTGGGTGCTTGTTGAATGATTTAAAGAGTCATTCATGTGTTTATGTGTTTGATTTTGGTTTTGATTCAAACAATAGATTCAATTTCCTATTTTTGATTAATAAGTATGATTTTAATGATTATTATAATCAGACTTGATTAGATTCGTTTAGGAGTGTGTTTAGATGGTTTGATAATCAAAACTTCATATCATTGGAGGTTGTCACGGAATGAAAAAAAGCTATCAATGCGTTAACTATTGTAGTTTAATAATTTTGTGTAACTAGCATCCTTACTATGCATTTACTTAAGCTATTGCAAATATTTGATGCAATTCTATAGCTATACAATTTTGATTGAAATACTAGAAAATCTTATTTGCTTGGTCTTGTTACGTTGATTGACTTCTTTTTAATCGATCACACGTTGCGTTTTCTTGTTACGTACGCTTACTTTCACTACGCCACTATAAGTGATTCACGTTTCTTATTGAATGAATACGAGTAGTTTCTTGGTCATTTACAACTAGTTTCCTTTTCTTGATGGTCAATAAAGGATTCCATTGAGTGACAATTGTCACTTGGACAGATTAAGTGGATTTTGTAGGCAAGAGTGTTCGAAGTTGGTTGTGTTGTGTTGTTGATGAGTTTTGGGTGCTTGTTGAATGATTTAAAGAGTCATTCATGTGTTTATGTGTTTGATTTTGGTTTTGATTCAAACAATAGATTCAATTTCCTATTTTTGATTAATAAGTATGATTTTAATGATTATTATAATCAGACTTGATTAGATTCGTTTAGGAGTGTGTTTAGATGGTTTGATAATCAAAACTTCATATCATTGGAGGTTGTCACGGAATGAAAAAAAAGCTATCAATGCGTTAACTATTGTAGTTTAATAATTTTGTATAACTAGCATCCTTACTATGCAATTACTTAAGTTATTGCAAATATTTTGATGCATAATTCTATAGCTATACAAGTTTGATTGAAATACTAGAAAATCTTATTTGCTTGGTCTTGTTACGTTGATTGACTTCTTTTTAATCGATCACACGTTGCGTTTTCTTGTTACGTACGCTTACTTTCACTACGCCACTATAAGTGATTCACGTTTCTTATTGAATGAATACAAGTAGTTTCTTGGTCATTTACAACTATTTTCCTTTTCTTGATGGTCAATAAAGGATTCTATTGAGTGACAATTGTCACTTGGACATATTAAGTGGATTTTGTAGGCAAGAGTGTTCGAAGTTGGTTGTGTTGTGTTGTTGATGAGTTTTGGGTGCTTGTTGAATGATTTAAAGAGTCATTCATGTGTTTTTGTGTTTGATTTTGGTTTTGATTCAAACAATAGATTCAATTTCCTATTTTTGATTAATAAGTATGATTTTAATGATTATTATAATCAGACTTGATTAGATTCGTTTAGGAGTGTGTTTAGATGGTTTGATAATCAAAACTTCATATCATTGGAGGTTGTCACGGAATGAAAAAAGCTATCAATGCGTTAACTATTGTAGTTTAATAATTTTGTATAACTAGCTACCTTACAATGCATTTACAATTTGATTGAAATACTAGAAAATCTTATTTGCTTGGTCTTGTTACGTTGATTGACTTCTTTTAATCGATCACACGTTGCGTTTTCTTGTTACGTACGCTTACTTTCACTACGCCACTATAAGTGATTCACGTTTCTTATTGAATGAATACGAGTAGTTTCTTGGTCATTTACAACTAGTTTCCTTTTCTTGATGGTCAATAAAGGATTCCATTGAGTGACAATTGTCACTTGGACAGATTAAGTGGATTTTGTAGGCAAGAGTGTTCGAAGTTGGTTGTGTTGTGTTGTTGATGAGTTTTGGGTGCTTGTTGAATGATTTAAAGAGTCATTCATGTGTTTTTGTGTTTGATTTTGGTTTTGATTCAAACAATAGATTCAATTTCCTATTTTTGATTAATAAGTATGATTTTAATGATTATTATAATCAGACTTGATTAGATTCGTTTAGGAGTGTGTTTAGATGGTTTGATAATCAAAACTTCATATCATTGGAGGTTGTCACGGAATGAAAAAAAGCTATCAATGCGTTAACTATTGTAGTTTAATAATTTTGTATAACTAGCTACCTTACAATGCATTTACAATTTTGATTGAAATACTAGAAAATCTTATTTGCTTGGTCTTGTTACGTTGATTGACTTCTTTTAATCGATCACACGATGCGTTTTCTTGTTACGTACGCTTACTTTCACTACGCCACTATAAGTGATTCACGTTTCTTATTGAATGAATACGAGTAGTTTCTTGGTCATTTACAACTAGTTTCCTTTTCTTGATGGTCAATAAAGGATTCCATTGAGTGACAATTGTCACTTGGACAGATTAAGTGGATTTTGTAGGCAAGAGTGTTCGAAGTTGGTTGTGTTGTGTTGTTGATGAGTTTTGGGTGCTTGTTGAATGATTTAAAGAGTCATTCATGTGTTTTTGTGTTTGATTTTGGTTTTGATTCAAACAATAGATTCAATTTCCTATTTTTGATTAATAAGTATGATTTTAATGATTATTATAATCAGACTTGATTAGATTCGTTTAGGAGTGTGTTTAGATGGTTTGATAATCAAAACTTCATATCATTGGAGGTTGTCACGGAATGAAAAAAGCTATCAATGCGTTAACTATTGTAGTTTAATAATTTTGTATAACTAGCATCCTTACTATGCATTTACTTAAGCTATTGCAAATATTTTGATGCATAATTCTATAGCTATACAATTTTGATTGAAATACTAGAAAATCTTATTTGCTTGGTCTTGTTACGTTGATTGACTTCTTTTTAATCGATCACACGTTGCGTTTTCTTGTTACGTACGCTTACTTTCACTACGCCACTATAAGTGATTCACGTTTCTTATTGAATGAATACGAGTAGTTTCTTGGTTATTTACAACTAGTTTCCTTTTCTTGATGGTCAATAAAGGATTCCATTGAGTGACAATTGTCACTTGGACAGATTAAGGGATTTTGTAGGCAAGAGTGTTCGAAGTTGGTTGTGTTGTGTTGTTGATGAGTTTTGGGTGCTTGTTGAATGATTTAAAGAGTCATTCATGTGTTTATGTGTTTGATTTTGGTTTTGATTCAAACAATAGATTCAATTTCCTATTTTTGATTAATAAGTATGATTTTAATGATTATTATAATCAGACTTGATTAGATTCGTTTAGGAGTGTGTTTAGATGGTTTGATAATCAAAACTTCATATCATTGGAGGTTGTCACGGAATGAAAAAAAGCTATCAATGCGTTAACTATTGTAGTTTAATAATTTTGTATAACTAGCTACCTTACAATGCATTTACAATTTTGATTGAAATACTAGAAAATCTTATTTGCTTGGTCTTGTTACGTTGATTGACTTCTTTTTAATCGATCACACGTTGCGTTTTCTTGTTACGTACGCTTACTTTCACTACGCCACTATAAGTGATTCACGTTTCTTATTGAATGAATACGAGTAGTTTCTTGGTCATTTACAACTAGTTTCCTTTTCTTGATGGTCAATAAAGGATTCCATTGAGTGACAATTGTCACTTGGACAGATTAAGTGGATTTTGTAGGCAAGAGTGTTCGAAGTTGGTTGTGTTGTGTTGTTGATGAGTTTTGGGTGCTTGTTGAATGATTTAAAGAGTCATTCATGTGTTTGTGTGTTTGATTTTGGTTTTGATTCAAACAATAGATTCAATTTCCTATTTTTGATTAATAAGTATGATTTTAATGATTATTATAATCAGACTTGATTAGATTCGTTTAGGAGTGTGTTTAGATGGTTTGATAATCAAAACTTCATATCATTGGAGGTTGTCACGGAATGAAAAAAAGCTATCAATGCGTTAACTATTGTAGTTTAATAATTTTGTATAACTAGCATCCTTACTATGCATTTACTTAAGCTTTTGCAAATATTTTGATGCATAATTCTATAGCTATACAATTTTGATTGAAATACTAGAAAATCTTATTTGCTTGGTCTTGTTACGTTGATTGACTTCTTTTTAATCGATCACACGTTGCGTTTTCTTGTTACGTACGCTTACTTTCACTACGCCACTATAAGTGATTCACGTTTCTTATTGAATGAATACGAGTAGTTTCTTGGTCATTTACAACTAGTTTCCTTTTCTTGATGGTCAATAAAGGATTCCATTGAGTGACAATTGTCACTTGGACAGATTAAGTGGATTTTGTAGGCAAGAGTGTTCGAAGTTGGTTGTGTTGTGTTGTTGATGAGTTTTGGGTGCTTGTTGAATGATTTAAAGAGTCATTCATGTGTTTATGTGTTTGATTTTGGTTTTGATTCAAACAATAGATTCAATTTCCTATTTTTGATTAATAAGTATGATTTTAATGATTATTATAATCAGACTTGATTAGATTCGTTTAGGAGTGTGTTTAGATGGTTTGATAATCAAAACTTCATATCATTGGAGGTTGTCACGGAATGAAAAAAAGCTATCAATGCGTTAACTATTGTAGTTTAATAATTTTGTATAACTAGCATCCTTACTATGCATTTACTTAAGCTATTGCAAATATTTTGATGCATAATTCTATAGCTATACAATTTTGATTGAAATACTAGAAAATCTTATTTGCTTGGTCTTGTTACGTTGATTGACTTCTTTTTAATCGATCACACGTTGCGTTTTCTTGTTACGTACGCTTACTTTCACTACGCCACTATAAGTGATTCACGTTTCTTATTGAATGAATACGAGTAGTTTCTTGGTCATTTACAACTAGTTTCCTTTTCTTGATGGTCAATAAAGGATTCCATTGAGTGACAATTGTCACTTGGACAGATTAAGTGGATTTGTAGGCAAGAGTGTTCGAAGTTGGTTGTGTTGTGTTGTTGATGAGTTTTGGGTGCTTGTTGAATGATTTAAAGAGTCATTCATGTGTTTTTGTGTTTGATTTTGGTTTTGATTCAAACAATAGATTCAATTTCCTATTTTTGATTAATAAGTATGATTTTAATGATTATTATAATCAGACTTGATTAGATTCGTTTAGGAGTGTGTTTAGATGGTTTGATAATCAAAACTTCATATCATTGGAGGTTGTCACGGAATGAAAAAAAGCTATCAATGCGTTAACTATTGTAGTTTAATAATTTTGTATAACTAGCATCCTTACTATGCATTTACTTAAGCTATTGCAAATATTTTGATGCATAATTCTATAGCTATACAATTTGATTGAAATACTAGAAAATCTTATTTGCTTGGTCTTGTTACGTTGATTGATTTCTTTTAATCGATCACACGATGCGTTTTCTTGTTACGTACGCTTACTTTCACTACGCCACTATAAGTGATTCACGTTTCTTATTGAATGAATACGAGTAGTTTCTTGGTCATTTACAACTAGTTTCCTTTTCTTGATGGTCAATAAAGGATTCCATTGAGTGACAATTGTCACTTGGACAGATTAAGTGGATTTTGTAGGCAAGAGTGTTCGAAGTTGGTTGTGTTGTGTTGTTGATGAGTTTTGGGTGCTTGTTGAATGATTTAAAGAGTCATTCATGTGTTTTTGTGTTTGATTTTGGTTTTGATTCAAACAATAGATTCAATTTCCTATTTTTGATTAATAAGTATGATTTTAATGATTATTATAATCAGACTTGATTAGATTCGTTTAGGAGTGTGTTTAGATGGTTTGATAATCAAAACTTCATATCATTGGAGGTTGTCACGGAATGAAAAAAGCTATCAATGCGTTAACTATTGTAGTTTAATAATTTTGTAACTAGCTCCTTACTATGCATTTACTTAAGCTATTGCAATATTTTGATGCATAATTCTATAGCTATACAATTTTGATTGAAATACTAGAAAATCTTATTTGCTTGGTCTTGTTACGTTGATTGACTTCTTTTTAATCGATCACACGTTGCGTTTTCTTGTTACGTACGCTTACTTTCACTACGCCACTATAAGTGATTCACGTTTCTTATTGAATGAATACGAGTAGTTTCTTGGTCATTTACAACTAGTTTCCTTTTCTTGATGGTCAATAAAGGATTCCATTGAGTGACAATTGTCACTTGGACAGATTAAGTGGATTTTGTAGGCAAGAGTGTTCGAAGTTGGTTGTGTTGTGTTGTTGATGAGTTTTGGGTGCTTGTTGAATGATTTAAAGAGTCATTCATGTGTTTTTGTGTTTGATTTTGGTTTTGATTCAAACAATAGATTCAATTTCCTATTTTTGATTAATAAGTATGATTTTAATGATTATTATAATCAGACTTGATTAGATTCGTTTAGGAGTGTGTTTAGATGGTTTGATAATCAAAACTTCATATCATTGGAGGTTGTCACGGAATGAAAAAAAGCTATCAATGCGTTAACTATTGTAGTTTAATAATTTTGTATAACTAGCATCCTTACTATGCATTTACTTAAGCTATTGCTAATATTTTGATGCATAATTCTATAGCTATACAATTTTGATTGAAATACTAGAAAATCTTATTTGCTTGGTCTTGTTACGTTGATTGACTTCTTTTTAATCGATCACACGTTGCGTTTTCTTGTTACGTACGCTTACTTTCACTACGCCACTATAAGTGATTCACGTTTCTTATTGAATGAATACGAGTAGTTTCTTGGTCATTTACAACTAGTTTCCTTTTCTTGATGGTCAATAAAGGATTCCATTGAGTGACAATTGTCACTTGGACAGATTAAGGGATTTTGTAGGCAAGAGTGTTCGAAGTTGGTTGTGTGGTGTTGTTGATGAGTTTTGGGTGCTTGTTGAATGATTTAAAGAGTCATTCATGTGTTTTTGTGTTTGATTTTGGTTTTGATTCAAACAATAGATTCAATTTCCTATTTTTGATTAATAAGTATGATTTTAATGATTATTATAATCAGACTTGATTAGATTCGTTTAGGAGTGTGTTTAGATGGTTTGATAATCAAAACTTCATATCATTGGAGGTTGTCACGGAATGAAAAAAAGCTATCAATGCGTTAACTATTGTAGTTTAATAATTTTGTATAACTAGCATCCTTACTATGCATTTACTTAAGCTATTGCAAATATTTTGATGCATAATTCTATAGCTATACAATTTTGATTGAAATACTAGAAAATCTTATTTGCTTGGTCTTGTTACGTTGATTGACTTCTTTTTAATCGATCACACGTTGCGTTTTCTTGTTACGTACGCTTACTTTCACTACGCCACTATAAGTGATTCACGTTTCTTATTGAATGAATACGAGTAGTTTCTTGGTCATTTACAACTAGTTTCCTTTTCTTGATGGTCAATAAAGGATTCCATTGAGTGACAATTGTCACTTGGAGAGATTAAGTAGATTTTGTAGGCAAGAGTGTTCGAAGTTGGTTGTGTTGTGTTGTTGATGAGTTTTGGGTGCTTGTTGAATGATTTAAAGAGTCGTTCATGTGTTTTTGTGTTTGATTTTGGTTTTGATTCAAACAATAGATTCAATTTCCTATTTTTGATTAATAAGTATGATTTTAATGATTATTATAATCAGACTTGATTAGATTCGTTTAGGAGTGTGTTTAGATGGTTTGATAATCAAAACTTCATATCATTGGAGGTTGTCACGGAATGAAAAAAAGCTATCAATGCGTTAACTATTGTAGTTTAATAATTTTGTATAACTAGCATCCTTACTATGCATTTACTTAAGCTATTGCTAATATTTTGATGCATAATTCTATAGCTATACAATTTTGATTGAAATACTAGAAAATCTTATTTGCTTGGTCTTGTTACGTTGATTGACTTCTTTTTAATCGATCACACGTTGCGTTTTCTTGTTACGTACGCTTACTTTCACTACGCCACTATAAGTGATTCACGTTTCTTATTGAATGAATACGAGTAGTTTCTTGGTCATTTACAACTAGTTTCCTTTTCTTGATGGTCAATAAAGGATTCCATTGAGTGACAATTGTCACTTGGACAGATTAAGTGGATTTTGTAGGCAAGAGTGTTCGAAGTTGGTTGTGTTGTGTTGTTGATGAGTTTTGGGTGCTTGTTGAATGATTTAAAGAGTCATTCATGTGTTTTTGTGTTTGATTTTGGTTTTGATTCAAACAATAGATTCAATTTCCTATTTTTGATTAATAAGTATGATTTTAATGATTATTATAATCAGACTTGATTAGATTCGTTTAGGAGTGTGTTTAGATGGTTTGATAATCAAAACTTCATATCATTGGAGGTTGTCACGGAATGAAAAAAGCTATCAATGCGTTAACTATTGTAGTTTAATAATTTTGTATAACTAGCTCCTTACTATGCATTTACTTAAGCTATTGCTAATATTTTGATGCATAATTCTATAGCTATACAATTTTGATTGAAATACTAGAAAATCTTATTTGCTTGGTCTTGTTACGTTAATAGACTTCTTTTTAATCGATCACACGTTGCGTTTTCTTGTTACGTACGCTTACTTTCACTACGCCACTATAAGTGATTCACGTTTCTTATTGAATGAATACGAGTAGTTTCTTGGTTATTTACAACTAGTTTCCTTTTCTTGATGTTCAATAAAGGATTCCATTGAGTGACAATTGTCACTTGGACAGATTAATTGGATTTTGTAGGCAAGAGTGTTCGAAGTTGGTTGTGTTGTGTTGTTGATGAGTTTTGGGTGCTTGTTGAATGATTTAAAGAGTCATTCATGTGTTTTTGTGTTTGATTTTGGTTTTGATTCAATTTCCTATTTTTGATTAATAAGTATGATTTTAATGATTATTATAATCAGACTTGATTAGATTCGTTTAGGAGTGTGTTTAGATGGTTTGATAATCAAAACTTCATATCATTGGAGGCTGTCACGGAATGAAAAAAAGCTATCAATGCGTTAACTATTGTAGTTTAATAATTTTGTATAACTAGCATCCTTACTATGCATTTACTTAAGCTATTGCTAATATTTTGATGCATAATTCTATAGCTATACAATTTGATTGAAATACTAGAAAATCTTATTTGCTTGGTCTTGTTACGTTGATTGACTTCTTTTTAATCGATCACACATTGCGTTTACTTGTTACGTACGCTTACTTTCACTACCCACTATAAGTGATTCACGTTTCTTATTGAATGAATACGAGTAGTTTCTTGGTCATTTACAACTAGTTTTCTTTTCTTGATGGTCAATAAAGGATTCCATTGAGTGACAATTGTCACTTGGACAGATTAAGTGGATTTTGTAGGCAAGAGTGTTCGAAGTTGGTTGTTGTGTTGTTGATGAGTTTTGGGTGCTTGTTGAATGATTTAAAGAGTCATTCATGTGTTTATGTGTTTGATTTGGTTTTGATTCAAACAATAGATTCAATTTCCTATTTTTGATTAATAAGTATGATTTTAATGATTATTATAATCAGACTTGATTAGATTCGTTTAGGAGTGTGTTTAGATGGTTTGATAATCAAAACTTCATATCATTGGAGGTTGTCACGGAATGAAAAAAGCTATCAATGCGTTAACTATTGTAGTTTAATAATTTTGTATAACTAGCATCCTTACTATGCATTTACTTAAGCTATTGCAAATATTTTGATGCATAATTCTATAGCTATACAATTTTGATTGAAATACTAGAAAATCTTATTTGCTTGGTCTTGTTACGTTGATTGACTTCTTTTTAATCGATCACACGTTGCGTTTTCTTGTTACGTACGCTTACTTTCACTACGCCACTATAAGTGATTCACGTTTCTTATTGAATGAATACGAGTAGTTTCTTGTTCATTTACAACTAGTTTCCTTTTCTTGATGGTCAATAAAGGATTCCATTGAGTGACAATTGTCACTTGGACAGATTAAGTGGATTTTGTAGGCAAGAGTGTTCGAAGTTGGTTGTGTTGTGTTGTTGATGAGTTTTGGGTGCTTGTTGAATGATTTAAACAGTCATTCATGTGTTTATTTGTTTGATTTTGGTTTTGATTCAAACAATAGATTCAATTTCCTATTTTTGATTAATAAGTATGATTTTAATGATTATTATAATCAGACTTGATTAGATTCGTTTAGGGGTGTGTTTAGATGGTTTGATAATCAAAACTTCATATCATTGGAGGTTGTCACGGAATGAAAAAAAGCTATCAATGCGTTAACTATTGTAGTTTAATAATTTTGTATAACTAGCATCCTTACTATGCATTTACTTAAGCTATTGCAAATATTTTGATGCATAATTCTATAGCTATACAATTTTGATTGAAATACTAGAAAATCTTATTTGCTTGGTCTTGTTACGTTGATTGACTTCTTTTTAATCGATCACACGTTGCGTTTTCTTGTTACGTACGCTTACTTTCACTACGCCACTATAAGTGATTCACGTTTCTTATTGAATGAATACGAGTAGTTTCTTGGTCATTTACAACTAGTTTCCTTTTCTTGATGGTCAATAAAGGATTCCATTGAGTGACAATTGTCACTTGGACAGATTAAGTGGATTTTGTAGGCAAGAGTGTTCGAAGTTGGTTGTGTTGTGTTGTTGATGAGTTTTGGGTGCTTGTTGAATGATTTAAAGAGTCATTCATGTGTTTTTGTGTTTGATTTTGGTTTTGATTCAAACAATAGATTCAATTTCCTATTTTTGATTAATAAGTATGATTTTAATGATTATTATAATCAGACTTGATTAGATTCGTTTAGGAGTGTGTTTAGATGGTTTGATAATCAAAACTTCATATCATTGGAGGTTGTCACGGAATGAAAAAAAACTATCAATGCGTTAACTATTGTAGTTTAATAATTTTGTATAACTAGCATCCTTACTATGCATTTACTTAAGCTATTGCAAATATTTTGATGCATAATTCTATAGCTATACAATTTGATTGAAATACTAGAAAATCTTATTTGCTTGGTCTTGTTACGTTGATTGACTTCTTTTAATCGATCACACGTTGCGTTTTCTTGTTACGTACGCTTACTTTCACTACGCCACTATAAGTGATTCACGTTTCTTATTGAATGAATACGAGTAGTTTCTTGGTTATTTACAACTAGTTTCCTTTTCTTGATGGTCAATAAAGGATTCCATTGAGTGACAATTGTCACTTGGACAGATTAAGGGATTTTGTAGGCAAGAGGTTCGAAGTTGGTTGTGTGGTGTTGTTGATGAGTTTTGGGTGCTTGTTGAATGATTTAAAGAGTCATTCATGTGTTTATGTGTCTGATTTGGTTTTGATTCAAACAATAGATTCAATTTCCTATTTTTGATTAATAAGTATGATTTTAATGATTATTATAATCAGACTTGATTAGATTCGTTTAGGAGTGTGTTTAGATGGTTTGATAATCAAAACTTCATATCATTGGAGGTTGTCACGGAATGAAAAAAGCTATCAATGCGTTAACTATTGTAGTTTAATAATTTTGTATAACTAGCATCCTTACTATGCATTTACTTAAGCTATTGCAAATATTTTGATGCATAATTCTATAGCTATACAATTTTGATTGAAATACTAGAAAATCTTATTTGCTTGGTCTTGTTACGTTGATTGACTTCTTTTTAATCGATCACACGTTGCGTTTTCTTGTTACGTACGCTTACTTTCACTACGCCACTATAAGTGATTCACGTTTCTTATTGAATGAATACGAGTAGTTTCTTGGTCATTTACAACTAGTTTCCTTTTTTTGATGGTCAATAAAGGATTCCATTGAGTGACAATTGTCACTTGGACAGATTAAGTGGATTTTGTAGGCAAGAGTGTTTGAAGTTGGTTGTGTTGTGTTGTTGATGAGTTTTGGGTGCTTGTTGAATGATTTAAAGAGTCATTCATGTGTTTTTGTGTTTGATTTTGGTTTTGATTCAAACAATAGATTCAATTTCCTATTTTTGATTAATAAGTATGATTTTAATGATTATTATAATCAGACTTGATTAGATTCGTTTAGGAGTGTGTTTAGATGGTTTGATAATCAAAACTTCATATCATTGGAGGTTTCACGGAATGAAAAAAGCTATCAATGCGTTAACTATTGTAGTTTAATAATTTTGTATAACTAGCATCCTTACTATGCATTTACTTAAGCTATTGCTATTTTTGATGCATAATTCTATAGCTATACAATTTTGATTGAAATACTAGAAAATCTTATTTGCTTGGTCTTGTTACGTTGATTGACTTCTTTTAATCGATCACACGTTGCGTTTTTTGTTACGTACGCTTACTTTCACTACGCCACTATAAGTGATTCACGTTTCTTATTGAATGAATACGAGTAGTTTCTTGGTCATTTACAACTAGTTTCCTTTTCTTGATGGTCAATAAAGGATTCCATTGAGTGACAATTGTCACTTGGACAGATTAAGTGAATTTTGTAGGCAAGAGTGTTCGAAGTTGGTTGTGTTGTGTTGTTGATGAGTTTTGGGTGCTTGTTGAATGATTTAAAGAGTCATTCATGTGTTTTTGTGTTTGATTTTGGTTTTATTCAAACAATAGATTCAATTTCCTATTTTTGATTAATAAGTATGATTTTAATGATTATTATAATCAGACTTGATTAGATTCGTTTAGGAGTGTGTTTAGATGGTTTGATAATCAAAACTTCATATCATTGGAGGTTGTCACGGAATGAAAAAAAGCTATCAATGCGTTAACTATTGTAGTTTAATAATTTTGTATAACTAGCATCTTTACTATGCATTTACTTAAGCTATTGCAAATATTTTGATGCATAATTCTATAGCTATACAATTTTGATTGAAATACTAGAAAATCTTATTTGCTTGGTCTTGTTACGTTGATTGACTTCTTTTTAATCGATCACACGTTGCGTTTCTTGTTACGTACGCTTACTTTCACTACGCCACTATAAGTGATTCACGTTTCTTATTGAATGAATACGAGTAGTTTCTTGGTTATTTACAACTCGTTTCCTTTTCTTGATGGTCAATAAAGGATTCCATTGAGTGAAAATTGTCACTTGGACATATTAAGGGGATTTTGTAGGCAAGAGTGTTCGAAGTTGGTTGTGTTGTGTTGTTGATGAGTTTTGGGTGCTTGTTGAATGATTTAAAGAGTCATTCATGTGTTTTTGTGTTTGATTTGGGTTTTGATTCAAACAATAGATTTAATTTCCTATTTTTGATTAATAAGTATGATTTTAATGATTATTATAATCAGACTTGATTAGATTCGTTTAGGAGTGTGTTTAGATGGTTTGATAATCAAAACTTCATATCATTGGAGGTTGTCACGGAATGAAAAAAGCTATCAATGCGTTAACTATTGTAGTTTAATAATTTTGTATAACTAGCATCCTTACTATGCATTTACTTAAGCTATTGCTAATATTTTGATGCATAATTCTATAGCTATACAATTTTGATTGAAATACTAGAAAATCTTATTTGCTTGGTCTTGTTACGTTGATTGACTTCTTTTAATCGATCACACGTTGCGTTTTCTTGTTACGTACGCTTACTTTCACTACGCCACTATAATGATTCACTTTCTTATTGAATGAATACGAGTAGTTTCTTGGTCATTTATAACTAGTTTCCTTTTTTTGATGGTCAATAAGGATTCCATTAGTGACAATTGTCACTTGGCAGATTTGGATTTTGAGGCAAGAGTTTTTGAAGTTGGTTGTGTTGTGTTGTTGATGAGTTTTGGGTGCTTGTTGAATGATTTAAAGAGTCATTCATGTGTTTTTATGTTTGATTTTGGTTTTGATTCAAACAATAGATTCAATTTCCTATTTTTGATTAATAAGTATGATTCTAATGATTATTATAATCAGACTTGATTAGATTCGTTTAGGAGTGTGTTTAGACGGTTTGATAATCAAAACTTCATATCATTGGAGGTTTTCACGGAATGAAAAAATGCTATCAATGCGTTAACTATTGTAGTCTAATAATTTTGTATAACTAGCATCCTTACTATGCATTTACTTAAGCTATTGCTAATATTTTGATGCATAATTCTATAGCTATACAATTTTGATTGAAATACTAGAAAATCTTATTTGCTTGGTCTTGTTACGTTGATTGACTTCTTTTTATCGATCACACGTTGCGTTTTATTGTTACGTACGCTTACTTTCACTACGCCACTATAAGTGATTCACGTTTCTTATTGAATGAATACGAGTAGTTTCTTGGTCATTTACAACTAGTTTCCTTTTCTTGATGGTCAATAAAGGATTCCATTGAGTGACAATTGTCACTTGGACAGATTAAGTGGATTTTGTAGGAAAGAGTGTTCGAAGTTGGTTGTGTTGTGTGTTGTTGATGAGTTTTGGGTGCTTGTTGAATGATTTAAAGAGTCATTCATGTGTTTTGTGTTTGATTTTGGTTTTTATTCAAACAATAGATTCAATTTCCTATTTTTGATTAATAAGTAAGATTTTAATGATTTATAATCGGACTTGATTAGATTCGTTTAGGAGTGTGTTTAGATGGTTTGATAATCAAAACTTCATATCATTGGAGGTTGTCACGGATGAAAAAAAACTATCAATGCGTTAACTATTGTAGCTAATAATTTTGTATAACTAGCATCCTTACTATGCATTTACTTAAGCTATTGCTAATATTTTGATGCATAATTCTATAGCTATACAATTTTGATTGAAATACTAGAAATCTTATTTGCTTGGTCTTGTTACGTTGATTGACTTCTTTTTAATCGATCACACGTTGCGTTTTCTTGTTACGTACGCTTACTTTCACTACGCCACTATAAGTGATTCACGTTCTTAGTGTATGAATACGAGTATTTCTGGTTCATTTACAACTAGTTTCCTTTTCTGATGGTCAATAAAGGATTCCATAAGTGACAATTGTCACTTGGACAGATTAAGGGGATTTTGTAGGCAAGAGGGTTCGAAGTTGGTTGTGTGGTGTTGTTTGATGAGTTTTGGGTGCTTGTTGAATGATTTAAAGAGTCATTCATGTGTTTATGTGTTTGATTTTGGTTTTGATTCAAACAATAGATTAATTCCTATTTTGATTAATAAGTATGATTTTAATGATTATCATAATCAGACATGATTAGATTCGTTTAGGAGTGTGTTTAGATGGTTTGATAATCAAAACTTCATATCATCGGAGGTTGTCACGGAATGAAAAAAAGCTATCAATGCGTTAACTATTATAGCTTAATAATTTTGTATAACTAGCATCCTTACTATGCATTTACTTAAGCTATTGCTAATATTTTGATGCATAATTCTATAGCTATACAATTTGATTGAAATACTAGAAAATTTTATTTGCTTGGTCTTGTTACGTTGATTGACTTCTTTTAATCGATCACACGTTGCGTTCTTGTTACGTACGCTTACTTTCACTACGCCACTATAAGTGATTCACGTTTCTTATTGAATGAATACGAGTAGTTTCTTGGTATTTAAACTAGTTTCCTTTTTTTTGATGGTCAATAAAGGATTCCATTAAGTGACAATTGTCACTTGGGCAGATTAAGTGGATTTTGGAGGCAAGAGTTTTTGAAGTTGGTTGTGTTGTGTTGTTGATGAGTTTTGGGTGCTTGTTGAATGATTTAAAGAGTCATTCATGTGTTTTTGTGTTTGATTTTGGTTTTGATTCAAACAATAGATTCAATTTCCTATTTTTGATTAATAAGTATGATTCTAATGATTATTATAATCAGACTTGATTAGATTCGTTTAGGAGTGTGTTTAGACGGTTTGATAATCAAAACTTCATATCATTGGAGGTTTTCACGGAATGAAAAAAAGCTATCAATGCTTTAACTATTGTAGTTTAATAATTTTGTATAACTAGCATCCTTACTATGCATTTACTTAAGCTATTGCAAATATTTTGATGCATAATTCTATAGCTATACGATTTTAATTGAAAAACTAGAAAATCTTATTTGCATGGTCTTGTTACGTTGATTGACTTCTTTTTAATCGATCACACATTGCGTTTTCTTGTTACGTACGCTTACTTTCACTACGCCACTATAAGTGATTCACGTTTCTTATTGAATGAATACGAGTAGTTTCTTGGTTATTTACAACTAGTTTACTTTTTTTCATGGTCAATAAGGATTCCATTAAGTGACAATTGTCACTTGGACAGATTAAGGGGATTTGTAGGCAAGAGTGTTCGAAGTTGGTTGTGTGTGTTGTTGATGAGTTTTGGGTGCTTGTTGAATGATTTAAAGAGTCATTCATGTGTTTATGTGTCTGATTTTGTTTTGATTCAAACAATAGATTTAATTACCTATTTTTGAATAATAAGTATGATTTTAATGATTATTATAATCAGACTTGATTAGATTCGTTTAGGAGTGTGTTTAGATGGCTTGATAATCAAAACTTCATATTATTGGAGGTTGTCACGGAATGAAAAAAGCTATCAATGCGTTAACTATTGTAGTTTAATAATTTTGTATAACTAGCATCCTTACTATGCATTTGCTTAAGCTATTGCAAATATGAGTCAATCATGTGTTTTTGTGTTTGATTTTTGTTTTGATTCAAACAATAGATTCAATTTCCTATTTTGATTAATAAGTATGATTTTAATGATTATTATGATCAGACTTGATTAGATTCATTTAGGAGTGTGTTTAGATAGTTTGATAATCAAAACTTCATATCATTGGAGGTTGTCACGGAATGAAAAAAGCTATCAATGCGTTAACTATTGTAGTTTAATAATTTGTATAACTAGCATCCTTACTATGCATTGCTTAAGCTATTGCAAATATTTTGATGCATAATTCTATAGCTATACAATTTTGATTGAAATATTAGAAAATCTTATTTGCTTGGTCTTGTTACGTTGATTGACTTCTTTTTAAACGATCACACGTTGCGTTTTCTTGTTACGTACGCTTACTTTCACTACGCCACTATAAGTGATTCACGTTTCTTATTCAATGAATACGAGTATTTTCTTGGTTATTTACAACTAGTTTCCTTTTCTTGATGGTCAATAAAGGATTCCATTAAGTGACAATTGTCACTTGGACAGATTAAGGGGATTTTGTAGGCAAGAGTGTTTGAAGTTGGTTGTGTTGTGTTGTTGATGAGTTTTGGGTGCTTGTTGAATGATTTAAAGATTCATTCATGTGTTTATGTGTCTGATTTGGTTTTGATTCAAACAATAGATTTAATTTCCTATTTTTGATTAATAAGTATGATTTTAATGATTATTATAATCAGACTTGATTAGATTCGTTTAGAAGTGTGTTTAGATGGTTTGATAATCAAAACTTCATATCATTGGAGGTTGTCACGGAATTAAAAAAAGCTATCAATGCGTTAACTATTGTAGTTTAGTAATTTGTATAACTAGCTACCTTACAATGCATTTACAATTTTGATTGAAATACTAGAAAATCTTATTTGCTTGGTCTTGTTACGTTGATTGACTTCTTTTAATCGATCACACGATGCGTTTTCTTGTTACGTACGCTTACTTTCACTACACCACTATAAGTGATTCACGTTTCTTATTGAATGAATACGAGTAGTTTCTTGGTCATTTATAACTAGGTTCCTTTTCTTGATGGTCAATAAAGGATTCCATTGAGTGACAATTGTCACTTGGACAGATTAAGTGGATTTTGTAGGCAAGAGTGTTCGAAGTTGGTTGTGTTGTGTTGTTGATGAGTTTTGGGTGCTTGTTGAATGATTTAAAGAGTCATTCATGTGTTTATGTGTCTGATTTGGTTTTGATTCAAACAATAGATTCAATCTCCTATTTTTGATTAATAAGTATGATTTTAATGATTATTATAATCAGACTTGATTAGATTCGTTTAGAACTGTGTTTTGATGGTTTGATAATCAAAACTTCATATCATTGGAGGTTGTCACGGAATGAAAAAAAGCCATCAATGTGATAACTATTGTAGTTTAATAATTTTGTATAACTAGCATCCTTACTATGCATTTACTTAAGCTATTGCAAATATTTTGATGCATAATTCTATAGTTATACAATTTTGATTGAAATACTAGAAAATCTTTTGCTTGGTCTTGTTACGTTGATTGACTTCTTTTTAATCGATCACACGTTGCGTTTTATTGTTACGTACGCTTACTTTCACTACGCCACTATAAGTGATTCACGTTTCTTATTGAATGAATACGTGTAGTTTCTGGGTCATTTACAACTAGTTTCCTTTTCTTGATGGTCAATAAAGGATTCCATTGAGTGACAGTTGTCATATGGACAGATTAAGTGGATTTTGTAGGCAAGAGTGTTCGAAGTTGGTTGTGTTGTGTTGTTGATGACTTTTGGGTGCTTGTTGAATGATTTAAAGAGTCATTCATGTGTTTTTATGTTTGATTTTGGTTTTGATTCAAACAATAGATTCAATTTCCTATTTTTGATTAATAAGTATGATTTTAATGATTATTATGATCAGACTTGATTAGATTCGTTTAGGAGTTTGTTTAGATAGTTTGATAATCAAAACTTCATATCATTGGAGGTTGTCACGGAATGAAAAAAAGCTATCAATGCGTTAACTATTGTAGTTTAATAATTTTGTATAACTAGCATCCTTACTATGCATTTACTTATAAAGGATTCCATTAAGTGACAATTGTCACTTGGACAGATTAAGGGGATTTTGTAGGCAAGAGTGTTTGAAGTTGGTTGTGTTGTGTTGTTGATGAGTTTTGGGTGCATGTTGAATGATTTAAAGATTCATTCATGTGTTTATGTGTCTGATTTGGTTTTGATTCAAACAATAGATTTAATTTCCTATTTTTGATTAATAAGTATGATTTTAATGATTATTATAATCAGACTTGATTAGATTCGTTTAGGAGTGTGTTTAGATGAGTTGATAATCAAAACTTCATGTCATTGGAGGTTGTCACGGAATTAAAAAAAGCTATCAATGCGTTAACTATTGTAGTTTAATAATTTTGTATAACTAGCTACCTTACAATGCATTTACAATTTTGATTGAAATACTAGAAAATCTTATTTGCTTGGTCTTGTTACGTTGATTGACTTCTTTTAATCGATCACACGATGCGTTTTCTTGTTACGTACGCTTACTTTCACTACATCACTATAAGTGATTCACGTTTCTTATTGAATGAATACGAGTAGTTTCTTGGTCATTTACAACTAGTTTCCTTTTCTTGATGGTCAATAAAGGATTCCATTGAGTGACAATTGTCACTTGGACAGATTAAGTGGATTTTGTAGGCAAGAGTGTTCGAAGTTGGTTGTATTGTGTTGTTGATAAGTTTTGGGTGCTTGTTGAATGACTTAAAGAGTCATTCATGTGTTTTTGTGTTTGATTTTGGTTTTGATTCAAACAATAGATTCAATTTCCTATTTTTGATTAATAAGTATGATTTTAATGATTATTATAATCAGACTTGATTAGATTCGTTTAGGAGTGTGTTTAGATGGTTTGATAATCAAAACTTCATATTATTGGAGGTTGTCACGGAATGAAAAAAAGCTATCAATGCGTTAACTATTGTAGTTTAATAATTTTGTGTAACTAGCATCCTTACTATGCATTTACTTAAGCTATTGCTAATATTTGATGCATAATTCTATAGCTATACAATTTTGATTGAAATACTAGAAAATCTTATTTGCTTGGTCTTGTTACGTTGATTGACTTCTTTTTAATCGATCACACGTTGCGTTTTATTGTTACGTACGCTTACTTTCACTACGCCACTATAAGTGATTCACGTTTCTTATTGAATGAATACGAGTAGTTTCTTGGTCATTTACAACTAGTTTCCTTTTCTTGATGGTCAATAAAGGAGTCCATTGAGTGACAATTGTCACTTGGAAAGATTAAGTGAATTTTGTAGGCAAGAGTGTTTGAAGTTGGTTGTGTTGTGTTGTTGATGAGTTTTGGGTGCTTGTTGAATGATTTAAAGAGTCATTCATGTGTTTTTGTGTTTGATTTTGGTTTTATTCAAACAATTGATTCAATTTCCTATTTTTGATTAATAAGTAAGATTTTAATGATTATTATAATCAGACTTGATTAGATTCGTTTAGGAGTGTGTTTAGATGGTTTGATAATCAAAACTTCATATCATCGGAGGTTGTCACGGAATGAAAAAAAGCTATCAATGCGTTAACTATTGTAGCTTAATAATTTTGTATAACTAGCATCCTTACTATGCATTTACTTAAGCTATTACTAATATTTTGATGCATAATTCTATAGCTATACAATTTTGATTGAAATACTAGAAAATCTTATTTGCTTGGTCTTGTTACGTTGATTGACTTCTTTTTAATCGATCACACGTTGCGTTTTATTGTTACGTACGCTTACTTTCACTACGCCACTATAAGTGATTCACGTTTCTTATTGAATGAATACGTGTAGTTTCTGGGTCATTTACAACTAGTTTCCTTTTCTTGATGGTCAATAAAGGATTCCATTGAGTGACAATTGTCATTTGGACAGATTAAGTGGATTTTGTAGGCAAGAGTGTTCGAAGTTGGTTGTGTTGTGTTGTTGATGACTTTTGGGTGCTTGTTGAATGATTTAAAGAGTCATTCATGTGTTTTTTATGTTTGATTTTGGTTTTGATTCAAACAATAGATTCAATTTCCTATTTTTGATTAATAAGTATGATTTTAATGATTATTATGATCAGACTTGATTAGATTCGTTTAGGAGTGTGTTTAGATAGTTTGATAATCAAAACTTCATATCATTGGAGGTTGTCACAGAATGAAAAAAAGCTATCAATGCGTTAACTATTGTAGTTTAATAATTTTGTATAACTAGCATCCTTACTATGCATTTACTTATAAAGGATTCCATTAAGTGACAATTGTCACTTGGACAGATTAAGGGGATTTTGTAGGCAAGAGTGTTTGAAGTTGGTTGTGTTGTGTTGTTGATGAGTTTGGGTGCATGTTGAATGATTTAAAGATTCATTCATGTGTTTATGTGTCTGATTTGGTTTTGATTCAAACAATAGATTTAATTTCCTATTTTTGATTAATAAGTATGATTTTAATGATTATTATAATCAGACTTGATTAGATTCGTTTAGGAGTGTGTTTAGATGAGTTGATAATCAAAACTTCATGTCATTGGAGGTTGTCACGGAATTAAAACAAGCTATCAATGCGTTAACTATTGTAGTTTAATAATTTTGTATAACTAGCTACCTTACAATGCATTTACAATTTTGATTGAAATACTAGAAAATCTTATTTGCTTGGTCTTGTTACGTTGATTGACTTCTTTTAATCGATCACACGATGCGTTTTCTTGTTACGTACGCTTACTTTCACTACATCACTATAAGTGATTCACGTTTCTTATTGAATGAATACGAGTAGTTTCTTGGTCATTTACAACTAGTTTCCTTTTCTTGATGGTCAATAAAGGATTCCATTGAGTGACAATTGTCACTTGGACAGATTAAGTGGATTTTGTAGGCAAGAGTGTTCGAAGTTGGTTGTATTGTTTTGTTGATAAGTTTTGGGTGCTTGTTGAATGACTTAAAGAGTCATTCATGTGTTTTTGTGTTTGATTTTGGTTTTGATTCAAACAATAGATTCAATTTCCTATTTTTGATTAATAAGTATGATTTTAATGATTATTATAATCAGACTTGATTAGATTCGTTTAGGAGTGTGTTTAGATGGTTTGATAATCAAAACTTCATATTATTGGAGGTTGTCACGGAATGAAAAAAAGCTATCAATGCGTTAACTATTGTAGTTTAATAATTTTGTGTAACTAGCATCCTTACTATGCATTTACTTAAGCTATTGCTAATATTTTGATGCATAATTCTATAGCTATACAATTTTGATTGAAATACTAGAAAATCTTATTTGCTTGGTCTTGTTACGTTGATTGACTTCTTTATAATCGATCACACGTTGCGTTTTATTGTTACGTACGCTTACTTTCACTACGCCACTATAAGTGATTCACGTTTCTTATTGAATGAATACGAGTAGTTTCTTGGTCATTTACAACTAGTTTCCTTTTCTTGATGGTCAATAAAGGAGTCCATTGAGTGACAATTGTCACTTGGAAAGATTAAGTGAATTTTGTAGGCAAGAGTGTTTGAAGTTGGTTGTGTTGTGTTGTTGATGAGTTTTGGGTGCTTGTTGAATGATTTAAAGAGTCATTCATGTGTTTTTGTGTTTGATTTTGGTTTTTATTCAAACAATTGATTCAATTTCCTATTTTTGATTAATAAGTAAGATTTTAATGATTATTATAATCAGACTTGATTAGATTCGTTTAGGAGTGTGTTTAGATGGTTTGATAATCAAAACTTCATATCATCGGAGGTTGTCACGGAATGAAAAAAAGCTATCAATGCGTTAACTATTGTAGCTTAATAATTTTGTATAACTAGCATCCTTACTATGCATTTACTTAAGCTATTGCTAATATTTTGATGCATAATTCTATAGCTATACAATTTTGATTGAAATACTAGAAAATCTTATTTGCTTGGTCTTGTTACGTTGATTGACTTCTTTTTAATCGATCACACGTTGCGTTTTATTGTTACGTACGCTTACTTTCACTACGCCACTATAAGTGATTCACGTTTCTTATTGAATGAATACGAGTAGTTTCTTGGTCATTTACAACTAGTTTCCTTTTCTTGATGGTCAATAAAGGATTCCATTGAGTGACAATTGTCACTTGGACAGATTAAGTGGATTTTGTAGGCAAGAGTGTTCGAAGTTGGTTGTGTGGTGTTGTTGATGAGTTTTGGGTGCTTGTTGAATGATTTAAAGAGTCATTCATGTGTTTATGTGTCTGATTTGGTTTGGATTCAAACAATAGATTCAATTTCCTATTTTTGATTAATAAGTATGATTTTAATGATTATTATAATCAGACTTGATTAGATTCGTTTAGGAGTGTGTTTAGATGGTTTGATAATCAAAACTTCATATCATTAGAGGTTGTCACGGAATGAAAAAAAACTATCAATGCGTTAACTATTGTAGCTTAATAATTTTGTATAACTAGCATCCTTACTATGCATTTACTTAAGCTATTGCTAATATTTTGATGCATAATTCTATAGCTATACAATTTTGATTGAAATACTAGAAAATCTTATTTGCCTGGTCTTGTTACGTTGATTGACTTCTTTTTAATCGATCACACGTTGCGTTTTCTTGTTACGTACGCTTACTTTCACTACGCCACTATAAGTGATTCACGTTTCTTAGTGTATGAATACGAGTAGTTTCTTGGTTATTTACAACTAGTTTCCTTTTCTTGATGGTCAATAAAGGATTCCATTAAGTGACAATTGTCATTTGGACAGATTAAGTGGATTTTGGAGGCAAGAGTTTTTGAAGTTGGTTGTGTTGTGTTGTTGATGAGTTTTGGGTGCTTGTTGAATGATTTAAATAGTCATTCATGTGTTTTTGTGTTTGATTTTGGTTTTGATTCAAACAATAGATTCAATTTCCTATTTTTGATTAATAAGTATGATTTTAATGATTATTATAATCAGACTTGATTAGATTCGTTTAGGAGTGTGTTTTGATGGTTTGATAATCAAAACTTCATATCATTGGAGGTTGTCACGGAATGAAAAAAAGCCATCAATGTGTTAACTATTGTAGTTTAATAATTTTGTATAACTAGCATCCTTACTATGCATTTACTTAAGCTATTGCAAATATTTTGATGCATAATTCTATAGCTATACAATTTTGATTGAAATACTAGAAAATCTTATTTGCTTGGTCTTGTTACGTTGATTGACTTCTTTTTAATCGATCACACGTTGCGTTTTATTGTTACGTACGCTTACTTTCACTACGCCACTATAAGTGATTCACGTTTCTTATTGAATGAATACAAGTAGTTTCTTGGTCATTTACAACTAGTTTCCTTTTCTTGATGGTCAATAAAGGAGTCCATTGAGTGACAATTGTCACTTGGACAGATTAAGTGAATTTTGTAGGCAAGAGTGTTCGAAGTTGGTTGTGTTGTGTTGTTGATGAGTTTTGGGTGCTTGTTGAATGATTTAAAGAGTCATTCATGTGTTTTTGTGTTTGATTTTGGTTTTTATTCAAACAATAGATTCAATTTCCTATTTTTGATTAATAAGTAAGATTTTAATGATTATTATAATCAGACTTGATTAGATTCGTTTAGGAGTGTGTTTAGATGGTTTGATAATCAAAACTTCATATCATTGGAGGTTGTCACGGAATGAAAAAAAACTATCAATGCGTTAACTATTGTAGCTTAATAATTTTGTATAACTAGCATCCTTACTATGCATTTACTTAAGCTATTGCTAATATTTTGATGCATAATTCTATAGCTATACAATTTTGATTGAAATACTAGAAAATCTTATTTGCTTGGTCTTGTTACGTTGATTGACTTCTTTTTAATCGATCACACGTTGCGTTTTCTTGTTACGTACGCTTACTTTCACTACGCCACTATAAGTGATTCACGTTTCTTAGTGTATGAATACGAGTAGTTTCTTGGTTATTTACAACTAGTTTCCTTTTCTTGATGGTCAATAAAGGATTCCATTAAGTGACAATTGTCACTTGGACAGATTAAGGGGATTTTGGAGGCAAGAGGGTTCGAAGTTGGTTGTGTGGTGTTGTTGATGAGTTTTGGGTGCTTGTTGAATGATTTAAAGAGTCATTCATGTGTTTATGTGTCTGATTTGGTTTTGATTCAAACAATAGATTTAATTTCCTATTTTTGATTAATAAGTATGATTTTAATGATTATTATAATCAGACTTGATTAGATTCGTTTAGGAGTGTGTTTAGATGGTTTGATAATCAAAACTTCATATCATTAGAGGTTGTCACGGAATGAAAAAAAACTATCAATGCGTTAACTATTGTAGCTTAATAATTTTGTATAACTAGCATCCTTACTATGCATTTACTTAAGCTATTGCTAATATTTTGATGCATAATTCTATAGCTATACAATTTTGATTGAAATACTAGAAAATCTTATTTGCCTGGTCTTGTTACGTTGATTGACTTCTTTTTAATCGATCACACGTTGCGTTTTCTTGTTACGTACGCTTACTTTCACTACGCCACTATAAGTGATTCACGTTTCTTAGTGTATGAATACGAGTAGTTTCTTGGTTATTTACAACTAGTTTCCTTTTCTTGATGGTCAATAAAGGATTCCATTAAGTGACAATTGTCATTTGGACAGATTAAGTGGATTTTGGAGGCAAGAGTTTTTGAAGTTGGTTGTGTTGTGTTGTTGATGAGTTTTGGGTGCTTGTTGAATGATTTAAATAGTCATTCATGTGTTTTTGTGTTTGATTTTGGTTTTGATTCAAACAATAGATTCAATTTCCTATTTTTGATTAATAAGTATGATTTTAATGATTATTATAATCAGACTTGATTAGATTCGTTTAGGAGTGTGTTTTGATGGTTTGATAATCAAAACTTCATATCATTGGAGGTTGTCACGGAATGAAAAAAAGCCATCAATGTGTTAACTATTGTAGTTTAATAATTTTGTATAACTAGCATCCTTACTATGCATTTACTTAAGCTATTGCAAATATTTTGATGCATAATTCTATAGCTATACAATTTTGATTGAAATACTAGAAAATCTTATTTGCTTGGTCTTGTTACGTTGATTGACTTCTTTTTAATCGATCACACGTTGCGTTTTATTGTTACGTACGCTTACTTTCACTACGCCACTATAAGTGATTCACGTTTCTTATTGAATGAATACGAGTAGTTTCTTGGTCATTTACAACTAGTTTCCTTTTCTTGATGGTCAATAAAGGAGTCCATTGAGTGACAATTGTCACTTGGACAGATTAAGTGAATTTTGTAGGCAAGAGTGTTCGAAGTTGGTTGTGTTGTGTTGTTGATGAGTTTTGGGTGCTTGTTGAATGATTTAAAGAGTCATTCATGTGTTTTTGTGTTTGATTTTGGTTTTTATTCAAACAATAGATTCAATTTCCTATTTTTGATTAATAAGTAAGATTTTAATGATTATTATAATCAGACTTGATTAGATTCGTTTAGGAGTGTGTTTAGATGGTTTGATAATCAAAACTTCATATCATTGGAGGTTGTCACGGAATGAAAAAAAACTATCAATGCGTTAACTATTGTAGCTTAATAATTTTGTATAACTAGCATCCTTACTATGCATTTACTTAAGCTATTGCTAATATTTTGATGCATAATTCTATAGCTATACAATTTTGATTGAAATACTAGAAAATCTTATTTGCTTGGTCTTGTTACGTTGATTGACTTCTTTTTAATCGATCACACGTTGCGTTTTCTTGTTACGTACGCTTACTTTCACTACGCCACTATAAGTGATTCACGTTTCTTAGTGTATGAATACGAGTAGTTTCTTGGTTATTTACAACTAGTTTCCTTTTCTTGATGGTCAATAAAGGATTCCATTAAGTGACAATTGTCACTTGGACAGATTAAGGGGATTTTGGAGGCAAGAGGGTTCGAAGTTGGTTGTGTGGTGTTGTTGATGAGTTTTGGGTGCTTGTTGAATGATTTAAAGAGTCATTCATGTGTTTATGTGTCTGATTTGGTTTTGATTCAAACAATAGATTTAATTTCCTATTTTTGATTAATAAGTATGATTTTAATGATTATCATAATCAGACATGATTAGATTCGTTTAGGAGTGTGTTTAGATGGTTTGATAATCAAAACTTCATATCATCGGAGGTTGTCACGGAATGAAAAAAAGCTATCAATGCGTTAACTATTGTAGCTTAATAATTTTGTATAACTAGCATCCTTACTATGCATTTACTTAAGCTATTGCTAATATTTTGATGCATAATTCTATAGCTATACAATTTTGATTGAAATACTAGAAAATCTTATTTGCTTGGTCTTGTTACGTTGATTGACTTCTTTTTAATCGATCACACGTTGCGTTTTCTTGTTACGTACGCTTACTTTCACTACGCCACTATAAGTGATTCACGTTTCTTATTGAATGAATACGAGTAGTTTCTTGGTCATTTATAACTAGTTTCCTTTTTTTGATGGTCAATAAAGGATTCCATTAAGTGACAATTGTCACTTGGGCAGATTAATTGGATTTTGGAGGCAAGAGTTTTTGAAGTTGGTTGTGTTGTGTTGTTGATGAGTTTTGGGTGCTTGTTGAATGATTTAAAGAGTCACTCATGTGTTTTTATGTTTGATTTTGGTTTTGATTCAAACAATAGATTCAATTTCCTATTTTTGATTAATAAGTATGATTCTAATGATTATTATAATCAGACTTGATTAGATTCGTTTAGGAGTGTGTTTAGACGGTTTGATAATCAAAACTTCATATCATTGGAGGTTTTCACGGAATGAAAAAATGCTATCAATGCGTTAACTATTGTAGTCTAATAATTTTGTATAACTAGCATCCTTACTATGCATTTACTTAAGCTATTGCTAATATTTTGATGCATAATTCTATAGCTATACAATTTTGATTGAAATACTAGAAAATCTTATTTGCTTGGTCTTGTTACGTTGATTGACTTCTTTTTAATCGATCACACGTTGCGTTTTATTGTTACGTACGCTTACTTTCACTACGCCACTATAAGTGATTCACGTTTCTTATTGAATGAATACGAGTAGTTTCTTGGTCATTTACAACTAGTTTCCTTTTCTTGATGGTCAATAAAGGAGTCCATTGAGTGACAATTGTCACTTGGACAGATTAAGTGAATTTTGTAGGAAAGAGTGTTCGAAGTTGGTTGTGTTGTGTTGTTGATGAGTTTTGGGTGCTTGTTGAATGATTTAAAGAGTCATTCATGTGTTTTTGTGTTTGATTTTGGTTTTTATTCAAACAATAGATTCAATTTCCTATTTTTGATTAATAAGTAAGATTTTAATGATTATTATAATCAGACTTGATTAGATTCGTTTAGGAGTGTGTTTAGATGGTTTGATAATCAAAACTTCATATCATTGGAGGTTGTCACGGAATGAAAAAAAACTATCAATGCGTTAACTATTGTAGCTTAATAATTTTGTATAACTAGCATCCTTACTATGCATTTACTTAAGCTATTGCTAATATTTTGATG
The DNA here is from genome assembly GCA_025506415.1 of Flaveria robusta. Taxonomy (NCBI): domain Eukaryota; kingdom Viridiplantae; phylum Streptophyta; class Magnoliopsida; order Asterales; family Asteraceae; genus Flaveria; species Flaveria robusta. The sequence goes on along the minus strand of JACCIZ010000418.1, from coordinate 55,683 downwards.
CATAATTCTATAGCTATACAATTTTGATTGAAATACTAGAAAATCTTATTTGCTTGGTCTTGTTACGTTGATTGACTTTTTTTTAATCGATCACACGTTGCGTTTTCTTGTTACGTACGCTTACTTTCACTACGCCACTATAAGTGATTCACGTTTCTTAGTGTATGAATACGAGTAGTTTCTTGGTTATTTACAACTAGTTTCCTTTTCTTGATGGTCAATAAAGGATTCCATTAAGTGACAATTGTCACTTGGACAGATTAAGGGGATTTTGTAGGCAAGAGGGTTCGAAGTTGGTTGTGTGGTGTTGTTGATGAGTTTTGGGTGCTTGTTGAATGATTTAAAGAGTCATTCATGTGTTTATGTGTCTGATTTGGTTTTGATTCAAACAATAGATTTAATTTCCTATTTTTGATTAATAAGTATGATTTTAATGATTATCATAATCAGACATGATTAGATTCGTTTAGGAGTGTGTTTAGATGGTTTGATAATCAAAACTTCATATCATCGGAGGTTGTCACGGTATGAAAAAAAGCTATCAATGCGTTAACTATTATAGCTTAATAATTTTGTATAACTAGCATCCTTACTATGCATTTACTTAAGCTATTGCTAATATTTTGATGCATAATTCTATAGCTATACAATTTTGATTGAAATACTAGAAAATATTATTTGCTTGGTCTTGTTACGTTGATTGACTTCTTTTTAATCGATCACACGTTGCGTTTTCTTGTTACGTACGCTTACTTTCACTACGCCACTATAAGTGATTCACGTTTCTTATTGAATGAATACGAGTAGTTTCTTGGTCATTTATAACTAGTTTCCTTTTTTTGATGGTCAATAAAGGATTCCATTAAGTGACAATTGTCACTTGGGCAGATTAAGTGGATTTTGGAGGCAAGAGTTTTTGAAGTTGGTTGTGTTGTGTTGTTGATGAGTTTTGGGTGCTTGTTGAATGATTTAAAGAGTCATTCATGTGTTTTTGTGTTTGATTTTGGTTTTGATTCAAACAATAGATTCAATTTCCTATTTTTGATTAATAAGTATGATTCTAATGATTATTATAATCAGACTTGATTAGATTCGTTTAGGAGTGTGTTTAGACGGTTTGATAATCAAAACTTCATATCATTGGAGGTTTTCACGGAATGAAAAAAAGCTATCAATGCTTTAACTATTGTAGTTTAATAATTTTGTATAACTAGCATCCTTACTATGCATTTACTTAAGCTATTGCAAATATTTTGATGCATAATTCTATAGCTATACGATTTTAATTGAAAAACTAGAAAATCTTATTTGCATGGTCTTGTTACGTTGATTGACTTCTTTTTAATCGATCACACATTGCGTTTTCTTGTTACGTACGCTTACTTTCACTACGCCACTATAAGTGATTCACGTTTCTTATTGAATGAATACGAGTAGTTTCTTGGTTATTTACAACTAGTTTACTTTTTTTCATGGTCAATAAAGGATTCCATTAAGTGACAATTGTCACTTGGACAGATTAAGGGGATTTTGTAGGCAAGAGTGTTCGAAGTTGGTTGTGTTGTGTTGTTGATGAGTTTTGGGTGCTTGTTGAATGATTTAAAGAGTCATTCATGTGTTTATGTGTCTGATTTTGTTTTGATTCAAACAATAGATTTAATTACCTATTTTTGATTAATAAGTATGATTTTAATGATTATTATAATCAGACTTGATTAGATTCGTTTAGGAGTGTGTTTAGATGGCTTGATAATCAAAACTTCATATTATTGGAGGTTGTCACGGAATGAAAAAAAGCTATCAATGCGTTAACTATTGTAGTTTAATAATTTTGTATAACTAGCATCCTTACTATGCATTTGCTTAAGCTATTGCAAATATGAGTCAATCATGTGTTTTTGTGTTTGATTTTGGTTTTGATTCAAACAATAGATTCAATTTCCTATTTTTGATTAATAAGTATGATTTTAATGATTATTATGATCAGACTTGATTAGATTCATTTAGGAGTGTGTTTAGATAGTTTGATAATCAAAACTTCATATCATTGGAGGTTGTCACGGAATGAAAAAAAGCTATCAATGCGTTAACTATTGTAGTTTAATAATTTTGTATAACTAGCATCCTTACTATGCATTTGCTTAAGCTATTGCAAATATTTTGATGCATAATTCTATAGCTATACAATTTTGATTGAAATACTAGAAAATCTTATTTGCTTGGTCTTGTTACGTTGATTGACTTCTTTTTAAACGATCACACGTTGCGTTTTCTTGTTACGTACGCTTACTTTCACTACGCCACTATAAGTGATTCACGTTTCTTATTCAATGAATACGAGTAGTTTCTTGGTTATTTACAACTAGTTTCCTTTTCTTGATGGTCAATAAAGGATTCCATTAAGTGACAATTGTCACTTGGACAGATTAAGGGGATTTTGTAGGCAAGAGTGTTTGAAGTTGGTTGTGTTGTGTTGTTGATGAGTTGTGGGTGCTTGTTGAATGATTTAAAGATTCATTCATGTGTTTATGTGTCTGATTTGGTTTTGATTCAAACAATAGATTTAATTTCCTATTTTTGATTAATAAGTATGATTTTAATGATTATTATAATCAGACTTGATTAGATTCGTTTAGAAGTGTGTTTAGATGGTTTGATAATCAAAACTTCATATCATTGGAGGTTGTCACGGAATTAAAAAAAGCTATCAATGCGTTAACTATTGTAGTTTAGTAATTTTGTATAACTAGCTACCTTACAATGCATTTACAATTTTGATTGAAATACTAGAAAATCTTATTTGCTTGGTCTTGTTACGTTGATTGACTTCTTTTAATCGATCACACGATGCGTTTTCTTGTTACGTATGCTTACTTTCACTACACCACTATAAGTGATTCACGTTTCTTATTGAATGAATACGAGTAGTTTCTTGGTCATTTATAACTAGGTTCCTTTTCTTGATGGTCAATAAAGGATTCCATTGAGTGACAATTGTCACTTGGACAGATTAAGTGGATTTTGTAGGCAAGAGTGTTCGAAGTTGGTTGTGTTGTGTTGTTGATGAGTTTTGGGTGCTTGTTGAATGATTTAAAGAGTCATTCATGTGTTTATGTGTCTGATTTGGTTTTGATTCAAACAATAGATTCAATCTCCTATTTTTGATTAATAAGTATGATTTTAATGATTATTATAATCAGACTTGATTAGATTCGTTTAGAACTGTGTTTTGATGGTTTGATAATCAAAACTTCATATCATTGGAGGTTGTCACGGAATGAAAAAAAGCCATCAATGTGATAACTATTGTAGTTTAATAATTTTGTATAACTAGCATCCTTACTATGCATTTACTTAAGCTATTGCAAATATTTTGATGCATAATTCTATAGTTATACAATTTTGATTGAAATACTAGAAAATCTTATTTGCTTGGTCTTGTTACGTTGATTGACTTCTTTTTAATCGATCACACGTTGCGTTTTATTGTTACGTACGCTTACTTTCACTACGCCACTATAAGTGATTCACGTTTCTTATTGAATGAATACGTGTAGTTTCTGGGTCATTTACAACTAGTTTCCTTTTCTTGATGGTCAATAAAGGATTCCATTGAGTGACAATTGTCATTTGGACAGATTAAGTGGATTTTGTAGGCAAGAGTGTTCGAAGTTGGTTGTGTTGTGTTGTTGATGACTTTTGGGTGCTTGTTGAATGATTTAAAGAGTCATTCATGTGTTTTTATGTTTGATTTTGGTTTTGATTCAAACAATAGATTCAATTTCCTATTTTTGATTAATAAGTATGATTTTAATGATTATTATGATCAGACTTGATTAGATTCGTTTAGGAGTGTGTTTAGATAGTTTGATAATCAAAACTTCATATCATTGGAGGTTGTCACGGAATGAAAAAAAGCTATCAATGCGTTAACTATTGTAGTTTAATAATTTTGTATAACTAGCATCCTTACTATGCATTTACTTATAAAGGATTCCATTAAGTGACAATTGTCACTTGGACAGATTAAGGGGATTTTGTAGGCAAGAGTGTTTGAAGTTGGTTGTGTTGTGTTGTTGATGAGTTTTGGGTGCATGTTGAATGATTTAAAGATTCATTCATGTGTTTATGTGTCTGATTTGGTTTTGATTCAAACAATAGATTTAATTTCCTATTTTTGATTAATAAGTATGATTTTAATGATTATTATAATCAGACTTGATTAGATTCGTTTAGGAGTGTGTTTAGATGAGTTGATAATCAAAACTTCATGTCATTGGAGGTTGTCACGGAATTAAAAAAAGCTATCAATGCGTTAACTATTGTAGTTTAATAATTTTGTATAACTAGCTACCTTACAATGCATTTACAATTTTGATTGAAATACTAGAAAATCTTATTTGCTTGGTCTTGTTACGTTGATTGACTTCTTTTAATCGATCACACGATGCGTTTTCTTGTTACGTACGCTTACTTTCACTACATCACTATAAGTGATTCACGTTTCTTATTGAATGAATACGAGTAGTTTCTTGGTCATTTATAAGTAGGTTCCTTTTCTTGATGGTCAATAAAGGATTCCATTGAGTGACAATTGTCACTTGGACAGATTAAGTGGATTTTCTGGGCAAGAGTGTTCGAAGTTGGTTGTGTTGTGTTGTTGATGAGTTTTGGGTGCTTGTTGAATGATTTAAAGAGTCATTCATGTGTTTATGTGTCTGATTTGGTTTTGATTCAAACATTAGATTCAATCTCCTATTTTTGATTAATAAGTATGATTTTAATGATTATTATGATCAGACTTGATTAGATTCGTTTAGGAGTGTGTTTAGATGGTTTGATAATCAAAACTTCATATCAATGGAGGTTGTCACGGAATAAAAAAAAACTATCAATGTGTTAACTATTGTAGTTTAATAATTTTGTATAACTAGCATCCTTACTATGCATTTACTTAAGCTATTGCAAATATTTTGATGCATAATTCTATAGCTATACAATTTTGATTGAAATACTAGAAAATCTTATTTGCTTGGTCTTGTTACGTTGATTGACTTCTTTTTAATCGATCACACGTTGCGTTTTATTGTTACGTACGCTTACTTTCACTACGCCACTATAAGTGATTCACGTTTCTTATTGAATGAATACGGGTAGTTTCTTGGTCATTTACAACTAGTTTCCTTTTCTTGATGGTCAATAAAGGATTCCATTGAGTGACAATTGTCATTTGGACAGATTAAGTGGATTTTGTAGGCAAGAGTGTTCGAAGTTGGTTGTGTTGTGTTGTTGATGAGTTTTGGGTGCTTGTTGAATGATTTAAAGAGTCATTCATGTGTTTTTGTGTTTGATTTTGGTTTTGATTCAAACAATAGATTCAATTTCCTATTTTTGGTTAATAAGTACGATTTTAATGATTATTATAATCAGACTTGATTAGATTCGTTTAGGAGTGTGTTTAGATAGTTTGATAATCAAAACTTCATATCATTGGAGGTTGTCACGGAATGAAAAAAAGCTATCAATGCGTTAACTATTGTAGTTTAATAATTTTGTATAACTAGCATCCTTACTATGCATTTACTTAAGCCATTGCAAATATTTTGATGCATAATTCTATAGCTATACAATTTTGACTGAAATACTAGAAAATCTTATTTGCTTGGTCTTGTTACGTTGATTGACTTCTTTTTAATCGATCACACGTTGCGTTTTCTTGTTACGTACGCTTACTTTCACTACGCCACTATAAGTGATTCACGTTTCTTATTGAATGAATACGAGTAGTTTCTTGGTCATTTACAACTAGTTTCCTTTTCTTGATGGTCAATAAAGCATTCCATTGAGTGACAATTGTCACTTGGACAGATTAAGTGGATTTTGTAGGCAAGAGTGTTCGAAGTTGGTTGTGTTGTGCTGTTGATGAGTTTTGGGTGCTTGTTGAATGATTTAAAGAGTCATTCATGTGTTTTTGTGTTTGATTTTGGTTTTGATTCAAACAATAGATTCAATTTCCTATTTTTGATTAATAAGTATGATTTTAATGATTATTATGATCAGACTTGATTAGATTCGTTTAGGAGTGTGTTTAGATGGTTTGATAATCAAAACTTCATATCATTGGAGGTTGTCACGGAATAATAAAAAGCTATCAATGCGTTAACTATTGTAGTTTAATAATTTTGTATAACTAGCATCCTTACTATGCATTTACTTAAGCTATTGCAAATATTTTGATGCATAATTCTATAGCTATACAATTTTGATTGAAATACTAGAAAATCTTATTTGCTTGGTCTTGTTACGTTGATTGACTTCTTTTTAATCGATCACACGTTGCGTTTTCTTGTTACGTACGCTTACTTTCACTACGCCACTATAAGTGATTCACGTTTCTTATTGAATGAATACGAGTAGTTTCTTGGTTATTTACAACTAGTTTCCTTTTCTTGATGGTCAATAAAGGATTCCATTAAGTGACAATTGTCACTTGGACAGATTAAGGGGATTTTGTAGGCAAGAGTGTTCGAAGTTGGTTGTGTTGTGTTGTTGATGAGTTTTGGGTGCTTGTTGAATGATTTAAAGAGTCATTCATGTGTTTATGTGTCTGATTTGGTTTTGATTCAAACAATAGATTTAATTTCCTATTTTTGATTAATAAGTATGATTTTAATGATTATTATAATCAGACTTGGTTAGATTTGTTTAGGAATGTGTTTAGATGGTTTGATAATCAAAACTTCATATCATTGGAGGTTGTCACGGAATTAAAAAAAGCTATCAATGCGTTAACTATTATAGTTTAATAATTTTGTATAACTAGCTACCTTACAATGCATTTACAATTTTGATTGAAATACTAGAAAATCTTATTTGCTTGGTCTTGTTACGTTGATTGACTTCTTTTAATCGATCACACGATGCGTTTTCTTGTTACGCACGCTTACTTTCACTACACCACTATAAGTGATTCACGTTTCTTATTGAATGAATACGAGTAGTTTCTTGGTCATTTATAACTAGGTTCCTTTTCTTGATGGTCAATAAAGGATTCCATTGAGTGACAATTGTCACTTGGACAGATTAAGTGGATTTTGTAGGCAAGAGTGTTGGAAGTTGGTTGTGTTGTGTTGTTGATGAGTTTAGGGTGCTTGTTGAATGATTTAAAGAGTCATTCATGTGTTTATGTGTCTGATTTGGTTTCGATTCAAACAATAGATTCAATCTTCTATTTTTGATTAATAAGTATGCTTTTAATGATTATAATAATCAGACTTGATTAGATTCGTTTAGGAGTGTGTTTTGATGGTTTGATAATCAAAACTTCATATCATTGGAGGTTGTCACGGAATGAAAAAAAGCCATCAATGCGTTAACTATTGTAGTTTAATAATTTTGTATAACTAGCATCCTTACTATGCATTTACTTAAGCTATTGCAAATATTTTGATGCATAATTCTATAGCTATACAATTTTGATTGAAATACTAGAAAATCTTATTTGCTTGGTCTTGTTACGTTGATTGACTTCTTTTTAATCGATCACATGTTGCGTTTTATTGTTACGTACGCTTACTTTCATTACGCCACTATAAGTGATTCACGTTTCTTATTGAATGAATACGAGTAGTTTCTTGGTCATTTACAACTAGTTTCCTTTTCTTGATGGTCAATAAAGGATTCCATTGAGTGACAATTGTCACTTGGACAGATTAAGTGGATTTTGTAGGTAAAAGTGTTCGAAGTTGGTTGTGTTGTGTTGTTGATGAGTTTTGGGTGCTTGTTGAATGATTTAAAGAGTCATTCATGTGTTTTTGTGTTTGATTTTGGTTTTGATTCAAACAACAGATTCAATTTCCTATTTTTGGTTAATAAGTATGATTTTAATGATTATTATAATCAGACTTGATTAGATTCGTTTAGGAGTGTGTTTAGATAGTTTGATAATCAAAACTTCATATCATTGGAGGTTGTCACGGAATGAAAAAAAGCTATCAATGCGTTAACTATTGTAGTTTAATAATTTTGTATAACTAGCATCCTTACTATGCATTTACTTAAGCCATTGCAAATATTTTGATGCATAATTCTATAGCTATACAATTTTGACTGAAATACTAGAAAATCTTATTTGCTTGGTCTTGTTACGTTGATTGACTTCTTTTTAATCGATCACGTGTTGTGTTTTCTTGTTACGTACGCTTACTTTCACTACGCCACTATAAGTGATTCACGTTTCTTATTGAATGAATACGAGTAGTTTCTTGGTTATTTACCACTAGTTTCCTTTTCTTGACGGTCAATAAAGGATTCCATTAAGTGACAATTGTCACTTGGACAGATTAAGGGGATTTTGTAGGCAAGAGTGTTCGAAGTTGGTTGTGTTGTGTTGTTGATGAGTTTTGGGTGCTTGTTGAATGATTTAAAGAGTCATTCATGTGTTTCTGTGTCTGATTTAGTTTTGATTCAAACAATAGATTTAATTTCCTATTTTTGATTAATAAGTATGATTTTAATGATTATTATAATCAGACTTGATTAGATTCGTTTAGGAGTGTGTTTAGATGGTTTGATAATCAAAACTTCATATCATTGGAGGTGTCACGGAATGAAAAAAAGCTATCAATGCGTTAACTATTGTAGTTTAATAATTTTGTATAACCAGCATTCTTACTATGCATTTACTTAAGCTTTTGCAAATATTTTGATGCATAGTTCTATAGCTATATAATTTTGATTGAAATACAAGAAAATCTTATTTGGTTGGTCTTGTTATGTTGATTGACTTCTTTTTAATCGATCACACGTTGCGTTTTATTGTTACGTACGCTTACTTTCATTACGCCACTATAAGTGATTCACGTTTCTTATTGAATGAATACGAGTAGTTTCTTGGTCATTTACAACTCGTTTCCTTTTCTTGATGGTCAATAAAGGATTCCATTGAGTGACAATTGTCACTTGGACAGATTAAGTGGATTTTGTAGGCAAGAGTGTTCGAAGTTGGTTGTGTTGTGCTGTTGATGAGTTTTGGGTGCTTGTTGAATGATTTAAAGAGTCATTCATGTGTTTTTGTGTTTGATTTTGGTTTTGATTCAAACAATAGATTCAATTTCCTATTTTTGATTAATAAGTATGATTTTAATGATTATTATGATCAGACTTGATTAGATTCGTTTAGGAGTGTGTTTAGATGGTTTGATAATCAAAACTTCATATCATTGGAGGTTGTCACGGAATGAAAAAAAGCTATCAATGCGTTAACTATTGTAGTTTAATAATTTTGTCTAACTAGCATCCTTACTATGCATTTACTTAAGCTATTGCAAATATTTTGATGCATAATTCTATAGCTATACAATTTTGATTGAAATACTAGAAAATCTTATTTGCTTGGTCTTGTTACGTTGATTGACTTCTTTTTAATCGATCACACGTTGCGTTTTCTTGTTACGTATGCTTACTTTCACTACGCCACTATAAGTGATTCACGTTTCTTATTGAATGAATACGAGTAGTTTCTTGGTCATTTACAACTAGTTTCCTTTTCTTGATGGTCAAGTATAAAATCATGGAATTAATGAAATTTCAGTAACTTAGTGACCTCAAGGTGTTAATTTGGTAAAAGTTTGAAGAAAAATTAACTTAGAATGTTCGGTTTCGGGTAAAAATGAGTTTACAAACGAATTCTTACAAACCAAAGCCTTTGGCTATAATGACTCAAAAATCCCATTTAAAATAGATTAAAAAGTTTATTAGAAGTGTTTAAAAAGAAATACATAAGTCTTTTGGGTTAAAAACAACAATATTCAAAACTAGAGGATAAATTGTCGGTTTAACCGTAACCGGTAACTAGATATAGGTATTTTAAATTCTCCACATTAAAATACTGAAATTTTGGGTTAAAATAGGTCATTTTAAATATGTAAAACTTCTGGAAATTATTAAGAGCCATAATGGATCATGAAATGATAGAAATCAAACTTTAGGGTAAAAACTGTAAATTATGAAACTTGAAGGACTAAAGTGTAATTCTGTAATTTCACCATAAAATGATCAATATATGACTAAAAATTACTTGTTAAACTTATCATCACCTTATCAAACTGATTTAAATCATAAAACATGTCATTTACATAAAGAAAGACAACTTTCCTAAAAAGGAAACTTTTTAAACGCAATTGTTAAAGAACCAAAGTTAATTGAACTTTTAACCATAAATTAAGCTAGTTACTCTTATAATGACCATAGATCATTTAGCTTATTACTTGAATCATGATGATAGGGTGCTAGGAATTGAATCTATCTTTGCTCAAGGAATCGTTGACTTAACCCTAAGGTGAGTTCTAGTGTTCCCTTTTCACTACTGTTTTGGGATGGAACATGCTATGCTTACTTTGAAATCATTTATGTACTATGATACTTGTTTGTTGTGGTTAATTTTGAACCTGCTCCTAATTGTATCACAATCATTAATTCTTGTGTGAACCGCTTGTTCTATATGGGTAGATCTACTTGGGGAATCCCCCACACACAGTGCCTTCCCTCATGAATGGGAAGGGTACCACACTGAGATCCTGCGGGGTCGTTTGTGTCATGTGACAGGTATTATAAGATACTAAGGTGGACCATCCAGCAGGTATGGTTCACTGTTTGAGGCTCAGTTATCCCTATGGGTTAACCGGTATTAACACAACTTTAGAAGAGGCTAGCCGGGACTGAGTGCAGGGTTGATTGTGACCCCACAACAGTGATATTTATGATTTCAAAATTTACTTATGGATTTGTTTTTAAACTTTAAGCACTTGAATTCACCAACTTTTTAGTTGACACAAAAATCTTTTGAGCATGTTTCAAGTAATCCTTGATGAGAGCTTGGAATAGTTGGAGAACCTCTTTGGATGACCTAGTTCCGTGACCACCACATGGCATTAATTAGTTTGAATCTATCATTAGACAATTTGTTGGATGTTTGTTGAACTTATGAATTTACTTTAATTTGGATTAAGTCTGTTATGACCCAGCTTTTGACCGTTGTATTTGGGTTGTTAAAACTTTTATTGTAATGCCATGTGATTTCTTTCCTTGTGTGCTCTTTTGATGGTTAGTTTCCGCTGCCATATATGTTGCCAGTCTGTGACGTCCCACCCTACTTGGGCCCGGGGTGTGAAAGATTGGTATCAGAGCCACAGGTTGTAGAGAAATTGGGAATACCTTAGTAGACCCTAGGCTACAACCTTGATTCCTTAGGACTGTCCTTGTTTGGAATGTGTCGGAGTATGCGGGTTGGGTAAATTGATGATTACACTTGATCAACGTAATCATGAATTTACCGAACGCGTGAGTTCTGGCATGGACCCCTAGGTGATGTTAAACTCTGTATTTGGGTTAATGATTCAAGAAAATTTCTTTTGTGTGGCCAAAAATTTTAAAAGTGACTTTCATGCCTGTTATATCGAGATACTACTGATTTCTGATGCTACTAATTACTGATACTACTGATTATTGATGCTACTGCCATCACTGCTATAGATACTATTATTATTACTATTATTATTATCATGAGCTATGAGAAACCAATTTACTCATGAAAATCTTACAGGATTTGTAGGCTATGGCTGATAAAGGAAAGGCGCCCGCATACCCTGTTGATGAGACTGCCCATGTGGGAAGTGTTAAGAAGTCAACGCCTCAGACTGAATACGAAGAGTACCTGCGAAGGTGTGGACACCCTGGATGGATTTCCGTGACCTCGGAAGACTCTGAGCCCTCGGAAGACTCTGTATCATCATCTCCGGTCAGAAGCAGAACGCGATCCCACTCTCCTCATGTTACCGCGCCTACCCTCTCTCCCATCCCGCCTATTAGGAGTAGTGGTGCTCGTGTCGTCACCCGTCCCCGAAAGAGTGCAGGGACATCTGTTTCTTTCAGGATGCCGCCCCCTCCTGCAGTGGCTCCAGCTCCAGCACCTCCAGTGATTGACCCGCCTAGACGCCACACACACGACGAGTATTGGATGCCGCCAAGGCGAAGCATGTTTGACGGCCCGAGTGTCCTCGCCAGAGATCCCTACACCCAGTCTAGCCGTCGGGCTAGTGACTTTGGTCCTTCCGACCCTACTCTTGGAGAGATACTCCGGACTATTCAGCGTCACGAGGTGACCTTGCAGCATGCTACTCGGACCTCCCAGTCTGCACAGTTCCAAGCCATGATGGCGTCTCATAGTGTTCAGCGCATGGAACAGGAGCAGAAGAAGAAAACTTCAGGTTGGTTTGGATGGCTGAAGAAGAAATGGCAATGATGACGTGAGAAGCATTGGAGTGTGTGCAAGAAACTATTGATCTGTTTGAGAGACTATTTATCTATTTCAGACACTACTATTATTATTATAGGGGTGATGGCACCTTCCAATTTGTGAACCTATGATGTTTTAACTATTATGTTTGATTGTGGTTGCATTTATCTATTTATGGACTTTTGCTTATGATGCTAACTTTTGCAGAATGATTTTGAATGAAATTATGCGATGTTATGTGACATGAGTTAAATTATGTTGTCTTGTGATATAATCTATCCCATTAATTGAATGAAGCATCCTTGAATGTCATGAAATGTGGTACAAAACCTTTATGTCCTGGGTTTAGTGGCTAGTAGGAGTATAATCGGTTGTTATGAGATACTTGAAACCAATTTATGAGATGCTAAACAGATTTGTCTATGATGACACCAGAATGCCACCGAGACGAGGAGTTCGTATGGGAAGAAGAGGAGCAACTAGTGGAAGAAATGAAAAAGCTAGGAACCAGAATGAAAACCAAGCACCTACGCAACCAGAAGCTCCATGTGGAGAGAATGTCAACTTGGAAAACGAGGAAAGGATTGCCAACTTGGTGGCGCAACAAATTGCAAATGCCATTCCAACCATCATTGCCCAGATCAACGCTGATCGGGGTAATGCAACCGGGAACGGTGAACCCGGGAATGACGAAGCAAACAATGATGACACCGAGGAGATAAGGAATGGGTGTTCTTACAAAACCTTTATGGCGTGCAAACCAAAGGACTTCTATGGCACTGAGGGTGCGATTGAGACCTACCGATGGCTGGATGAGATGGAAGCCATGCTGGACATCAGTGAGTGCAAACTCGAGCACATGGTAAGGTTTGCTTCTCAATCACTTAAGGGATCAGCACTAGAGTGGTGGAGAACTATTGTTCAACCTCGTGGAAGGAATGCTGTTGGAAGGATGAACTGGTCCGAATTCAGGGAGCTAATGACCAACAAATATTGTCCAATCAATCAGCTTGAGAAGCTAGAATCTGAATTTCTGAGCTTGGAAATGAAAGGCCCGAACTACACGGAATACATCAACCGTTTTCTGGCTTTGTCCCTACTAGTGCCACATCTAGTGACACCGGAAGCCAAAGGTGTAGCCCGTTTCATCTGGGGATTACATCCCAGGGTTAGAGGCATGGTTCGATCTTCCAGGCCCACGACCCTACAAGCTGCAGTTGATTTCACAAGTAGCTTGACTGATGACTTGATTAGAGCTGGATGGACAGAGCATGTGAAGGTAGAAGACAAAAAGAAGGTAATGGGTGAGAAAAGGAAGTGGTTTGATGTTAAAAAGACAATGGGTAGCAGTGGTAGTTCAAGCAAGAGAACCGGTGAAGGAGCAAGGCGTGATGATCATGGTGGAAGGGCTCGAAAACTGTACTTAGGCACAAGCCCCTTTTGCAACAAGTGCAAACTACACCACCAAGGAGATTGCAACCCAATGCCTTGTTTCAGGTGTAAAAGAACTGGTCATTTGATTAAAGATTGTACATATGAACCGGGTAAGCAATGCTATGAATGTGGAGATCCAGGACATATGAGGAACAAGTGCCCTAAATTAGCAAGGGACAAGGATGCCAAACCCAACAAACCTAAGGGAAGAGCGTTCGTGATGGATCCGAACGGTGCTCGTAAGGAACCCGATGTGGTCAATGGTACGTTTCTCATTAACCACCATCCTGCTACTGTTCTATTTGATACTGGAGCGACAGGTAGCTTTGTTTCTACTACCTTTAGGCCCTTGATTGATTTGAAAGCTTGCACCTTAACCGATGCCTATACTGTAGAGTTAGCTGACGGTAATATAATAGAAACCAATGAAATCATCAAAGGTTGCTCAATGGAACTAGAGGGTAATTTATTTAAGATAGACCTGATGCCTATAACGCTAGGAGGTTTTGATGTAGTTGTCGGGATGGATTGGTTAGCCACAAATAGGGCTGAAATCGTGTGTGATGAACATTTACTTAAAATACCTTTAAGCGATGGGAAAACGTTAGTTGTTCATGGTGAAAGAAGTAACGCGCTATATCCTATGATATCCCACCTAAAGGCTACCAAGAGTCTCATGAAAGGATGCTTAGCTTTCATAGTCTATGTGATGAAGGCAAAAGAGGAAAAGAAAATCGAGGACATACCGGTGGTTTCTGAATATCCGGAAGTTTTTCCCGAAGATCTACCGGGACTCCCTACAACCCGACAAGTTGAGTTCCAAATAGATCTATTGCCTGGAGCTGCACCAGTAGCTAAGGCACCATACCGACTCGCCCCGCCCGAGATGAAAGAGCTAATGATACAAATCCAAGAGCTACTTGACAAGGGATTTATACGACCAAGTGTTTCTCCATGGGGTGCCCCGGTGCTATTCGTGAAGAAGAAGGATGGAACCCTACGTATGTGTATTGATTACAGGGAATTAAACAAGCTGACAATAAAGAATCGTTATCCTCTTCCGAGAATTGATGATCTATTCGATCAACTACAAGGAGCTAGCTATTTTTCCAAAATAGATTTAAGATCGGGATACCATCAACTGAAGATAAGAGAAGAAGACATACCCAAAACAGCCTTTAGAACTAGATATGGACACTATGAGTACCTGGTCATGCCCTTTGGACTGACTAATACACCAGCGGCATTTATGGATCTCATGAACCGAGTATGTCGCCCATATCTAGACAAGTTTGTGATTGTGTTCATTGATGATATCTTAATCTACTCCTGTAGTAAAGAAGAGCATGAGAAGCATCTTAGACTGATTCTTGAGTTGCTCAAGAATGAGCAACTATATGCCAAATTCTCCAAATGCGAATTTTGGATGTGTGAAATCCAATTTCTAGGGCATGTAGTGAATAAAGATGGGATTCAAGTGGACCCCTCAAAAATAGAGGCTATCAAGAATTGGAAGATTCCTGAAACTCCTACCGAGATAAGACAATTTCTTGGTTTAGCTGGATACTACAGGAGGTTCATCAAAGACTTCTCGCGAATATTGCAGCCGTTAACTGCTTTGACTAAGAAGAATACAGCCTTTGTATGGGAACAAGAACAGAACAAAGCATTTGAAACACTCAAGGAGAAACTGTGTAGTGCACCTATCCTCGCCCTACCAGAAGGAGTTGAGGATTTCGTAGTCTATTGTGACGCCTCGCGTCAGGGACTAGGATGCGTGCTGATGCAACGAGATAAGGTGATTGCTTATGCATCCAGACTGTTGAATGAGCATGAAAAGAACTACACGACTCATGATCTGGAATTGGGTGCCGTGGTGTTTGCACTCAAAATGTGGAGGCACTATCTCTATGGCACCAAGTGCATTATCTATACTGATCATAGAAGCTTGCAGCACATTCTTGATCAGAAGATGTTAAACATGCGTCAGAGAAGATGGGTTGAGCTATTGAATGATTATGAATGTGAAATCCGCTACCACCCTGGCAAGGCAAATGTAGTGGCAGATGCCTTGAGTAGAAAGGAAAGGGAAAAACCCCTTCGCGTCCGTGCCTTAAGGATGAGTGTGTATACCAGCCTTATTGCTAGGCTAAAGGAAACTCAAGGTGAGGCACTGAAGGAGGATAACCTAGCTGAGGAGATGCTAACAGGAATGGAAAAGCGTTTAGAGTTGAGCAACGATGGTTTATACAAGTGTGAAGGAAGAACGTGGGTACCAAAGTATGGAGGGATTAGAGAGACAATCCTACATGAAGCTCACAAATCTAGATACTCGATTCACCCAGGAAGTGATAAAATGTACCAAGACTTAAAGGCACTTTTCTGGTGGCCTGGAATCAAGAAATCAATCGCCACCTATGTTGGGAAGTGTCTGACGTGCGCAATGGTAAAAGCTGAAAATCAAAAGCCGTCAGGAACTTTGCAACAATCCGAAATTCCAGAGTGGAAATGGGATAACATTACCATGGATTTCGTTATGAAGTTACCAAGAACCTTCAGAGGACATGATGCCATTTGGGTAATAGTGGATAGGCTTACCAAATCAGCCCGTTTCTTGCCAATTCGAGAGGACTACGACTTGCCAAAGCTAGCCCAACTTTACATCGACGAAATAGTGACCAGACATGGAGTGCCACTATCGATTATCTCAGACCGTGATAGTCGCTTCACTTCTCATTTTTGGAGAACACTCCAACAGACTTTAGGGACCCCGTCTGGATTTAAGCACTGCATACCACCCTCAAACCGACGGACAAAGTGAAAGAACCACTCAAACTTTGGAAGATATGTTAAGAGCTTGCGTGATTGACTTCGGTGGGAACTGGGACAACCATCTTCCTCTAGTAGAGTTTTCCTACAATAATAGTTACCACGCAAGTATAAAAGCAGCCCCGTATGAAGCCCTATATGGTAGGAAATGTCGATCGTCGTTAAGTTGGAATGAGGTTGGTGACAGCCAAGTGATGGGACCCGACATCATGATGGAGACCACAGACAAAATATTTAAAATCAAAGAGCGTCTAAGAGCAGCCCGAGATCGTCAGAAGAAATACGCTGACAGAAGGCGAAAACCATTGGAATTCCAGGCCGGTGATAGAGTGATGCTAAAAGTCGCACCCTGGAAGGGAGCCGTAAGATTTGGTAAGAAAGGCAAGCTAAGCCCAAGATACATTGGACCATTTGAAATACTTGCTAGAATTGGCCCAGTGGCTTATCAATTAAAACTACCTCAAGAGTTAAGCTACATACATGACACATTCCATGTGTCTAACTTGAAGAAGTGTTTGGTAGACAAAGCCCTGGAATTGCCTTTGAAGGAAGCTAGAATTAATAACAAGCTGAATTTTGTTGAAGAACCTGTTGAGATCACTGACCGATTGGTCAAGAAACTCAGACGAAGTCGTATACCCAAGGTCAAAGTAAGATGGAATTCTAGGCGAGGGCCTGAATTCACTTGGGAACGAGAAGATGAAATGAGAAAAGATTTTCCGCACCTCTTCAAACCCACCCGTTCTAGATCTAATCGAGGCTAAAATTTCGGGACGAAATTTCCTAAACGATGGGAGAATGTAACAACCAGCTCCTAGGTCCAACCCTAACCCTAAATTTTATTTAACATTATTTCATTCATAGTATTATTATTATTATCATCTTTACATGATTATTTGATTACATGCTTGATTGCCTTAGATGATACCTTTATGCCTTGCCTTAGTCTAGAAATTTATAGATAATCCTTGAAAAGTATTAATTAGATGATGAAATTTAATTTCAAGGTAAAATAAATCAATGGTAATAACAATAAATCAAATTTCAATGTTGAATTATATATATGAATTCTTACACTTAAAAACCTAAAAACAAGAAACTACTACCAAATAACACTACCTACTAAAATTATACTACACTTAATCTACTTTAATTAATAAAATACCAACAAAATTCAAAATTAAAACCCCCAACCACCTAATTTCGGCCGCCCCCTTTCCCTCCACTCACCTCACTCCCTTGAAATCTTCAAATCCACCTACACACTCCACCTCTTCTCTTCCCCATACATGCAAACCCACTCCCAACCTCACTCTCTCTCCCTCATTCACGAATTCAGCTCTTCCTCCTCCATTTCTCTACATTTTCCCCATCTTCTTAGCAAGATTTTCGAAGAACAACACCAACCAAGCATCGACCAAGTGCGAAACAAGCTAGAAAGTTGACTTTGGAGAGTTTTCAAGCAAGGTTCTTGCAAGAACAGGAGGTTACAGCTTGAGCTCGAGATTCAACAGCCTTTTCACTCTTAAAATCACCCCAAAATCGTGGAACATCTGAAGTGTAAGCACCAATATACTCGAATGAGGCTATTTCTTGAGTTTTACACCTTTATTCTATAAAAAATCTTACTTTCTTTGTTCTAACAGAAACTTGCTGCTATAACCTTGTTTTTGAGGAGCTTTTAACTTCATTAAAGGTATATCTCATGATAGATTAGTGAATCTTTGGTTGGTGCACAAGTTTTCACCTTGAAAACCCTCTTTTTCATGGGTTTAGCACCCAAAAAGCCACCTGTTTTGAAAAGCCTTTCAACCCATATTAAAAACCTGCTCTAAAACAGTTTATGAACTCCTTATGAAGTTGGTCTAAAAGTTACATAATGGTTTGGTGATGATTATGCTTGAAACATATCGATTACACAAGTGTAAAAGGTGATTAACACCCTCTAAAAGCATCAATGGTGACTTGTATGTATAAATCCATGAGTTGAAGTTTTGTTCCAGTATTTTGATGATATTACACCTGTAAAATTCGTGACTTGGGGTAAACATTATGAAAAGCATGGTAAAATGGTCTAAATGAGGTAAATCTAGGACCCGAAAAGTGGTAAAATTGGAAGTTATGGGTTAAACTTAACAAATATAAAATTTTATAATTTCCAGGCCCTAAAATATATATTTTAGTGTTAAAAACCGAATTTGGTGATTTATTGGGTTAAGTTGTAATTTTTATGAATTTAATTAGCAAAATGGACCTAAACCGGGAGATTTTGGAGAAAAAATCTAAAAATTGTGTAACAAGTATAAAATCATGGAATTAATGAAATTTCAGTAACTTAGTGACCTCAAGGTGGTAATTTGGTAAAAGTTTGAAGAAAAATTAACTTAGAATGTTCGGTTTCGGGTAAAAATGAGTTTACAAACGAATTCTTACAAACCAAAGCCTTTGGCTATAATGACTCAAAAATCCCATTTAAAATAGATTAAAAAGTTTATTAGAAGTGTTTAAAAAGAAATACATAAGTCTTTTGGGTTAAAAACAACAATATTCAAAACTAGAGGATAAATTGTCGGTTTAACCGTAACCGGTAACTAGATATAGGTATTTTAAATTCTCCAAATTAAAATACTGAAATTTTGGGTTAAAATAGGTCATTTTAAATATGTAAAACTTCTGGAAATTATTAAGAGCCATAATGGATCATGAAATGATAGAAATCAAACTTTAGGGTAAAAACTGTAAATTATGAAACTTGAAGGACTAAAGTGTAATTCTATAATTTCACCATAAAATGATCAATATATGACTAAAAATTACTTGTTAAACTTATCATCACCTTATCAAACTGATTTAAATCATAAAACATGTCATTTACATAAAGAAAGACAACTTTCCTAAAAAGAAAACTTTTTAAACGCAATTGTTAAAGAACCAAAGTTAATTGAACTTTTAACCATAAATTAAGCTAGTTACTCTTATAATGACCATAGATCATTTAGCTTATTACTTGAATCATGATGATAGGGTGCTAGGAATTGAATCTATCTTTGCTCAAGGAATCGTTGACTTAACCCTAAGGTGAGTTCTAGTGTTCCCTTTTCACTACTGTTTTGGGATGGAACATGCTATGCTTACTTTGAAATCATTTATGTACTATGATACTTGTATGTTGTGGTTAATTTTGAACCTGCTCCTAATTGTATCACAATCATTAATTCTTGTGTGAACCGCTTGTTCTATATGGGTAGATCTACTTGGGGAATCCCCCACACACAGTGCCTTCCCTCATGAATGGGAAGGGTACCACACTGAGATCCTGCGGGGTCGTTTGTGTCATGTGACAGGTATTAAAAGATACTAAGGTGGACCATCCAGCAGGTATGGTTCACTGTTTGAGGCTCAGTTATCCCTATGGGTTAACCGGTATTAACACAACTTTAGAAGAGGCTAGCCGGGACTGAGTGCAGGGTTGATTGTGACCCCACAACAGTGATATTTATGATTTCAAAATTTACTTATGGATTTGTTTTTAAACTTTAAGCACTTGAATTCACCAACTTTTTAGTTGACACAAAAATCTTTTGAGCATGTTTCAGGTAATCCTTGATGAGAGCTTGGAATAGTTGGAGAACCTCTTTGGATGACCTAGTTCCGTGACCACCACATGGCATTAATTAGTTTGAATCTATCATTAGACAATTTGTTGGATGTTTGTTGAACTTTTGAATTTACTTTAATTTGGATTAAGTCTGTTATGACCCGGCTTTTGACCGTTGTATTTGGGTTGTTAAAACTTTTATTGTAATGCCATGTGATTTCTTTCCTTGTGTGCTCTTTTGATGGTTAGTTTCCGCTGCCATATATGTTGCCAGTCTGTGACGTCCCACCCTACTTGGGCCCGGGGTGTGACACTTATTGAATGAATACGAGTAGTTTCTTGGTCATTTATAACTAGTTTCCTTTTCTTGATGGTCAATAAAGGATTCCATTGAGTGACAATTGTCACTTGGACAGATTAAGTGGATTTTGCAGGCAAGAGTGTTCGAAGTTGGTTGTGTTGTGTTGTTGATGAGTTTTGGGTGCTTGTTGAATGATTTAAAGAGTCATTCATGTGTTTTTGTGTTTGATTTTGGTTTTGATTCAAACAATAGATTCAATTTCCTATTTTTGATTAATAAGTATGATTTTAATGATTATTATAATCAGACTTGATTAGATTCGTTTAAGAGTGTGTTTAGATGGTTTGATAATCAAAACTTCA
Source organism: Flaveria robusta (assembly GCA_025506415.1). Lineage (NCBI taxonomy): Eukaryota > Viridiplantae > Streptophyta > Magnoliopsida > Asterales > Asteraceae > Flaveria > Flaveria robusta. The sequence continues at coordinate 34,864 of JACCIZ010000418.1, read as the reverse complement.
TATCATTGGAGGTTGTCACAGAATGAAAAAAAGCTATCAATGCGTTAACTATTGTAGTTTAATAATTTTGTATAACTAGCATCCTTACTATGCATTTACTTAAGCTATTGCAAATATTTTGATGCATAATTCTATAGCTATACAATTTTGACTGAAATACTAGAAAATCTTATTTGCTTGGTCTTGTTACGTTTATTGACTTCTTTTTAATCGATCACATGTTGCGTTTTCTTGTTACGTACGCTTACTTTCACTACGCCACTATAAGTGATTCACGTTTCTTATTGAATGAATACGAGTAGTTTCTTGGTTATTTACAACTAGTTTCCTTTTCTTGATGGTCAATAAAGGATTCCATTAAGTGACAATTGTCACTTGGACAGATTAAGGGGATTTTGTAGGCAAGAGTGTTCGAAGTTGGTTGTGTTGTGTTGTTGATGAGTTTTGGGTGCTTGTTGAATGATTTAAAGAGTCATTCATGCGTTTATGTGTCTGATTTGGTTTTGATTAAAACAATAGATTTAATTTCCTATTTTTAATTAATAAGTATGATTTTAATGATTATTATAATCAGACTTGATTAGATTCGTTTAGGAGTGTGTTTAGATGGTTTGATAATCAAAACTTCATATCATTGGAGGTGTCACGGAATGAAAAAAAGCTATCAATGCGTTAACTATTGTAGTTTAATAATTTTGTATAACCAGCATTCTTACTATGCATTTACTTAAGCTTTTGCAAATATTTTGATGCATAGTTCTATAGATATATAATTTTGATTGAAATGCAAGAAAATCTTATTTGGTTGGTCTTGTTACGTTGATTGACTTCTTTCAAATCGATCACACGTTACGTTTTATTGTTACGTACGCTTACTTTCACTACGCCACTATAAGTGATTCACGTTTCTTATTGAATGAATACGAGTAGTTTCTTGGTCATTTACAACTCGTTTCCTTTTCTTGATGGTTAATAAAGGATTCAATTGAGTGACAATTGTCACTTGGACAGATTAAGTGGATTTTGTAGGCAAGAGTGTTCGAAGTTGGTTGTGTTGTGCTGTTGATGAGTTTTGGGTGCTTGTTGAATGATTTAAAGAGTCATTCATGTGTTTTTGTGTTTGATTTGGTTTTGATTCTAACAATAGATTCAATTTCTTATTTTTGATTAATAAGTATGATTTTATTGATTATTATGATCAGACTTGATTAGATTCGTTTAGGAGTGTGTTTAGATGGTTTGATAATCAAAACTTCATATCATTGGAGGTTGTCACGGAATGAAAAAAAGCTATCAATGCGTTAACTATTGTAGTTTAATAATTTTGCATAACTAGCATCCTTACTATGCATTTACTTAAGCTATTGCAAATATTTTGATGCATAATTCTATAGCTATACAATTTTGATTGAAATACAAGAAAATCTTATTTGCTTGGTCTTGTTACGTTGATTGACTTCTTTTTAATCGATCACACGCTGCGTTTTCTTGTTACGTACGCTTACTTTCACTACGCCACTATAAGTGATTCACGTTTCTTATTGAATGAATACGAGTAGTTTCTTGGTTATTTACAACTAGTTTCCTTTTCTTGATGGTCAATAAAGGATTCCATTAAGTGACAATTGTCACTTGGACAGATTAAGGGGATTTTGTAGGTAAGAGTGTTCGAAGTTGGTTGTGTTGTGTTGTTGATGAGTTTTGGGTGCTTGTTGAATGATTTAAAGAGTCATTCATGTGTTTATGTGTCTGATTTGGTTTTAATTCAAACAATAGATTTAATTTCCTATTTTTGATTAATAAGTATGATTTTAATGATTATTATAATCAGACTTGATTAGATTCGTTTAGGAGTGTGTTTAGATGGTTTGATAATCAAAACTTCATATCATTGGAGGTTGTCACGGAATTAAAAAAAAACTATCAATGCGTTAACTATTGTAGTTTAATAATTTTGTATAACTAGCTACCTTACAATGCATTTACAATTTTGATTGAAATGCTAGAAAATCTTATTTGCTTGGTCTTGTTACGTTGATTGACTTCTTTTAATCGATCACACGATGTGTTTTCTTGTTACGCACGCTTACTTTCACTACACCACTATAAGTGATTCACGTTTCTTATTGAATGAATACGAGTAGTTTCTTGGTCATTTATAACTAGGTACCTTTTCTTGACGGTCAATAAAGGATTTCATTGAGTGACAATTGTCACTTGGATAGATTAAGTGGATTTTGTAGGCAAGAGTGTTCGAAGTTGGTTGTGTTGTGTTGTTGATGAGTTTTGGGTGCTTGTTGAATGATTTAAAGAGTCATTCATGTGTTTATGTGTCTGATTTGGTTTTGATTCAAACAATAGATTCAATCTCCTATTTTTGATTAATAAGTATGATTTTAATGATTATTATAATCAGACTTGATTAGATTCGTTTAGGACTGTGTTTTGATGGTTTGATAATCAAAACTTCATATCATTGGAGGTTGTCACGGAATGAAAAAAAGTCATCAATGCGTTAACTATTGTAGTTTAATAATTTTGTATAACTAGCATCCTTACTATGCATTTACTTAAGCTATTGCAAATATTTTGATGCATAATTCTATAGCTATACAATTTTGATTGAAATACTAGAAAATCTTATTTGCTTGGTCTTGTTACGTTGATTGAATTCTTTTTAATCGATCACACGTTGCGTTTTATTGTTACATACGCTTACTTTCACTACGCCACTATAAGTGATTCACGTTTCTTTTTGAATGAATACGAGTAGTTTCTTGGTCATTTACAACTAGTTTCCTTTTCTTGATGGTCAATAAAGGATTCCATTGAGTGACAATTGTCACTTGGACAGATTAAGTGGATTTTGTATGCAAGAGTGTTCGAAGTTGGTTGTGTTGTGTTGTTGATGAGTTTTGGGTGCTTGTTGAATGATTTAAAGAGTCATTCATGTGTTTATGTGTCTGATTTTGTTTTGATTCAAACAATAGATTTAATTTCCTATTTTTGATTAATAAGTATGATTTTAAGGATTATTATCAAACAATAGATTTAATTTCCTATTTTTGATTAATAAGTATGATTTTAAGGATTATTATAATCAGACTTGATTAGATTCGTTTAGGAGTGTGTTTAGATGATTTGATAATCAAAACTTCATATTATTGGAGGTGTCACGGAATGAAAAAAAGCTATCAATACGTTAACTATTGTAGTTTAATAATTTTGTATAACCAGCATTCTTACTATGCATTTACTTAAGCTTTTGCAAATATTTTGATGCATAGTTCTATAGCTATATAATTTTGATTGAAATACTAGAAAATCTTATTTGGTTGGTCTTGTTACGTTGATTGACTTCTTTTTAATCGATCACACGTTGCGTTTTATTGTTACGTACGCTTACTTTCACTACGCCACTATAAGTGATTCACGTTTCTTATTGAATGAATACGAGTAGTTTCTTGGTCATTTACAACTAGTTTCCTTTTCTTGATGGTCAATAAAGGATTCCATTGAGTGACAATTGTCACTTGGACAGATTAAGTGGATTTTGTAGGCAAGAATGTTCGAAGTTGCTTGTGTTGTGTTGTTGATGAGTTCTGGGTGCTTGTTGAATGATTTAAAGAGTCATTCATGTGTTTTTGTGTTTGATTTTGGTTTTGATTCAAACAATAGATTCAATTTCCTATTTTTGATTAATAAGTATGATTTTAATGATTATTACGATCAGACTTGATTAGATTCGTTTAGGAGTGTGTTTACATGGTTTAATAATCAAAACTTCATATCATTGGAGGTTGTCACGGTATGAAAAAAAGCTATCAATGCGTTAACTATTGTAGTTTAATAATTTTGTATAACTAGCATCCTTACTATGCATTTACTTAAGCTATTGCAAATATTTTGATGCATAATTCTATAGCTATACAATTTTAATTGAAATACTAGAAAATCTTATTTGCTTGGTCTTGTTACGTTGATTGACTTCTTTTTAATCGATCACACGTTGCGTTTTCTTGTTACGTACGCTTACTTTCACTACGCCACTATAAGTGATTCACGTATCTTATTGAATGAATACGAGTAGTTTCTTGGTTATTTACAACTAGTTTCCTTTTCTTGATGGTCAATAAAGGATTCCATTAAGTGACAATTGTCACTTGGACAGATTAAGGGGATTTTGTAGGCAAGAGTGTTCGAAGTTGGTTGTGTTGTGTTGTTGATGAGTTTTGAGGGCTTGTTGAATGATTTAAAGAGTCATTCATGTGTTTATGTGTCTGATTTGGTTTTGATTCAAACAATAGATTTAATTTCCTATTTTTGATTAATAAGTATGATTTTAATAATTATTATAATCAGACTTGATTAGATTCGTTTAGGAGTGTGTTTAGATGGTTTGATAATCAAAACTTCATATCATTGGAGGTTGTCACGGAATTAAAAAAAGCTATCAATGCGTTAACTATTGTAGTTTAATAATTTTGTATAACTAGCTACCTTACAATGCATTTACAATTTTGATTGAAATACTAGAAAATCTTATTTGCTTGGTCTTGTTACATTGATTGACTTCTTTTAATCGATCACACGATGCGTTTTCTTGTTACGTACGCTTACTTTCACTATGCCACTATAAGTGATTCACGTTTCTTATTGAATGAATACGAGTAGTTTCTTGGTCATTTACAACTAGGTTCCTTTTCTTGATGGTCAATAAAGGATTCCATTGAGTGACAGTTGTCACTTGGACAGATTAAGTGGATTTTGTAGGCAAGAGTGTTCGAAGTTGGTTGTGTTGTGTTGTTGATTAGTTTTGGGTGCTTGTTGAATGATTTAAAGAGTCATTCATGTGTTTTTGTGTTTGATTTTGGTTTTGATTCAAACAATAGATTCAATTTCCTATTTTTGATTAATAAGTATGATTTTAATGATTATTATAATCAGACTTGATTAGATTCGTTTAGGAGTGTGTTTAGATGGTTTGATAATCAAAACTTCATATCATTGGAGGTTGTCACGGAATGAAAAAAAGCTATCAATGCGTTAACTATTGTAGTTTAATAATTTTGTATAACTAGCATCCTTACTATGCATTTACTTAAGCTATTGCAAATATTTTGATGCATAATTCTATAGCTATACAATTTTGATTGAAATACTAGAAAATCTTATTTGCTTGGTCTTGTTACGTTGATTGACTTCTTTTAATCGATCACACATTGCGTTTTATTGTTACGTACGCTTACTTGCACTACGCCACTATAAGTGATTCACGTTTCTTATTGAATGAATACGAGTAGTTTCTTGGTTATTTACAACTAGTTTCCTTTTCTTGATGGTCAATAAAGGATTCCACTGAGTGATAATTGTCACTTGGACAGATTAAGGGGATTTTGTGGGCAAGAGCGTTCGAAGTTGGTTGTGTTGTGTTGTTGATAAGTTTCGGGTGCTTGTTGAATGATTTAAAGAGTCATTCATGTGTTTATGTGTTTGATTTTGGTTTTGATTCAAACAATAGATTCAATTTCCTATTTTTGATTAATAAGTATGATTTTAATAATTATTATAATCAGACTTGATTAGATTCGTTTAGGAGTGTGTTTAGATGGTTTGATAATCAAAACTTCATATCATTGGAGGTTGTCACGGAATGAAAAAAAGCTATCAATACGTTAACTATTGTACTTTAATAATTGTGTATAACTAGCATCCTTACTATGCATTTACATAAGCTATTACAAATATTTTGATGCATAATTCTATAGCTATACAATTTTGATTGAAATACTATAAAATCTTATTTGGTTGGTCTTGTTACGTTGATTGACTTCTTTTTAATCGATCACACGTTGCGTTTTCTTGTTACGTACGCTTACTTTCACTACGCCACTATAAGTGATTCACGTTTCTTATTGAATGAATACGAGTAGTTTCTTGGTCATTTACAACTAGGTTTCTTTTCTTGATGGTCAATAAAGGATTTCATTGAGTGACAGTTGTCACTTGGACAGATTAAGTGGATTTTGTAGGCAAGAGTGTTCGAACTTGGTTGTGTTGTGTTGTTGATGAGTTTTGGGTGCTTGTTGAATGATTTAAAGAGTCATTCATGTGTTTTTGTGTTTGATTTTGGTTTTGATTCAAACAATAGATTCAATTTCCTATTTTTGATTAATAAGTATGATTTTAATGATTATTATAATCAGACTTGATTAGATTCGTTTAGTAGTTTGTTTAGATGGTTTGATAATCAAAACTTCATATCATTGGAGGTTGTCACGGAATGAAAAAAAGCTATCAATGCGTTAACTATTGTAGTTTAATAATTTTGTATAACTAGCATCCTTACTATGCATTTACTTAAGCTATTGCAAATATTTGATGCATATTCTATAGCTATACAATTTTGATTGAAATACTAGAAAATCTTATTTGCTTGGTCTTGTTACGTTGATTGACTTCTTTTAATCGATCACACGTTGCGTTTTATTGTTACGTACGCTTACTTGCACTACGCCACTATAAGTGATTCACGTTTCTTATTGAATGAATACGAGTAGTTTCTTGGTTATTTACAACTAGTTTCCTTTTCTTGATGGTCAATAAAGGATTCCATTGAGTGACAATTGTCACTTGGACAGATTAAGGGGATTTTGTAGGCAAGAGTGTTCGAAGTTGGTTGTGTTGTGTTGTTGATAAGTTTCGGGTGCTTGTTGAATGATTTAAAGAGTCATTCATGTGTTTATGTGTTTGATTTTGGTTTTGATTCAAACAATAGATTCAATTTCCTATTTTTGATTAATAAGTTTGATTTTAATGATTATTATAATCAGACTTGATTAGTTTCGTTTAGGAGTGTGTGTAGATGGTTTGATAATCAAAATTTCATATCATTGGAGGTTGTCACGGAATGAAAAAAAGCTATCAATACGTTAACTATTGTAGTTTAATAATTTTGTATAACTAGCATCCTTACTATGCATTTACTTAAGCTATTGCAAATATTCTGATGCATAATTCTATAGCTATAAAATTTTGATTGAAATACTAGAAAATCTTATTTGCTTGGTCTTGTTACGTTGATTGACTTCTTTTTAATCGATCACACGTTGTGTTTTCTTGTTACGTACGCTTACTTTCACTACGCCACTATAAGTGATTCACGTTTCTTATTGAATGAATACGAGTAGTTTCTTGGTTATTTACAACTAGTTTCCTTTTCTTGATAGTCAATAAAGGATTCCATTGAGTGACAATTGTCAGTTGGACATATTAAGGGGATTTTGTAGGCAAGAGTGTTCGAAGTTGGTTGTGTTGTGTTGTTGATGAGTTTTGGGTGCTTGTTGAATGATTTAAAGAGTCATTCATGTGTTTATGTGTTTGATTTTGGTTTTGATTCAAACAATATATTCAATTTCCAATTTTTGATTAATAAGTATGATTTTAATGATATTATAATCAGACTTGATTAGATTCGTTTAGGAGTGTGTTTACATGGTTTGATAATCCAAACTTCATATCATTGGAGGTTGTCACGGAATGAAAAAAAGCTATCAATGCGTTAACTATTGTAGTTTAAAAATTTTATATAACTTATACTATGCATTTACAATTTTGATAGAAATACTAGAAAATCTTATTTGCTTGGTCTTGTTATGTTGATTGACTTATTTTTAATCAATCACACGTTGCGTTTTCTTGTTACGTACGCTTACTTTCACTACGCCACTATAAGTGATTCACGTTTCTTATTGAATGAATACGAGTATTTTCTTGGTTATTTACAACTAGTTTCCTTTTCTTGATAGTCAATAAAGGATTCCATTGAGTGACAATTGTCACTTGGACAGATCAAGGGGATTTGTAGGCAAGAGTGTTCGAAGTTGGTTGTGTTGTGTTGTTGATGAGTTTTGGGTGCTTGTTGAATGATTTAAAGAGTCATTCATGTGTTTATGTGTTTGATTTTGGTTTTGATTCAAACAATAGATTCAATTTCCTATTTTTGATTAATAAGTATGATTTTAATGATTATTATAATCAGACTTGATTAGATTCGTTTAGGAGTGTGTTTAGATGGTTTGATAATCAAAACTTCATATCATTGGAGGTGGTCACGGAATAAAAAAAGATATCAATACGTTAACTATTGTAGTTTGATAATTTTGTATAACTAGCATCCTTACTATACATTTACTTAAGCTATTGCAAATATTTTGATGCATAATTCTATAGCTATACAATTTTGATTGAAATACTAGAAAATCTTATTTGCTTGGTCTTGTTACGTTGATTGACTTCTTTTTAATCGATCACACGTTGCGTTTTCTTGTTACGTATGCTTACTTTCACTACGCCACTATAAGTGATTCACGTTTCTTATTGAATGAATACGAGTAGTTTCTTGGTTATTTACAACTAGTTTCCTTTTCTTGATGGTCAATAAAGGATTCCATTGAGTGACAATTGTCACTTGGACAGATTAAGGGGATTTTGTAGGCAAGAGTGTTCGAAGTTGGTTGTGTTGTGTTGTTGATGAGTTTTGGGTGCTTGTTGAATGATTTAAAGAGTCATTCATGTGTTTATGTGTTTGATTTTGGTTTTGATTCAAACAATAGATTCAATTTCCTATTTTTGATTAATAAGTATGATTTTAATGATTATTATAATTAGACTTGATTAGATTCGTTTAGGAGTGTGTTTAGATGGTTTGATAATCAAAACTTCATATCATTGGAGGTTGTCACGGAATGAAAAAAGCTATCAATGCGTTAACTATTGTAGTTTAATAATTTTGTATAACTAGCTACCTTACAATGCATTTACAATTTTTATTGAAATACTAGAAATCTTATTTGCTTGGTCTTGTTACGTTGATTGACTTCTTTTAATCGATCACACGATGCGTTTTCTTGTTACGTACGCTTACTTTCACTACGCCACTATAAGTGATTCACGTTTCTTATTGAATGAATACGAGTAGTTTCTTGGTCATTTACAACTAGTTTCCTTTTCTTGATGGTCAATAAAGGATTCCATTGAGTGACAATTGTCACTTGGACAGATTAAGTGGATTTTGTAGGCAAGAGTGTTCGAAGTTGGTTGTGTTGTGTTGTTGATGAGTTTTGGGTGCTTGTTGAATGATTTAAAAAGTCATTCATGTGTTTTTGTGTTTGATTTTGGTTTTGATTCAAACAATAGATTCAATTTCCTATTTTTGATTAATAAGTATGATTTTAATGATTATTATAATCAGACTTGATTAGATTCGTTTAGGGGTGTGTTTAGATGGTTTGATAATCAAAACTTCATATCATTGGAGGTTGTCACGGAATGAAAAAAGCAATCAATGCGTTAACTATTGTAGTTTAATAATTTTGTATAACTAGCTACCTTACAATGCATTTACAATTTTGATTGAAATACTAGAAAATCTTATTTGCTTGGTCTTGTTACGTTGATTGACTTCTTTTTAATCGATCACACGTTGCGTTTTCTTGTTACGTACGCTTACTTTCACTACGCCACTATAAGTGATTCACGTTTCTTATTGAATGAATACGAGTAGTTTCTTGGTCATTTACAACTAGTTTCCTTTTCTTGATGGTCAATAAAGGATTCTATTGAGTGACAATTGTCACTTGGACAGATTAAGTGGATTTTGTAGGCAAGAGTGTTCGAAGTTGGTTGTGTTTTGTTGTTGATGAGTTTTGGGTGCTTGTTGAATGATTTAAAGAGTCATTCATGTGTTTTTGTGTTTGATTTTGGTTTTGATTCAAACAATAGATTCAATTTCCAATTTTTGATTAATAAGTATGATTTTAATGATTATTATAATCAGACTTGATTAGATTTGTTTAGGAGTGTGTTTAGATGGTTTGATAATCAAAACTTCATATCATTGGAGGTTGTCACGGAATGAAAAAAAGCTATCAATGCGTTAACTATTGTAGTTTAATAATTTTGTATAACTAGCTACCTTACAATGCATTTACAATTTTGATTGAAATACTAGAAATCTTATTTGCTTGGTCTTGTTACGTTGATTGACTTCTTTTAATCGATCACACGATGCGTTTTCTTGTTACGTACGCTTACTTTCACTACGCCACTATAAGTGATTCACGTTTCTTATTGAATGAATACGAGTAGTTTCTTGGTCATTTACAACTAGGTTCCTTTTCTTGATGGTCAATAAAGGATTCCATTGAGTGACAATTGTCACTTGGACATTAAGTGGATTTTTTAGGCAAGAGTGTTTGAAGTTGGTTGTGTTGTGTTGTTGATGAGTTTTGGATGATTGTTGAATGATTTAAAGAGTCATTCATGTGTTTTTGGTGTTTGATTTTGGTTTTGATTCAAACAATAGATTCAATTTCCTATTTTTGATTAATAAGTATGATTTTAATGATTATTATAATCAGACTTGATTAGATTCATTTAGGAGTGTGTTTAGATGGTTTGATAATCAAAACTTCATATCATTGGAGGGTGTCACGGAATGAATAAAAGCTATCAATGCATTAACTATTGTAGTTTAATAATTTTGTATAACTAGCATCCTTACTATACATTTACTTAAGCTATTGCAAATATTTTGATGCATAATTCTATAGCTATACAATTTTGATTGAAATACTAGAAAATCTTATTTGCTTGGTCTTGTTACATTGATTGACTTCTTTTTAATTGAACACACGTTGCGTTTTCTTATTACGTACGCTTACATTCACTACGCCACAATAAGTGATTCACGTTTCTTATTGAATGAATACGAGTAGTTTCTTGCTTATGTACAACTAGTTTCCTTTTCTTGATGGTCAATAAAGGATTCCATTGAGTGACAATTGTCACTTGGACAGATTAAGGGGATTTTGTAGGCAAGAGTGTTCGAAGTTGGTTGTGTTGTGTTGTTGATAAGTTTCGGGTGCTTGTTGAATGATTTAAAGAGTCATTCATGTGTTTTTGTGTTTGATTTTGGTTTTGATTCAAACAATAGATTCAATTTCCTATTTTTGATTAATAAGTATGATTTTAATGATTATTATAATCAGACTTGATTAGTTTCGTTTAGGAGTGTGTTTAGATGGTTTGATAATCAAAATTTCATATCATTGGAGGTTGTCACGGAATGAAAAAAAGCTATCAATACGTTAACTATTGTACTTTAATAATTGTGTATAACTAGCATCCTTACTATGCATTTACTTAAGCTATTACAAATATTTTGATGCATAATTCTATAGCTATACAATTTTGATTGAAATACTAGAAAATCTTATTTGGTTGGTCTTGTTACGTTGATTGACTTCTTTTTAATCGATCACACGTTGCGTTTTCTTGTTACGTACGCTTACTTTCACTACGCCACTATAAGTGATTCACGTTTCTTATTGAATGAATACGAGTAGTTTCTTGGTTATTTACAACTAGTTTCCTTTTCTTGATAGTCAATAAAGGATTCCGTTGAGTGACAATTGTCACTTGGACTGATTAAGGGGATTTTGTAAGCAAGAATGTTCGAAGTTGGTTGTGTTGTGTTGTTGATGAGTTTTGGGTGCTTGTTGAATGATTTAAAGAGTCATTCATGTGTTTATGTGTTTGATTTTGGTTTTGATTCAAACAATATATTCAATTTCCTATTTTTGATTAATAAGTATGATTTTAATGATTATTATAATCAGACTTGATTAGATTCGTTTAGGAGTGTGTTTAGATGGTTTGATAATCAAAACTTCATATCATTGGAGGTTGTCACGGAATGAAAAAAAGCTATCAATGCGTTAACTATTGTAGTTTAATAATTTTGTATAACTAGCATCCTTACTATGCATTTACTTAAGCTATTGCAAATATTTTGATGCATAATTCTATAGCTATACAATTTTGATTGAAATACTAGAAAATCTTATTTGCTTGGTCTTGTTACGTTGATTGACTTCTTTTTAATCGATCACACGTTGCGTTTTCTTGTTACGTACGCTTACTTTCACTATGCCACTATAAGTGATTCACGTTTCTTATTGAATGAATACGAGTAGTTTCTTGGTTATTTACAACTAGTTTCCTTTCTTGATGGTCAATAAAGGATTCCATTGAGTGACAATTGTCACTTGGACAGATTAAGGGATTTTGTAGGCAAGAGTGTTCGAAGTTGGTTGTGTTGTGTTCTTGATGAATTTTGGGTCCTTGTTGAATGATTTAAAGAGTCATTCATGTGTTTATGTGTTTGATTTTGGTTTTGATTCAAACAATAGATTCAATTTCCTATTTTTGATTAATAAGTATGATTTTAATATTATTATAATCAGACTTGATTATATTCGTTTAGGAATGTGTTTAATGGTCTGATAATCAAAACTTCATATCATTGGAGGTTGTCACGGAATGAAAAAAAGCTATCAATACGTTAACTATTGTAGTTTAATAATTGTGTATAACTAGCATCCTTACTATGCATTTACTTAAGCTATTGCAAATATTTTGATGCATAATTCTATAGCTATACAATTTTGATTGAAATACTAGAAAATCTTATTGCTTGGTCTTGTTACGTTGATTGACTTCTTTTTAATCGATCACACGTTGCGTTTTCTTGTTACGTACGCTTACTTTCACTACGCCACTATAAGTGATTCACGTTTCTTATTGAATGAATACGAGTAGTTTCTTGGTTATTTACAACTAGTTTCCTTTTCTTGATAGTCAATAAAGGATTCCATTGAGTGACAATTGTCACTTGGACAAATTAAGGGGATTTTGTAGGCAAGAGTGTTCGAAGTTGGTTGTGTTGTGTTGTTGATGAGTTTTGGGTGCTTGTTGAATGATTTAAAGAGTCATTCATGTGTTTTTGTGTTTGATTTTGGTTTTGATTCAAACAATAGATTCAATTTCCTATTTTTGATTAATAAGTATGATTTTATTGATTATTATAATCAGACTTGATTAGATTCGTTTAGGATTGTGTTTAGATGGTTTGATAATCAAAACTTCATATCATTGGAGGTTGTCACGGAATGAAAAAAAGCTATCAATGCGTTAACTATTGTAGTTTAATAATTTTGTACAACTAGCTACCTTACAATGCATTTACAATTTTGATTGAAATACTAGAAAATCTTATTTGCTTGGTCTTGTTACATTGATTGACTTCTTTTAATCGATCACACGATGCGTTTTCTTGTTACGTACGCTTACTTTCACTACGCCACTATAATTGATTCACGTTTCTTATTGAATGAATACGAGTAGTTTGTTGGTCATTTACAACTAGGTTCCTTTTCTTGATGGTCAATAAAGGATTCCATTGAGTGACAATTGTCACTTGGACAGATTAAGTGGATTTTGTAGGCAAGAGTGTTCGAAGTTGGTTGTGTTGTGTTGTTGATGAGTTTTGGGTGCTTGTTGAATGATTTAAAGAGTCATTCATGTGTTTTTGTGTTTGATTTTGGTTTTGATTCAAACAATAGATTCAATTTCCTATTTTTGATTAATAAGTATGATTTTAATGATTATTATAATCAGACTTGATTAGATTCGTTTAGGAGTGTGTTTAGATGGTTTGATAATCAAAACTTCATATCATTGGAGTTTGTCACGGAATGAAAAAAAGCTATCAATACGTTAACTATTGTAGTTTAATAATTTTGTATAACTAGCATCCTTACTATGCATTTACTTAAGCTATTGCAAATTCTGATGCATAATTCTATAGCTATAAATTTTGATTGAAATACTAGAAAATCTTATTTGCTTGGTCTTGTTACGTTGATTGACTTCTTTTTAATCGATCACACGTTGTGTTTTCTTGTTACGTACGCTTACTTTCACTACGCCACTATAAGTGATTCACGTTTCTTATTGAATGAATACGAGTAGTTTCTTGGTATTTACAACTAGTTTACTTTTCTTGATAGTCAATAAAGGATTCCATTGAGTGACAATTGTCAGTTGGACATATTAAGGGATTTTGTAGGCAAGAGTGTTCGAAGTTGGTTGTGTTGTGTTGTTGATGAGTTTTGGGTTCTTGTTGAATGATTTAAAGAGTCATTCATGTGTTTATGTGTTTGATTTTGTTTTGATTCAAACAATATATTCAATTTCCATTTTTGATTAATAAGTATGATTTTAATGATATTAAATCAGACTTGATTAGATTCGTTTAGGAGTGTGTTTACATGGTTTGATAATCAAAACTTCATATCATTGGAGGTTGTCACGGAATGAAAAAAGCTATCAATACGTTAACTATTGTAGTTTAATAATTTTGTATAACTAGCATCCTTACTATGCATTTACTTAAGCTATTGCAATATTCTGATGCATAATTCTATAGCTATAAAATTTTGATTGAAATACTAGAAAATCTTATTTGCTTGGTCTTGTTACGTTGATTGACTTCTTTTTAATCGATCACACGTTGTGTTTTCTTGTTACGTACGCTTACTTTCACTACGCCACTATAAGTGATTCACGTTTCTTATTGAATGAATACGAGTAGTTTCTTGGTTATTTACAACTAGTTTATTTCTTGATAGTCAATAAAGGATTCCATTGAGTGACAATTGTCAGTTGGACATATTAAGGGGATTTTGTAGGCAAGAGTGTTCGAAGTTGGTTGTGTTGTGTTGTTGATGAGTTTTGGGTGCTTGTTGAATGATTTAAAGAGTCATTCATGTGTTTATGTGTTTGATTTTTGTATTGATTCAAACAATATATTCAATTTCCAATTTTTGATTAATAAGTATGATTTTAATGATATTAACATCAGACTTGATTAGATTCGTTTAGGAGTGTGTTTACATGGTTTGATAATCAAAACTTCATATCATTGGAGGTTGTCACGGAATGAAAAAATGCTATCAATGCGTTAACTATTGTAGTTTAAAAATTTTATATAACTTATACTATGCATTTACAATTTTGATAGAAATACTAGAAAATCTTATTTGCTTGGTCTTGTTATGTTGATTGACTTATTTTTAATCAATCACACGTTGCGTTTTCTTGTTACGTACGCTTACTTTCACTACGCCACTATAAGTGATTCACGTTTCTTATTGAATGAATACGAGTAGTTTCTTGGTTATTTACAACTAGTTTCCTTTTCTTGATAGTCAATAAAGGATTCCATTGACTGACAATTGTCACTTCGACAGATCAAGGGTTTTGTAGGCAAGAGTGTTCGAAGTTGGTTGTGTTGTGTTGTTGATAAGTTTCGGGTGCTTGTTGAATGATTTAAAGAGTCATTCATGTGTTTATGTGTTTGATTTTGGTTTTGATTCAAACAATAGATTCAATTTCCTATTTTTGATTAATAAGTTTGATTTTAATGATTATTATAATCAGACTTGATTAGTTTCGTTTAGGAGTGTGTTTAGATGGTTTGATAATCAAAATTTCATATCATTGGAGGTTGTCACGGAATGAAAAAAAGCTATCAATACGTTAACTATTGTACTTTAATAATTGTGTATAACTAGCATCCTTACTATGCATTTACTTAAGCTATTACAAATATTTTGATGCATAATTCTATAGCTATACAATTTTGATTGAAATACTAGAAAATCTTATTTGGTTGGTCTTGTTACGTTGATTGACTTCTTTTTAATCGATCACACGTTGCGTTTTCTTGTTACGTACGCTTACTTTCACTACGCCACTATAACGTTTCTTATTGAATGAATACGAGTAGTTTCTTGGTTATTTACAACTAGTTTCCTTTTCTTGATAGTCAATAAAGGATTCCGTTGAGTGACAATTGTCACTTGGACTGATTAAGGGGATTTTGTAAGCAAGAATGTTCGAAGTTGGTTGTGTTGTGTTGTTGATGAGTTTTGGGTGCTTGTTGAATGATTTAAAGAGTCATTCATGTGTTTTTGTGTTTGATTTTGGTTTTGATTCAAACAATAGATTCAATTTCCTATTTTTGATTAATAAGTATGATTTTAATGATTATTATAATCAGACTTGATTAGATTCGTTTAGGAGTGTGTTTAGATGGTTTGATAATCAAAACTTCATATCATTGGAGGTTGTCACGGAATGAAAAAAAGCTATCAATACGTTAACTATTGTAGTTTAATAATTTTGTATATCTAGCATCCTTACTATTCATTTACTTAAGCTATTGCAAATATTCTGATGCATAATTCTATAGCTATAAAATTTTGATTGAAATACTAGAAAATCTTATTTGCTTGGTCTTGTTACGTTGATTGACTTCTTTTTAATCGATCACACGTTGTGTTTTCTTGTTACGTACGCTTACTTTCACTACGCCACTATAAGTGATTCACGTTTCTTATTGAATGAATACGAGTAGTTTCTTGGTATTTACAACTAGTTTCTTTTCTTGATAGTCAATAAAGGATTCCATTGAGTGACAATTGTCAGTTGGACATATTAAGGGGATTTGTAGGCAAGAGTGTTCGAAGTTGGTTGTGTTGTGTTGTTGATGAGTTTTGGGTGCTTGTTGAATGATTTAAAGAGTCATTCATGTGTTTATGTGTTTGATTTTGTTTTGATTCAAACATATATTCAATTTCCATTTTTGATTAATAAGTATGATTTTAATGATATTAACATCAGACTTGATTAGATTCGTTTAGGAGTGTGTTTACATGGTTTGATAATCAAAACTTCATATCATTGGAGGTTGTCACGGAATGAAAAAAAGCTATCAATACGTTAACTATTGTAGTTTAATAATTTTGTATAACTAGCATCCTTACTATGCATTTACTTAAGCTATTGCAAATATTCTGATGCATAATTCTATAGCTATAAAATTTTGATTGAAATACTAGAAAATCTTATTTGCTTGGTCTTGTTACGTTGATTGACTTCTTTTTAATCGATCACACGTTGTGTTTTCTTGTTACGTACGCTTACTTTCACTACGCCACTATAAGTGATTCACGTTTCTTATTGAATGAATACGAGTAGTTTCTTGGTTATTTACAACTAGTTTACTTTTCTTGATAGTCAATAAAGGATTCCATTGAGTGACAATTGTCAGTTGGACATATTAAGGGGATTTTGTAGGCAAGAGTGTTCGAAGTTGGTTGTGTTGTGTTGTTGATGAGTTTTGGGTGCTTGTTGAATGATTTAAAGAGTCATTCATGTGTTTATGTGTTTGATTTTTGTATTGATTCAAACAATATATTCAATTTCCAATTTTTGATTAATAAGTATGATTTTAATGATATTAACATCAGACTTGATTAGATTCGTTTAGGAGTGTGTTTACATGGTTTGATAATCAAAACTTCTTATCATTGGAGGTTGTCACGGAATGAAAAAATGCTATCAATGCGTTAACTATTGTAGTTTAAAAATTTTATATAACTTATACTATGCATTTACAATTTTGATAGAAATACTAGAAAATCTTATTTGCTTGGTCTTGTTATGTTGATTGACTTATTTTTAATCAATCACACGTTGCGTTTTCTTGTTACGTACGCTTACTTTCACTACGCCACTATAAGTGATTCACGTTTCTTATTGAATGAATACGAGTAGTTTCTTGGTTATTTACAACTAGTTTCCTTTTCTTGATAGTCAATAAAGGATTCCATTGACTGACAATTGTCACTTCGACAGATCAAGGGGTTTTGTAGGCAAGAGTGTTCGAAGTTGGTTGTGTTGTGTTGTTGATAAGTTTCGGGTGCTTGTTGAATGATTTAAAGAGTCATTCATGTGTTTATGTGTTTGATTTTGGTTTTGATTCAAACAATAGATTCAATTTCCTATTTTTGATTAATAAGTTTGATTTTAATGATTATTATAATCAGACTTGATTAGTTTCGTTTAGGAGTGTGTTTAGATGGTTTGATAATCAAAATTTCATATCATTGGAGGTTGTCACGGAATGAAAAAAAGCTATCAATACGTTAACTATTGTACTTTAATAATTGTGTATAACTAGCATCCTTACTATGCATTTACTTAAGCTATTGCAAATATTTTGATGCATAATTCTATAGCTATACAATTTTGATTGAAATACTAGAAAATCTTATTTGGTTGGTCTTGTTACGTTGATTGACTTCTTTTTAATCGATCACACGTTGCGTTTTCTTGTTACGTACGCTTACT
Source organism: Flaveria robusta (assembly GCA_025506415.1). Classification (NCBI taxonomy): domain Eukaryota; kingdom Viridiplantae; phylum Streptophyta; class Magnoliopsida; order Asterales; family Asteraceae; genus Flaveria; species Flaveria robusta. Next base: position 16,762 of record JACCIZ010000418.1, on the reverse strand, counting down.
TTCACTACGCCACTATAAGTGATTCACGTTTCTTATTGAATGAATACGAGTAGTTTCTTGGTTATTTACAACTAGTTTCCTTTTCTTGATAGTCAATAAAGGATTCCGTTGAGTGACAATTGTCACTTGGACTGATTAAGGGGATTTTGTAAGCAAGAATGTTCGAAGTTGGTTGTGTTGTGTTGTTGATGAGTTTTGGGTGCTTGTTGAATGATTTAAAGAGTCATTCATGTGTTTTTGTGTTTGATTTTGGTTTTGATTCAAACAATAGATTCAATTTCCTATTTTTGATTAATAAGTATGATTTTAATGATTATTATAATCAGACTTGATTAGATTCGTTTAGGAGTGTGTTTAGATGGTTTGATAATCAAAACTTCATATCATTGGAGTTTGTCACGGAATGAAAAAAAGCTATCAATACGTTAACTATTGTAGTATAATAATTTTGTATAACTAGCATCCTTACTATGCATTTACTTAAGCTATTGCAAATATTCTGATGCATAATTCTATAGCTATAAAATTTTGATTGAAATACTAGAAAATCTTATTTGCTTGGTCTTGTTACGTTGATTGACTTCTTTTTAATCGATCACACGTTGTGTTTTCTTGTTACGTACGCTTACTTTCACTACGCCACTATAAGTGATTCACGTTTCTTATTGAATGAATACGAGTAGTTTCTTGGTTATTTACAACTAGTTTACTTTTCTTGATAGTCAATAAAGGATTCCATTGAGTGACAATTGTCACTTGGACATATTAAGGGATTTTGTAGGCAAGAGTGTTCGAAGTTGGTTGTGTTGTGTTGTGATGAGTTTGGGTGCTTGTTGAATGATTTAAAGAGTCATTCATGTGTTTTATGTGTTTGATTTTGTTTTGATTCAAACATATATTCAATTTCCAATTTTTGATTAATAAGTATGATTTTAATGATATTAACATCAGACTTGATTAGATTCGTTTAGGAGTGTGTTTACATGGTTTGATAATCAAAACTTCATATCATTGGAGGTTGTCACGGAATGAAAAAAAGCTATCAATACGTTAACTATTGTAGTTTAATAATTTTGTATAACTAGCATCCTTACTATGCATTTACTTAAGCTATTGCAAATATTCTGATGCATAATTCTATAGCTATAAAATTTTGATTGAAATACTAGAAAATCTTATTTGCTTGGTCTTGTTACGTTGATTGACTCTTTTTTAATCGATCACACGTTGTGTTTTCTTGTTACGTACGCTTACTTTCACTACGCCACTATAAGTGATTCACGTTTCTTATTGAATGAATACGAGTAGTTTCTTGGTTATTTACAACTAGTTTACTTTTCTTGATAGTCAATAAAGGATTCCATTGAGTGACAATTGTCAGTTGGACATATTAAGGGGATTTTGTAGGCAAGAGTGTTCGAAGTTGGTTGTGTTGTGTTGTTGATGAGTTTTGGGTGCTTGTTGAATGATTTAAAGAGTCATTCATGTGTTTATGTGTTTGATTTTGGTTTTGATTCAAACAATATATTCAATTTCCAATTTTTGATTAATAAGTATGATTTTAATGATATTAACATCAGACTTGATTAGATTCGTTTAGGAGTGTGTTTACATGGTTTGATAATCAAAACTTCATATCATTGGAGGTTGTCACGGAATGAAAAAATGCTATCAATGCGTTAACTATTGTAGTTTAAAATTTTATATAACTTATACTATGCATTTACAATTTTGATAGAAATACTAGAAAATCTTATTTGCTTGGTCTTGTTATGTTGATTGACTTATTTTTAATCAATCACACGTTGCGTTTTCTTGTTACGTACGCTTACTTTCACTACGCCACTATAAGTGATTCACGTTTCTTATTGAATGAATACGAGTAGTTTCTTGGTTATTTACAACTAGTTTCCTTTTCTTGATAGTCAATAAAGGATTCCATTGAGTGACAATTGTCACTTCGACAGATCAAGGGGTTTTGTAGGCAAGAGTGTTCGAAGTTGGTTGTGTTGTGTTGTTGATAAGTTTCGGGTGCTTGTTGAATGATTTAAAGAGTCATTCATGTGTTTATGTGTTTGATTTTGGTTTTGATTCAAACAATAGATTCAATTTCCTATTTTTGATTAATAAGTTTGATTTTAATGATTATTATAATCAGACTTGATTAGTTTCGTTTAGGAGTGTGTTTAGATGGTTTGATAATCAAAATTTCATATCATTGGAGGTTGTCACGGAATGAAAAAAAGCTATCAATACGTTAACTATTGTACTTTAATAATTGTGTATAACTAGCATCCTTACTATGCATTTACTTAAGCTATTACAAATATTTTGATGCATAATTCTATAGCTATACAATTTTGATTGAAATACTAGAAAATCTTATTTGTTGGTCTTGTTACGTTGATTGACTTCTTTTTAATCGATCACACGTTGCGTTTTCTTGTTACGTACGCTTACTTTCACTACGCCACTATAAGTGATTCACGTTTCTTATTGAATGAATACGAGTAGTTTCTTGGTTATTTACAACTAGTTTCCTTTTCTTGATAGTCAATAAAGGATTCCGTTGAGTGACAATTGTCACTTGGACTGATTAAGGAGATTTTGTAAGCAAGAATGTTCGAAGTTGGTTGTGTTGTGTTGTTGATGAGTTTTGGGTGCTTGTTGAATGATTTAAAGAGTCATTCATGTGTTTATGTGTTTGATTTTGGTTTTGATTCAAACAATATATTCAATTTCCTATTTTTGATTAATAAGTATGATTTTAATGATTATTATAATCAGACTTGATTAGATTCGTTTAGGAGTGTGTTTAGATGGTTTGATAATCAAAACTTCATATCATTGGAGGTTGTCACGGAATGAAAAAAGCTATCAATGCGTTAACTATTGTAGTTTAATAATTTTGTATAACTAATCCTTACTATGCATTTACTTAAGCTATTGCAAATATTTTGATGCACAATTCTATAGCTATACAATTTTGATTGAAATACTAGAAAATCTTATTTGCTTGGTCTTGTTACGTTGATTGACTTCTTTTTAATCGATCACACGTTGCGTTTTCTTGTTACGTACGCTTACTTTCACTATGCCACTATAAGTGATTCACGTTTCTTATTGAATGAATACGAGTAGTTTCTTGGTTATTTACAACTAGTTTCCTTTCTTGATGGTCAATAAAGGATTCCATTGAGTGACAATTGTCACTTGGACAGATTAAGGGATTTTGTAGGCAAGAGTGTTCGAAGTTGGTTGTGTTGTGTTGTTGATGAATTTTGGGTCCTTGTTGAATGATTTAAAGAGTCATTCATGTGTTTATGTGTTTGATTTTGGTTTTGATTCAAACAATAGATTCAATTTCCTATTTTTGATTACTAAGTATGATTTTAATAATTATTATAATCAGACTTGATTAGATTCGTTTAGGAATGTGTTTAAATGGTCTGATAATCAAAACTTCATATCATTGGAGGTTGTCACGGAATGAAAAAAAGCTATCAATACGTTAACTATTGTAGTTTAATAATTGTGTATAACTAGCATCCTTACTATGCATTTACTTAAGCTATTGCAAATATTTTGATGCATAATTCTATAGCTATACAATTTTGATTGAAATACTAGAAAATCTTATTCGCTTGGTCTTGTTACGTTGATTGACTTCTTTTTAATCGATCACACGTTGCGTTTTCTTGTTACGTACGCTTACTTTCACTACGCCACTATAAGTGATTCACGTTTCTTATTGAATGAATACGAGTAGTTTCTTGGTTATTTACAACTAGTTTCCTTTTCTTGATAGTCAATAAAGGATTCCATTGAGTGACAATTGTCACTTGGACAAATTAAGGGGATTTTGTAGGCAAGAGTGTTCGAAGTTGGTTGTGTTGTGTTGTTGATGAGTTTTGGGTGCTTGTTGAATGATTTAAAGAGTCATTCATGTGTTTTTGTGTTTGATTTTGGTTTTGATTCAAACAATAGATTCAATTTCCTATTTTTGATTAATAAGTATGATTTTATTGATTATTATAATCAGACTTGATTAGATTCGTTTAGGATTGTGTTTAGATGGTTTGATAATCAAAACTTCATATCATTGGAGGTTGTCACGGAATGAAAAAAAGCTATCAATGCGTTAACTATTGTAGTTTAATAATTTTGTACAACTAGCTACCTTACAATGCATTTACAATTTTGATTGAAATACTAGAAAATCTTATTTGCTTGGTCTTGTTACATTGATTGACTTCTTTTAATCGATCACACGATGCGTTTTCTTGTTACGTACGCTTACTTTCACTACGCCACTATAAGTGATTCACGTTTCTTATTGAATGAATACGAGTAGTTTCTTGGTCATTTACAACTAGGTTCCTTTTCTTGATGGTCAATAAAGGATTCCATTGAGTGACAATTGTCACTTGGACAGATTAAGTGGATTTTGTAGGCAAGAGTGTTCGAAGTTGGTTGTGTTGTGTTGTTGATGAGTTTTGGGTGCTTGTTGAATGATTTAAAGAGTCATTCATGTGTTTTTGTGTTTGATTTTGGTTTTGATTCAAACAATAGATTCAATTTCCTATTTTTGATTAATAAGTATGATTTTAATGATTATTATAATCAGACTTGATTAGATTCGTTTAGGAGTGTGTTTAGATGGTTTGATAATCAAAACTTCATATCATTGGAGGTTGTCACGGAATGAAAAAAAGATATCAATACGTTAACTATTGTAGTTTAATAATTTTGTATAACTAGCATCCTTACTATGCATTTACTTAAGCTATTGCATATATTCTGATGCATAATTCTATAGCTATAAAATTTTGATTGAAATACTAGAAAATCTTATTTGCTTGGTCTTGTTACGTTGATTGACTTCTTTTTAATCGATCACACGTTGTGTTTTCTTGTTACGTACGCTTACTTTCACTACGCCACTATAAGTGATTCACGTTTCTTATTGAATGAATACGAGTAGTTTCTTGGTTATTTACAACTAGTTTCCTTTCTTGATAGTCAATAAAGGATTCCATTGAGTGACAATTGTCAGTTGGACATATTAAGGGGATTTTGTAGGCAAGAGTGTTCGAAGTTGGTTGTGTTGTGTTGTTGATGAGTTTTGGGTGCTTGTTGAATGATTTAAAGAGTCATTCATGTGTTTATGTGTTTGATTTTGGTTTTGATTCAAACAATATATTCAATTTCCAATTTTTGATTAATAAGTATGATTTTAATGATATTAACATCAGACTTGATTAGATTCGTTTAGGAGTGTGTTTACATGGTTTGATAATCAAAACTTCATATCATTGGAGGTTGTCACGGAATGAAAAAATGCTATCAATGCGTTAACTATTGTAGTTTAAAAATTTTATATAACTTATACTATGCATTTACAATTTTGATAGAAATACTAGAAAATCTTATTTGCTTGGTATTGTTATGTTGATTGACTTATTTTTTATCAATCACACGTTGCGTTTTCTTGTTACGTACGCTTACTTTCACTACGCCACTATAAGTGATTCACGTTTCTTATTGAATGAATACGAGTAGTTTCTTGGTTATTTACAACTAGTTTCCTTTCTTGATAGTCAATAAAGGATTCCATTGAGTGACAATTGTCACTTGGACAGAGCAAGGGGAATTGTAGGCAAGAGTGTTCGAAGTTGGTTGTGTTGTGTTGTTGATAAGTTTCGGGTGCTTGTTGAATGATTTAAAGAGTCATTCATGTGTTTATGTGTTTGATTTTGGTTTTGATTCAAACAATAGATTTTTCCTATTTTTGATTAATAGTTTGATTTTAATGATTATTATAATCAGACTTGATTAGTTTCGTTTAGGAGTGTGTTTAGATGGTTTGATAATCAAATTTCATATCATTGGAGGTTGTCACGGAATGAAAAAAAGCTATCAATACGTTAACTATTGTACTTTAATAATTGTGTATAACTAGCATCCTTACTATGCATTTACTTAAGCTATTACAAATATTTTGATGCATAATTCTATAGCTATACAATTTTGATTGAAATACTAGAAAATCTTATTTGGTTGGTCTTGTTACGTTGATTGACTTCTTTTAATCGATCACACGTTGCGTTTTCTTGTTACGTACGCTTACTTTCACTACGCCACTATAAGTGATTCACGTTTCTTATTGAATGAATACGAGTAGTTTCTTGGTTATTTACAACTAGTTTCCTTTTCTTGATAGTCAATAAAGGATTCCGTGAGTGACAATTGTCACTTGGACTGATTAAGGGGATTTTGTAAGCAAGAGTGTTCGAAGTTGGTTGTGTTGTGTTGTTGATGAGTTTTGGGTGCTTGTTGAATGATTTAAAGAGTCATTCATGTGTTTATGTGTTTGATTTTGGTTTTGATTCAAACAATATATTCAATTTCCTATTTTTGATTAATAAGTTGATTTAATGATTATTATAATCAGACTTGATTAGATTCGTTTAGGAGTGTGTTTAGATGGTTTGATAATCAAAACTTCATATCATTGGAGGTTGTCATGGAATGAGAAAAAGCTATCAATGCGTTAACTATTGTAGATTAATAATTTTGTATAACTAGCATCCTTACTATGCATTTACTTAAGCTATTGCAAATATTTTGATGCATAATCTATAGCTATACAATTGATTGAAATACTAGAAAATCTTATTTGCTTGGTCTTGTTACGTTGATTGACTTCTTTTTAATCGATCACACGTTGCGTTTTCTTGTTACGTACGCTTACTTTCACTATGCCACTATAAGTGATTCACGTTTCTTATTGAATGAATACGAGTAGTTTCTTGTTATTTACAACTAGTTTCCTTTCTTGATGGTCAATAAAGGATTCCATTGAGTGACAATTGTCACTTGGACAGATTAAGGGATTTTGTAGGCAAGAGTGTTCGAAGTTGGTTGTGTTGTGTTGTTGATGAATTTTGGGTCCTTGTTGAATGATTTAAAGAGTCATTCATGTGTTTATGTGTTTGATTTTGGTTTTGATTCAAACAATAGATTCAATTTCCTATTTTTGATTACTAAGTATGATTTTAATAATTATTATAATCAGACTTGATTAGATTCGTTTAGGAATGTGTTTAAATGGTCTGATAATCAAAACTTCATATCATTGGAGGTTGTCACGGAATGAAAAAAAGCTATCAATACGTTAACTATTGTAGTTTAATAATTGTGTATAACTAGCATCCTTACTATGCATTTACTTAAGCTATTGCAAATATTTTGATGCATAATTCTATAGCTATACAATTTTGATTGAAATACTAGAAAATCTTATTCGCTTGGTCTTGTTACGTTGATTGACTTCTTTTAATCGATCACACGTTGCGTTTTCTTGTTACGTACGCTTACTTTCACTACGCCACTATAAGTGATTCACGTTTCTTATTGAATGAATACGAGTAGTTTCTTGGTATTTACAACTAGTTTCCTTTTCTTGATAGTCAATAAAGGATTCCATTGAGTGACAATTGTCACTTGGACAATTAAGGGGATTTTGTAGGCAAGAGTGTTCGAAGTTGGTTGTGTTGTGTTGTTGATGATTTTGGGTGCTTGTTGAATGATTTAAGAGTCATTCATGTGTTTTTGTGTTTGATTTTGGTTTTGATTCAAACAATAGATTCAATTTCCTATTTTTGATTAATAAGTATGATTTTATTGATTATTATAATCAGACTTGATTAGATTCGTTTAGGATTGTGTTTAGATGGTTTGATAATCAAAACTTCATATCATTGGAGGTTGTCACGGAATGAAAAAAAGCTATCAATGCGTTAACTATTGTAGTTTAATAATTTTGTACAACTAGCTACCTTACAATGCATTTACAATTTTGATTGAAATACTAGAAATCTTATTTGCTTGGTCTTGTTACATTGATTGACTTCTTTTAATCGATCACACGATGCGTTTTTCTTGTTACGTACGCTTACTTTCACTACGCCACTATAAGTGATTCACGTTTCTTATGAATGAATACGAGTAGTTTTTTGGTCATTTACAACTAGTTCCTTTTCTTGATGGTCAATAAAGGATTCCATTGAGTGACAATTGTCACTTGGACAGATTAAGTGGATTTTGTAGGCAAGAGTGTTCGAAGTTGGTTGTGTTGTGTTGTTGATGAGTTTTGGGTGCTTGTTGAATGATTTAAAGAGTCATTCATGTGTTTTTGTGTTTGATTTTGGTTTTGATTCAAACAATAGATTCAATTTCCTATTTTTGATTAATAAGTATGATTTTAATGATTATTATAATCAGACTTGATTAGATTCGTTTAGGAGTGTGTTTAGATGGTTTGATAATCAAAACTTCATATCATTGGAGTTTGTCACGGAATGAAAAAAAGCTATCAATAAGTTAACTATTGTAGTTTAATAATTTTGTATAACTAGCATCCTTACTATGCATTTACTTAAGCTATTGCAAATATTCTGATGCATAATTCTATAGCTATAAAATTTTGATTGAAATACTAGAAAATCTTATTTGCTTGGTCTTGTTACGTTGATTGACTTCTTTTTAATCGATACTATAAGTGATTCACGTTTCTTATTGAATGAATACGAGTAGTTTCTTGGTTATTTACAACTAGTTTCCTTTTCTTGATAGTCAATAAAGGATTCCATTGAGTGACAATTGTCAGTTGGACATATTAAGGGGATTTTGTAGGCAAGAGTGTTCGAAGTTGGTTGTGTTGTGTTGTTGATGAGTTTTGGGTGCTTGTTGAATGATTTAAAGAGTCATTCATGTGTTTATGTGTTTGATTTTGGTTTTGATTCAAACAATATATTCAATTTCCAATTTTTGATTAATAAGTATGATTTTAATGATATTAACATCTGACTTGATTAGATTCGTTTAGGAGTGTGTTTACATGGTTTGATAATCAAAACTTCATATCATTGGAGGTTGTCACGGATGAAAAAAGCTATCAATGCGTTAACTATTGTAGTTTAAAAATTTATATAACTTATCCTATGCATTACATTTTTGATAAAATACTAGAAAATCTTATTTGCTTGGTCTTGTTATGTTGATTGACTTCTTTTTAATCATCACACGTTGCGTTTTCTTGTTACGTACGCTTACTTTCACTACGCCACTATAAGTGATTCACGTTTCTTATTGAATGAATACGAGTAGTTTTCTTGGTTATTTACAACTAGTTTCCTTTTCTTGATAGTCAATAAAGGATTCCATTGAGTGACAATTGTCACTTCGACAGATCAAGGGGATTTGTAGGCAAGAGTGTTCGAAGTTGGTTGTGTTGTGTTGTTGATAAGTTTCGGGTGCTTGTTGAATGATTTAAAGAGTCATTCATGTGTTTATGTGTTTGATTTTGGTTTTGATTCAAACAAGATTCAATTTCCTATTTTTGATTAATAAGTTTGATTTTAATGATTATTATAATCAGACTTGATTAGTTTCGTTTAGGAGTGTGTTTTAGATGGTTTGATAATCAAATTTCATATCATTGGAGGTGTCACGGAATGAAAAAAGCTATCAATACGTTAACTATTGTACTTTAATAATTGTGTATAACTAGCATCCTTACTATGCATTTACTTAAGCTATTACAAATATTTTGATGCATATTCTATAGCTATACAATTTGATTGAAATACTAGAAAATCTTATTTGCTTGGTCTTGTTACGTTGATTGACTTCTTTTTAATCGATCACACGTTGCGTTTTCTTGTTACGTACGCTTACTTTCACTACGCCACTATAAGTGATTCACGTTTCTTATTGAATGAATACGAGTAGTTTCCTGGTATTTACAACTAGTTTCCTTTTCTTGATAGTCAATAAAGGATTCCATTGAGTGACAATTGTCACTTGGACAGATTAAGGGATTTTGTAGCAAGATGTTCGAAGTTGGTTGTGTTGTGTTGTTGATGAGTTTTGGGTGCTTGTTGAATGATTTAAAGAGTCATTCATGTGTTTATGTGTTTGATTTTGGTTTTGATTCAAACAATATATTCAATTTCAATTTTTGATTAATAAGTATGATTTTAATGATTAACATCAGACTTGATTAGATTCGTTTAGGAGTGTGTTTACATGGTTTGATAATCAAACTTCATATCATTGGAGGTTGTCACGGAATGAAAAAGCTATCAATGCGTTAACTATTGTAGTTTAAATATTTTAATAACTTATACTATGCATTTACAATTTTGATTGAAATACTAGAAAATCTTATTTGCTTGGTCTTGTTACGTTGATTGACTTATTTTTAATCATCACACGTTGCGTTTTCTTGTTACGTACGCTTACTTTCACTACGCCACTATAAGTGATTCACGTTTCTTATTGAATGAATACGAGTAGTTTCTTGGTTATTTACAACTAGTTTCCTTTTCTTGATAGTCAATAAAGGATTCCATTGAGTGACAATTGTCACTTCGACAGATTAAGTGGATTTGTAGGCAAGAGTGTTCGAAGTTGGTTGTGTTGTGTTGTTGATGAGTTTGGGTGCTTGTTGAATGATTTAAAGAGTCATTCATGTTTTTATGTGTTTGATTTTGGTTTTGATTCAAACATAGATTCAATTTCCTATTTTTGATTAATAAGTTTGATTTTAATGATTATTATAATCAGACTTGATTAGTTTCGTTTAGGAGTGTGTTTAGATGGTTTGATAATCAAAATTTCATATCATTGGAGGTTGTCACGGAATGAAAAAAAGCTATCAATGCGTTAACTATTGTAGTTTAATAATTTTGTATAACTAGCATCCTTACTATGCATTTACTTAAGCTATACAAATATTGATGCATAATTCTATAGCTATACAATTTTGATTGAAATACTAGAAAATCTTATTTGTTGGTCTTGTTACGTTGATTGACTTCTTTTTATCGATCACACGTTGCGTTTTCTTGTTACGTACGCTTACTTTCACTACGCCACTATAAGTGATTCACGTTTCTTATTGAATGAATACGAGTAGTTTCCTGGTTATTTACAACTAGTTTCCTTTTCTTGATAGTCAATAAAGATTCCGTTGAGTGACAATTGTCACTTGGACTGATTAAGGGATTTTGTAGGCAAGAGTGTTCGAAGTTGGTTGTGTTGTGTTGTTGATGAGTTTTGGTGCTTGTTGAATGATTTAAAGAGTCATTCATGTGTTTATTGTTTGATTTTGGTTTTGATTCAAACAATAGATTCAATTTCCTATTTTTGATTAATAAGTATGATTTTAATGATTATTATAATCAGACTTGATTAGATTCGTTTAGGAGTGTGTTTAGATGGTTTGATAATCAAAACTTCATATCATTGGAGGTTGTCACGGAATGAAAAAGCTATCAATGCGTTAACTATTGTAGTTTAATAATTTTGTATAACTAGCATCCTTACTATGCATTTACTTAAGCTATTGCAAATATTTTGATGCATAATTCTATAGCTATACAATTTTGATTGAAATACTAGAAAATCTTATTTGCTTGGTCTTGTTACGTTGATTGACTTCTTTTTAATCGATCACACGTTGCGTTTTCTTGTTACGTACGCTTACTTTCACTACGCCACTATAAGTGATTCACGTTTCTTATTGAATGAATACGAGTAGTTTCTTGGTTATTTACAACTAGTTTCCTTTTTTTGATGGTCAATAAAGGATTCCATTAAGTGACAATTGTCACTTGGACAGATTAAGGGGATTTTGTAGGCAAGAGTGTTCGAAGTTGGTCGTGTTGTGTTGTTGATGAGTTTTGGGTGCTTGTTGAATGATTCAAAGAGTCATTCATGTGTTTATGTGTTTGATTTTGGTTTTGATTCAAACAATAGATTCAATTTCCTATTTTTGATTAATAAGTATGATTTTAATAATTATTATAATCAGACTTGATTAGATTCGTTTTGAAATGTGTTTAGATGGTTTGATAATCAAAACTTCATATCATTGGAGGTTGTCACGGAATGAAAAAAAGCTATCAATGCGTTAACTATTGTAGTTTAATAATTTTGTATAACTAGCTACCTTACAATGCATTTACTTAAGCTATTGCATATTTTGATGCATAATTCTATAGCTATACAATTTTGATTGAAATACTAGAAAATCTTATTTGCTTGGTCTTGTTACGTTGATTGACTTCTTTTTAATCGATCACACGTTGCGTTTTCTTGTTACGTACGCTTACTTTCACTACGCCACTATAAGTGATTCACGTTTCTTATTGAATGAATACGAGTAGTTTCTTGGTTATTTACAACTAGTTTCCTTTTCTTGATAGTCAATAAAGGATTCCATTGAGTGACAATTGTCACTTGGACAAATTAAGGGGATTTTGTAGGCAAGAGTGTTCGAAGTTGGTTGTGTTGTGTTGTTGATGAGTTTTGGGTGCTTGTTGAATGATTTAAAGAGTCATTCATGTGTTTTTGTGTTTGATTTTGGTTTTGATTCAAACAATAGATTCAATTTCCTATTTTTGATTAATAAGTATGATTTTAATGATTATTATAATCAGACTTGATTAGATTCGTTTAGGAGTGTGTTTAGATGGTTTGATAATCAAAACCTCATATCATTGGAGGTTGTCACAGAATAAAAAAAGCTATCAATGCGTTAACTATTGTAGTTTAATAATTTTGTATAACTAGCATCCTTACAATGCATTTACAATTTTGATTGAAATACTAGAAAATCTTATTTGCTTGGTCTTGTTACATTGATTGACTTCTTTTAATAGATCACACGATGCGTTTTCTTGTTACGTACGCTTACTTTCACTACGCCACTATAAGTGATTCACGTTTCTTATTGAATGAATACGAGTAGTTTCTTGGTCATTTACAACTAGGTTCCTTTTCTTGATGGTCAATAAAGGATTCCATTAAGTGACAATTGTCACTTGGACAGATTAAGTGGATTTTGTAGGCAAGAGTGTTCGAAGTTGGTTGTGTTGTGTTGTTGATGAGTTTTGGGTGCTTGTTGAATGATTTAAAGAGTCATTCATGTGTTTTTGTGTTTGATTTTGGTTTTGATTCAAACAATAGATTCAATTTCCTATTTTTGATTAATAAGTATGATTTTAATGATTATTATAATCAGACTTGATTAGATTCGTTTAGGAGTGTGTTTAGATGGTTTGATAATCAAAACTTCATATCATTGGAGTTTGTCACGGAATGAAAAAAAGCTATCAATACGTTAACTATTGTAGTTTAATAATTTTGTATAACTAGCATCCTTACTATGCATTTACTTAAGCTATTGCAAATATTCTGATGCATAATTCTATAGCTATAAAATTTTGATTGAAATACTAGAAAATCTTATTTGCTTGGTCTTGTTACGTTGATTGACTTCTTTTTAATCGATCACACGTTGTGTTTTCTTGTTACGTACGCTTACTTTCACTACGCCACTATAAGTGATTCACGTTTCTTATTGAATGAATACGAGTAGTTTCTTGGTTATTTACAACTAGTTTCCTTTTCTTGATAGTCAATAAAGGATTCCATTGAGTGACAATTGTCATTGGACAGATTAAGGGATTTTGTAGGCAAGAGTGTTCGAAGTTGGTTGTGTTTGTTGTTGATTGATGAGTTTTGGGTGCTTGTTGAATGATTTAAAGAGTCATTCATGTGTTTTGTGTTTGATTTTGGTTTTGATTCAAACAATATATTCAATTTCCATTTTTTGATTAATAAGTATGATTTTAATGATATTAAATCAGACTTGATTAGATTCGTTTAGGAGTGTGTTTACATGGTTTGATAATCAAAACTTCATATCATTGGAGGTTGTCACGGAATGAAAAAAGCTATCAATGCGTTAACTATTGTAGTTTAAAATTTTATATAACTTATACTACTTATACATTTTACAATTTTTATAGAATACTAGAAAATCTTATTTGCTTGGTCTTGTTATGTTGATTGACTTCTTTTTAATCAATCACACGTTGCGTTTTTCTTGTCGTACGCTTACTTTCACTACGCCACTATAAGTGATTCACGTTTCTTATTGAATGAATACGAGTAGTTTATTGTTATTTACAACTATTTCCTTTTCTTGATAGTCAATAAAGGATTCCATTGAGTGACATTGTCACTTCGACAGATCAAGGGGATTTGTAGGCAAGAGTGTTCGAAGTTGGTTGTGTTGTGTGTTGATAAGTTTCGGGTGCTTGTTGAATGATTTAAAGAGTCATTCATGTGTTTATGTGTTTGATTTTGGTTTTGATTCAAACATATTCAATTTCCTATTTTTGATTAATAAGTTTGATTTTAATGATTATTATAATCAGACTTGATTAGATTCGTTTAGGAGTGTGTTTAGATGGTTTGATAATCAAATTTCATATCATTGGAGGTTGTCACGGAATGAAAAAAAGCTATCAATACGTTAACTATTGTACTTTAATAATTTGTATAACTAGCATCCTTACTATGCATTTACTTAAGCTATGCAAATATTTTGATGCATAATTCTATAGCTATACAATTTTGATTGAAATACTAGAAAATCTTATTTGCTTGGTCTTGTTACGTTGATTGACTTTTTTAATCGATCACACGTTGCGTTTTCTTGTTACGTACGCTTACTTTCACTACGCCACTATAAGTGATTCACGTTTCTTATTGAATGAATACGAGTAGTTTCTTGGTTATTTACAACTAGTTCCTTTTCTTGATAGTCAATAAAGGATTCCATTGAGTGACAATTGTCACTTGGACATATTAAGGGATTTTGTAGGCAAGAGTGTTCGAAGTTGGTTGTGTTGTGTTGTTGATGAGTTTTGGGTGCTTGTTGAATGATTTAAAGAGTCATTCATGTTTTTATGTTTTGATTTTGGTTTTGATTCAAACAATATATTCAATTTCCAATTTTTGATTAATAAGTATGATTTTAATGATATTAACATCAGACTTGATTAGATTCGTTTAGGAGTGTGTTTACATGGTTTGATAATCAAAACTTCATATCATTGGAGGTTGTCACGGAATGAAAAAAAGCTATCAATGCGTTAACTATTGTAGTTTAAAAATTTTATATAACTTATACTATGCATTTACAATTTTGATAGAAATACTAGAAAATCTTATTTGCTTGGTCTTGTTATGTTGATTGACTTATTTTTAATCAATCACACGTTGCGTTTTCTTGTTACGTACGCTTACTTTCACTACGCCACTATAAGTGATTCACGTTTCTTATTGAATGAATACGAGTAGTTTCTTGGTTATTTACAACTAGTTTCCTTTTCTTGATAGTCAATAAAGGATTCCATTGAGTGACAATTGTCACTTGGACAGATCAAGGGGATTTGTAGGCAAGAGTGTTCGAAGTTGGTTGTGTTGTGTTGTTGATGAGTTTTGGGTGCTTGTTGAATGATTTAAAGAGTCATTCATGTGTTTATGTGTTTGATTTTGGTTTTGATTCAAACAATAGATTCAATTTCCTATTTTTGATTAATAAGTATGATTTTAATGATTATTATAATCAGACTTGATTAGATTCGTTTAGGAGTGTGTTTAGATGGTTTGATAATCAAAACTTCATATCATTGGAGGTGGTCACGGAATAAAAAAAGATATCAATACGTTAACTATTGTAGTTTGATAATTTTGTATAACTAGCATCCTTACTATACTTTACTTAAGCTATTGCAATATTTTGATGCATAATTCTATAGCTATACAATTTTGATTGAAATACTAGAAAATCTTATTTGCTTGGTCTTGTTACGTTGATTGACTTCTTTTTAATCGATCACACGTTGTGTTTTCTTGTTACGTACGCTTACTTTCACTACGCCACTATAAGTGATTCACGTTTCTTATTGAATGAATACGAGTAGTTTCTTGGTCATTTACAACTAGTTTCCTTTTCTTGATAGTCAATAAAGGATTCCATTGAGTGACAATTGTCAGTTGGACATATTAAGGGGATTTTGTAGGCAAGAGTGTTCGAAGTTGGTTGTGTTGTGTTGTTGATGATTTTGGGTGCTTGTTGAATGATTTAAAGAGTCATTCATGTGTTTATGATTTGTTTTGGTTTTGATTCAAACAATAGATTCAATTTCCATTTTTGATTAATAAGTATGATTTTAATGATATTAACATCAGACTTGATTAGATTCGTTTAGGAGTGTGTTTACATGGTTTGATAATCAAAACTTCATATCATTGGAGGTTGTCACGGAATGAAAAAAAGCTATCAATGCGTTAACTATTGTAGTTTAACAATTTTATATAACTTATACTATGCATTTACAATTTTGATAGAAATACTAGAAAATCTTATTTGCTTGGTCTTGTTATGTTGATTGACTTATTTTTAATCAATCACATGTTGCGTTTTCTTGTTACGTACGCTTACTTTCACTACGCCACTATAAGTGATTCACGTTTCTTATTGAATGAATACGAGTAGTTTCTTGGTTATTTACAACTAGTTTCCTTTTCTTGATAGTCAATAAAGATTCCATTGAGTGACAATTGTCACTTGGACAGATTAAGGGATTTTGTAGGCAAGAGTGTTCGAAGTTGGTTGTGTTGTGTTGTTGATGAGTTTTGGTGCTTGTTGAATGATTTAAAGAGTCATTCATGTGTTTTATGTGTTTGATTTTGGTTTTGATTCAACAATAGATTCAATTTCCTATTTTTGATTAATAAGTATGATTTTAATGATTATTATAATCAGACTTGATTAGATTCATTTAGGAGTGTGTTTTAGATGGTTTGATAATCAAAACTTCATATCATTGGAGGT